>MU825885.1:1269217-1797298 GCA_029204205.1 Desmophyllum pertusum | reverse complement strand
CAAACTGTAATAAAATGAAATGAAAATGTTGTGCGTTCGAGTTAGGGGAAAATACTTGTGGACTCTAAAGGGCCTGGTTTTCCCATATGATCGCAAACGATCGCAAGAGTGGTGGTTTCCCCATATTGATAGCAACGATCGACTCTGCGATCGTTTGCGGACCTGCGATCGGTTGCCGATCGGTTTTGCGATCCGTTGATCGTGTTGCGATCGTTTTGCGATCGTCTTGCGACATATGGAAAAACATGGCCCCTTTAGAGACGTCTGTGTTATGGACGTAACTTGTTGTTACCAGAGTTATCGATGTTACTTCTTATTTCTTTGGATATAGAGAAATGGACACATATAACCTTCAACACCCATCCGAACACAAGCCTTTTTCTCATTATTAAATTTGTCCATGGAAATATAGGTTTAAATTAAATCCCTGTTTGTGTCGTATTGTACGGGTACGTCTTTCCTCTTGGCAACGAATTATACTTATTTATACACCAAAAAATGATATAAATACGCCTTTGATAGTGTGGAGATATGGTACTATTTCACATATATGCAGTTTAGACAAAGGTGGACCGAAAAGTCCTTAAATTCATCTGGCTAAACTGTGAAACGCCAATTACGAGATACATATCAGGAAACTGTTTAGGGAATAACGCGCTAACAAAAAGTTAGTTAGAAGCTTTTAGGCAGGCATTTTTGTGACGTGCAATATACATTCATTCGAAGCCTTTTCCACACACAATAAAAAACGGATTTCCCCTTTCAAAGTTTGTTTTAGTGTGACACACTATCATGCGGAATATAATATATATCGACAGGAGCATATCTGTCCCCTCCCGATAATTATTTCCCCTTCTCTCCCAGCTCGCTCGCGGTCCCCCCTCCACCCCCCCCCCCCCCCCCCCCCCCCCCACCCCCCCCCCCCCCCCAGGACGGTGAACGACACTTTTTTAAACGCGCAATTGCTGAATCACGAACATTGATATATCAACTAAACCCAAACCGAAACATTTATTCTAAATTCACAGATCGTGATAAAACGAACAATTTCAAAATTCTGTCCCAAATTTAAAAAAAGTACTTATCAAGGGCCCGCTCGGGGCTTACGCCTGTTCCAGGCGTGTCGGATAGTGCGCAGGGAGAGACGCCCCCTTCTCCTCAAATCCCCCACGCCTATTATTCACTCGCACACTCTTCGCGCTTGCGCGCGTCTTTTCGCGTCGCTCCCCCACTATCCGGACTTCAATCTTATTGATTGGCTGTTCGTGTAAGAAATTTTCACGAACAGCCAATCAAAACATTAGATATTTATTCCATTCCTTCAGCAGTCTAAGCCTGGCGACGACTACCGCTTGATCGAGGAGACAGCTAATCAGCTATCGTGACGTGGCTTAGGATATGTTTGTAACGGCGGCTTGAACCAAAAATACTTTACAATGTGGCTCTAGAACAGTCAATAAACATACACAAGTGGACAATATTTGATAATGGCTATATAAACTTTAATCGTTGCCTATTAGCGATTAAAGCTCACATACAAATCATACGTCAAATATAATTCGGGAGCATTCATCCACTCCTGATATAGATTTGGTGGTTTTCCCTGCGCTAAACTACGACAACAAAATAATTCTAGTCTCTATTTCTTTCTATTCTAGAAGATAATAATGAGTCTTTTGTTACTACTATCTAGTTCTCAAATCTTTCATAACAGTTTCCAGTAGTTTGAGCCATTCTTTTTCCAATGATCGATTTTCAAAACCATAAAAATGGTATAGCCATGGAAAACTTGTGTACGAATATTCTCAGTTGTAGCTGTAGTTTCATTTTATCCGAGTACCAGTGTCCAGATGGTGGTCTTTCCAACAGTGTTTACAGCAAAACAATCCGCGATTGTAATTTGTCGAGCACTGCATAGGGAGGCTCCTGGGTCCAGTACGTGTGTAAAGAGAGGATGCATCCGGTAACACGGTTTGCCGACAAGGCTTGCATCATACGATCAAGGTGGGTTTGCACATGAGAAGCCTGATGGAAATCAATGTACGTACGTATCCCTAGAAATGGCTGTTCTAGCGCTGGATTGAAAGTGCTTCGTACCAAATACACGACATGGCGTCTTTATATACACACTTATAGAATCCTGTTGAATGATGGCGATTCCCTTTGTCGTAATTTGTAACACAACTAAAGATTAACTCGGTTACTACTTTATGTAAGACTACATATTCGTCCCCAGACCCTGCGCGTTATCTGAACCCCTCGCCCCAGGCAGCGACTCGGCTCGCTTCGCTCGCAAATTTTCTTCAGGAGCCTGATCTCAGGCTAATCGAAAATGGACTGTGCCAGGAAACAACGGTCTCGAACCACCGAAATTATTCCTTGGATTCACGATATTAAATAATGAGATCACGGATCGCGAAGGTCAGGTTGAAATGCAAGCTTTAAAGATTTAAAACTCTTAAAGCTTTATAATTTCCGAAATATTGTACATTTCATCAAACGCATGCTACAAGTTGTCGATATGAAGTTCTTTGGCAAAGTATAAAGTAATTATTTGAAAACGATTAAACAGGGACCTGCACTATAAAAGAACCGAGCTTTTAGACATTTTTCATTTTGGTCACGTGACACACCAAATATGGGCATGGTTCGAATATTTAAATGGAACGTGAATCGATGAAACACTACAAACTTTGATGCCCACTGGAGTCCAGGAAGCAAGTTTATGGATGTTTTTTTGACTTCCTTAGCAACAGCCTTGTGGTTCCTTGTAGTTTAGGTTCTCCCCCCTTAATCCTTATACAAGTATTTTAAAAACCGACGTATAGTGAGCCTCACTTGACCTGGCCTGGCCTCCCTGTGCTACACTATTTAACAATTAGATTATGAGCTGGAGATTTCTATGTTATGATAGTTGATGGAGGCCGTAGGCCGAATCAACTATCACATCATAGAAATTGAGAGCGAATAATCTAATTGTCTCGTTAACTCTAAATCCTCTTCCAAAAACTAAAGAGAAACGAGAGAAACCGCAATTTTGTAGACCAGCCACTACACACTAATGGATGATAGTATACGAGTAGCTCAGCCAATCAGATTGTCTCATTTACATTAGTATATTGGTAGATTTTTACTAAAAGATAATAGAGTAACATAAACACTCCTCAAACGTAGAGTCTTTATATTTAATCAATTCGGACGGCAAGCTCGAGGTTTCTATCGGCTGATATGGCGAGGGGCAAAGGCCCGAGTCAAACTATCAAAAGTCGATAGAACAAAGAGCGAGCCGTCTAATTGTTTTAGCATAACCCAGAGACCGATCTATTCAACAAAAAAGTTCAGTGAAAGTGGTTTATTTCTAGTATTGGCTTGTCATTTCGGCGCAATGTTACTTGCGCGCGCTCCCAGGGCGTCTATCGAAAAATTAGACCGCCGGCCTTGCGTAGCCAATCAGATTGCGAGTATGCCCAATAGTCGGTCACTGGATTATGCTAAAGTCTGCTATTCTACTATCTGGTTCTCTAAATACTTCACAACAGTGGATGAATGTATCTCATCAGTACTTTCACTCAGTGGAGAATAAAAACTTGTAAAAACTTCTCAATTGTTGTAGTTTCATAAAATAAAATGGCTGCCATTTTATCTTCACTTCTGATCTGGCTTATCAGTGTCCACATGGAGGTCTCTTTAACAGTATTTACTGCAACAACCGTGTAGCCCTGTCCTTCCAATCTGTTGAGCCCCATGCATAGGAGGCTCCGTGGTCCAGTACGTGCGGTAAGGAGACGCATTCCTCGCTAACAACATGCCTTCCATTACACCGCGTTGGCGTGGCGATATCGCAGAGGTTTAATTCTTCCAACATGCATCCAGGTTCTGATGTCTCTGATAGAAAATCAAGGTACGTACGGTATGAAATGCTGTCTGGTTAGTGGTGTTTAGTTTAGTTTTCATGGTGTTGCGTACGGCCATGGCGACTTGAAACACACTTGAAGTGGCGCAGTATAATCAAGAATGAGACTCTTTATGGCCAGTGTGTGGCACTAATAAACTATATAAAGCGGAAAATTCCTGTTACATCAACTTCCTCGTTTTCTGAGAATTCACGGAAGCGATTCCACCTCTGGTCGGCCATAACAAACCTCAAAGCGTCTACAGCTGCGTCATACCTTTGTGTCAATCCTTCTAGCCTGAAAAACAAGTGAAGTAAAAATACCCAGATTTCAGTTGCTTCAGATACATGTCTTAACGTAATTTATTGGAAATAAAAAATCAAGTGGTGGCTTTAAGAGACGACTCCTTTAAGAGAAATTACATCTGTTCATCACTTCCTGTTATTTTCTTAGAATTGATCACAAAGACAGTAATTTGGCGTAAGGTGAAGATGGTTATCTCTGGACCTTGTATAGCCCCTTTCGATTCCAATTGGTTGGAGCACTTCATAAGGAGAACTCCTGGGTCCACAACATGCTGTAAAGGGAGAGGATGCATCGCTAGCACGGTTTCCCGACATACATGATACATATACATAATACTTTATTTATACTCGAACAAAATGAGGCTTATTTAGGCCTCTAGCTAATCGCTAATGAGTCGAGTGACATTAATTACATGTCTTGCATCCCTCGTCTTGGCAAATTATATCAGGGATCAAGGTCGGTTTGCACACATGCCTAGAATAAACGAGCTCCCGTGCTCAATTTTGTGATATGTGGATAAATAAAGCTACTTACTTACTTACTTAGAATTCCTGATAGAAATCGATGTACGTACATGTCTCCAGATATGGCTGTTCTAGCGCTGGGTTGAATGTACTGCGTACCAATTCAACATATACGGCATGGCGTCTTTATATAAACACTCGTATTCTTCTTTATAGAATCCTGTTGAGACTTTATATAATATGCAGGGCCGTAGCTAACTTTTTTGAACTGGGGGGGCAATGAAGCGAGCGCCGAAGGCGCGAGCCGCTAGGGCGGTCTGGGGGGGAAAATTTTGAAAATTAGGAGGCTCGGAAATGCGATTTTCAGCATTCTCTATGATACATTTTCAATGTCGATTAAGTGTAAAAATGACAGTTTTTTTTAGTGCTTACAGCAACATTTCCGAGATTTTGTTAACTAAGTCTCTTCGTTCGCCGCCATCTCGACTTTTAAATATGCCGAGCGAAATCTGGGGAGAGTACCAAAGCCCGCGCTCGGCATATTTTAATCAAGAAAAGCGGCTATTTGAACACGAAAAAAAAAACATTCGCCGCAGTTTTCGTTTTCAGAATGCATTACCCATTTCATTTTTTTATTTTTTTTTTATTTTTTTTTTATTTTTTTAAAAGTAGGTTGTCTTTGAAATCGCTTTCCTTTGTTTGCCATCTCAACAAGATGAGCGAAAAACTTGCAAAGGTCAGATCACAGTAAAGTTCAAACTATTTACTTCAGAAAGTGAAAGGTTTTGGGGGGGCAGTTAGCCCCCCTTGCCCCCCGCTAGCTACGGCCCTGATATGATGGCGATTCCCTTGCGTCGTTTATAAACACATTGAACCACAGGTGACCAAAGCGTAATGTAAAACATTAATGTTTGAAATGAGCGGTGAACCAAAAAATTTAAATGTGGCTCTAGGACAGTCAATAAACAACACATGATGTGGACAATGTTTGATATGGCAGATATGGCATATAAACTTTAATCGTTGCCTTATAGCGATAAAGCTCCATACAAATCATTGTACATATATTCGGGAGCATATCACCCTGATATATTTGAGTTTCCTGCGCTACGACAACAAAATATCAGTCTCTATTCTAGAAGATAATAAAGGAACATAAACACTCCCAAAATGTGAATAAAGTATTTTGAGTCTTTATTCTACTATCTAGTTCTCAAAATATTTCATAACAGTAGTTGAGCCATTCTTTCAATATCGATTTTGAAACCATAAAAATGGTAGCATGGAAAAAACTTGTACGAATAGAGTTATCAGTTGTTGAATCGCAGTGTCCAGATGGTGGTGTCTTTAACAGTGTTTACTCTGTAATAACTCTGTAGTTGGGATGGCTTTCCAATCTGTCGAGCACTTGATAAGGAGGGCTCCTGGGTCCAGTACGTGCGGGCAAGGAGAGGATTCATCGCTAACAAGGTTTGCCGACATGGCTTGCATTACTTGTCGCATTATTTGATCAAAGCTGGTTTCCATGCCATGAGGTACACGAGCTCGAGCCTGATAGAAATCAATGTACGTACGTGTCTCCAGATATGGCTGTTCTTAAGCGCTGGGTTGAAAGTGCTTCGTACCAAAATATGCGGCATGGCGTCTTCGTTTATTATAATACACACTCGTATTCTTCTTTATAGAATCCTATCAGATCCTGTTGAGACTTATGATGGCGATTCCCTTTGTCGTTTTGCAACACAACTAAAGATTAACCCGGTTACTACTTTATGTAAGACTACATATTCGTCCCCAGGACCCTGCGCGTTATCTGAACCCGTGCGTGGAACGAAACGAGAACTGGAGAGTATCGAAAATAGACTGTGCCAGGAAAACAACTACTCGAACCACCGGGATTATCCCTTGGATTCCGCACGGATCACGGATCGGCGAAGGTCAGGTTGAAATGCAAAAGTTTTAATTTTGAATCGACGTATAGTGAGCTGGCCTGTGCTCCCGGGGGGACTACTCCCTTATTGGCCTATACGGGGACGTGCCGCTGGACCAGGGTATGGTTTTTTGGCCTCTCTACCCTGAACAGGGCATATAATTTCATGCGAGTCTGTCCTAAACAGGGTCTGAACCTGTCCTAAAACAGGGTATGGTTGAACGATTGTCCTCGTAAAAATATGGTTTATACAGTATTTGGAGATCGGAGACGTTTGCCGCCAGGGTCTCCTGTTGCCCGCGTATCAGTCAAACGTTGATTCGCTAAATTGCAACCTAAACAGGGTCCTGAAATATAGGATGTTTGTCCTACACAGGGTAGGTTATTTTTATTTTTTTGTCCTAAAACAAGGTCAGGTTTTCAAACCCCTCAGCGGCCACCCCCCCTATACCCAAACATGGGTCAAGTACCCCCCCCCCCCCCCCCCCCCCCGGGGCCTGTGCTACACTATTTTAAACAATTAGACGGCAAGCTCGAGGTTTCTATCGGCTGATATGGCGGAGTCAACTATCGAGAGCGAGCCGTCTAATTGTTTTAGCATAACCCAGAGACCGATCTATTCAACAAAAAAGTTCAGTGAAAGTGGTTTATTTCTAGTATTGGCTTGTCATTTCGGCAATGTTACTTGCGCGCGCTCCCAGGGGCAGTCTATCGAAAATTAGGCCGCCGGCCTTGCGTAGCCAATCAGATTGCGAGTTTTGCCCAACAGTCGAGTCACTGGATTATGCTAAAGTCTGTTATTCTACTTATCTGGCTCTCAAAATATTTCACCACAGTGGTTGAATGTCATGAGTACTTTCACTCAGTGGAGAATTAAAAACTTGACAGAACTTTCTCAGTTGTTGTAGTTTCATAAATTGGCCGCATTTTATCTTCACTTCTGATCTGACTTGTGCACGTGTCCACATGGAGGTCTCTTTAATAGTATTTACTGCAACAACCGTGTAGCCCTGCCCTTCTAATCTGTTGAGCACTGCATAGGAGGGCTTCCTGTGTCCAGTACGTTTTTTCGACATTTTGTAACACTATGACTTTTATTCAGTCCACACCGTTCAAAATAACGTTAATGATATTTATATAGTGTAGTGTTTGTTACATTTAGGACATTTCAAGCACAGCAGTCAAAATATAATCTGCGTAGCTGGCGGTTTTCTTGTGCCATTCGTCTCACAATTTTGCCGCTCGTTTTTGCTTTCGCGCGAAAATCCGCAAGTTAGGTAGGCTAGCTAGCACAACAAGGGTAATAATAAGCAAATTGTTTTTCTCACACACCACTGGTAGCCATGTCAAGCCGACCGCCGCAAGCCTGACCTTTATTGTAAAATCAAAAAACTATACACATATCACGCTAAAACTGGGAAGCTTCCAAAATTACAAGCTTTGTACATCAGTTACATTGTATAACGCCGAAATTAAAAAATACAACAAAATACTACTGAAATTCTTTGTGTAGGTGGGTGGGAATGTCAGTAATGGCGGACGCAACAAAAACAACTGCCCACCTCACCGGTCACATGACCTATACCCAGGCCCAGCGGTGTGTGAGAAAAACATTTTCCACTGTTTTCGTTACAACTCAGCCAGTGGAAAATTACCCTTATTGAACTAAATATTTTTTCAACCAAATGGGATTAAGTCTGTCTTTAAGCCTAAGTGGCTTATCAGGCCAGCGTCTAACTCCGGTTTCCATAAATGAAGTGACTAGCACTAAATGGGATAAAGCATCCATGTAAATGTTGACAACCGTAAACGTTTCCAATTCATTCGTGAACCCGATTTTTTTATTTATTTTGCAGACGTACCTTCAGTCATTCATTGGACTGTGCTCCAAAATTCCAGATTGTCCCATATCAGCCATGACCGGCTGAAAAGTCAGACGTTTTATGGACAACATGAAAAATCCATACATGCAAAATCGAACCTGCTTCAGAGAAGAATAAGTTTTTCATTCCCAAGAGTGGATGATCTAAGAGAAAGCATTCCCCGTGCCCCATGATAATTTTTGAAATCTATTAATAGTTTCGCGCCATGCTGTGAAAGTTATTTTTATTTCCTTCTGATCGAGGCTCCGACATCACGCTACTCGAAACTAACCAATCAGGTAGCACTCTTAAAATAGCTCAACTATGGACTGAAAATTAAAATAGATTTCAAAAAAAATATCATTGGAAGAGAACCATGTATGGGGGAATGCTTCTCTTAGATCATCCTCACTTGTCATTTCTGATTGAAGTTTAATGAACAGCCAGGTTCAAGAGAGAAATACAAAAATAAAATGTAGTTTAAGTTAGCTATAAAATTCTAAGAAATTGTCGTGAGGTATTTTTTCCGTAACAGTAGCTAATATAAACCTTTACTATCCGCCTTCTGGCCAATGCATATACCGTATTCCTTTTGTAATTTTTTGATGTGAGAACTTCGTTTCTGCAAGTATCGCCTCTTGGGATTGAATAATTTTGTTACCAAAGAGCTTTTAATGTATTTGGTGTAAATTCACGGTTTTGAAAAAAAAAACGTTTCTTTGTAAATTTTCTAAACTTACTTTCATAACGTCTGTACTGTAGTCTATTGACGTGACGCAAACGCAGCCCAACACCGTCGTCTGTGTGACATGTATAATTCGAGGGTGCCAGAGTTCGTCACGCAATTTGCGTGCTGATGTATGTAATATTTTCACCAGCAGGGTGAATTGGTGTGGGTAGTTTTTTGTACATTCAAATGTTAACGTTGAGTATAGATAGAGCGGTTTTCAATTGAGTAGTAAAAATCACTCTGGCCAATCACAATAGCAGAAAACAAGACAAGGAAACCAATCAGAACTCGAAAGCGAATACACGTGACCGGCGCCAAGGGCGGGAAAACGCGTGCGACCAAGTCGCAATTGGTTTTGTTTGCATCTGATTGGTTAAGAAAGTGGCGCGAATTTTTTAAACCAATCAGAGAGCTTAGTAAAGCAAAACCAAAGCAAAACCAAAACCAAAGCAAAATCAAAGCAAAGATTGAAAACCGCTTTTAATTAATAAGTAGGAAAATTATCGCATTTCCTTTCATAAAAGAATTATAACTGGTATCAATGGAATTTTGAAATTCTATTTATGTGAATTATAGACTTCGAATATTTTGCTTATTTAAATTATTCGCTTTCTGTGGTCAATTGTGAAAAAAGTCAAATAATGGAATTTATAGCGGCGTTTATTTTTATGGATGCTGTGTATAAATATGAGATTAAAATTGTGTAATAAGGGTTCCTAGGTAGTCAATATTCTCGTGTACATTCTATTTCTTTTCCCCGATGGTTTAAAGAGAACATTTAACAAATAAAGAAGCCGAAGCCATGTATTATACTGTCATAAAACACGACGGGAATTTGAGAAACACGAGAGAAATTTAGAAACACGAGCCGGCAGGCGAGTGTTTTTCTATATTTCTCAAGTGTTCTCAAATTCCCGGAGTGTTTTATGACAGTATAATACATGGTTTTGGCTTCTTTATGTGCTTTAAAATATAGATTTACGCGCGCGGAAAACGATAAAAACACGCTTTTCTATGATTTATACTCTGATAAAACATGGTTTTTTAACCAATCAGAGGCGCGCGAAATTTTCAGTCTATTTTAATGTAGATTATGGTTGAGGGTCCATATATACTTACAAACTGTAATAAAATGAAATGTTGCGTCGAGTTATGGGGAAAATACTTGTGGACTCTAAAGCTGGTTTTCCCATTGATCGCAACGATCGCAATGAGTGGTTTCCATATGATCGCGCGATCGTTGCGACTGCGATTCGTTGCGATCATATGGGAAAACCAGGCTTTTAGAGACTAAAAACTTCTTGGAAAAAAGGAATCAATCTTATTATGGCCAAAACAACACAGCCAACTAGAATTAACCGCGCTCAAAACTGGGGATGTTTTTTATACCTCTCCTCAAGAAATAAGTGATGTTTTTAAAATAATCATTTCTCCAAGAGTAGGGTTTTCGCTTGCCAAGCCAAATTCCCCATCAAATAGCGACTTTAGTAACTATATCCTTCCCGTTCACATACCTTTACCTTGACAGAAAACGACCAATGAATTGTCCTGAAACTTATTAACTCGCTTCCTTTAAATAAATCTAGTGTCTTGATGGGATTATCTTGTCGCTTATAAAAGAGGCGCACCAATTGTCTCGCCATCTTAACCCATATAAATAAACTTGTCTATTACTACTGCTGGACCCTTCCCAGATGATTGGAAAATGGCGCGAATATCCCCGTATACAAAGATGGGGGAAAGAGTGACCCAACAACTACAGCCGATCTCTGTTTTGCCAGTGGTCAGTAAATGATAGAAGAATAGTTTTTGATCAGTTCTATGCATTCTAATAGAGCACGATCTTTTAGCTGACACCCAGTCTGGTTTTAGACCCCTACACTCCACCCAAAGCCCTTTCTAGAGGCTACAAATGAGTGGTACTCAAACTAGACAATGGTCTCATAAATGGGGTACTTTTTCTCGATCTCAAAAAAAGCTTTTGACACTGTAGATCATCAGATATTATTGCAAAAAACTACAACTTCTTGGGGTCGATTCTTTAACGCCTGAAATGGTTTACGTCGTATATAACAAATCGTAAACAGAAAACCTTTGTAAATGGCCATATGTCAGGACTACCGCCCCATTATTTGCGGTGGTCGCCACAGGGATCAATCTTGGGACCTCTACTGTTTAGTCTATATCAACGACCTCCCTGCATGTTCCCTATACTCTACGCCAAGAATGTATGCCCGATGACACCTAGTCTTACTCTAAGCACAAGTGATCCCAATAGATCTACAATCAATGTTAAATAGCGATTTGCTGAAATTCAAGACTTGGTTGCAAGCAAATAAACTTAGTATTAATGTAAAACAAGCTGGCAAATTTTAAACCACCAGTTTGACTTTAAGATTGACAAACACTCCCTAGAAAGAGCTAAAATCTACAAGTATCTTGGCATTGATTTGGATGAGACCTTATCATGGGGACTCCCATATTTACAATATTGTCAAGAAAGTATCCGCGGGCCTCGGGGCCATCAAACCGTGTTAGGAACTTGCGTTCCTCGCGAGGCTCTTATTATGATCTATAACGCTCTAATCCAACCATATTTTGACTATTGCAGCTCCGTATGGGGCAGTATTGGTGTTTGTTCAATCTGAAAGACTCCAGAAACTCCAAAATAGAACCGCGCGTCTAATCACTTTTTCTGACCTAAATGTTAGATCTGCCGTTTTTACTCGATGACCTAGGCTGGGGACTCTCTGGAGCGAAGGCGTTTCAAAGCAACTAGCAGTTATTTTGTTTAAGACTCTCCATAATCTTTCTCCGACTCGTCTGAATAGCATTTTTGAAACTACATCCAGTGTCCACTCGCACAATCTAAGAAATTCGAAAATACTACCTCTTCGTTCCTAGAACTAGTACTGAAGCAGGCAAACGAAGTTTTTCAATATCGCGCGTCCGTCCTCTGGAACAGCTTGCCTTTGAGCACTAAGGCACAGCCCACTCTTAGCTCTTTTAAATCATGTATTTAATATCTATCGAATTTAATAAATAGTTAGTAATTTTTATAGATTATACATAATTTTGTAAATAGCATATTTTAGCTAGGTAATTTAATTTATTATTGTAATCATTTATTATTGAATTAATTTAATACACGGCTCGATTGGAAGAGCATGTTATTGTGAATTGACACGTGTTTAAATAAAGTTTACTACTACTACTACTACGTCTGTCTGGACCGTTGTTACCAGAGTTACTCTCGATGTTACTTATCATTTTGGATATAGAGAAATGGCATAATACCTTCAACACACCCGACACAAGCTCTTTTTCTCATTTATAAATTTGTGCAATTGAATATGGTTTAATTAAATCCCGTTGTCGTATTGTACGACGTTCCTTTCTCTTGCAACGAACTTTATACACCAAAAAATGATAAAATACGCCTTTGATAGTGGGAGATATGGTCTATTCACAATATGCAGTTTAGAGGCAGTTTAGACAAAGGTGACCGAAGTCTTAAATTATCTGCTAAACTGTGAAGCCAATACGAATACATACAGGAAACTGTTTAGGAATAACGCGCTACAAAAAGTTAGTTTAGAATTTTTAGGAGCATTTTGTGAGTGCAATATACATTCATTCGAGCCTTTTCCACCACACAATAAAACGGATTCCCCTTTCAAGTTTGTTTTAGTGAACACTATCATGCGGATATAATATATATCGCCGGAGCATATCTGTCCCTCACGATAATATTTCCCTTCTCCCCCAGCTCGCCCTCGGTTCCCCTCCCCCCTACCCCCACCCCAGACGCGTGAACGAACTTTGTGAAACCGCCATTTGCTGAATCACGAACATTGATATGATCAAAAACCCAAACCGAAAACATTTTTTTAATTCACTCGGATACAACGAACATTTCAAATTCTGTCCAAATTTAAAAAAGTACTTATCAAGCCCCTCGGGGCTTAGCCTGTTCCAGGCGTTACGATAGTGGAGGAGAGACGCCCCCCTCTCCCCAATCCCCCACGCCTATTATTCACTCACCACTCTTCGCGCTTCGCGCGTCTTTTCGCGTCGCTCCCCACTATCCGACTTCAATTTTTTGATTGGCTGTTCGTGTAGAAAATTTACACGAACAGCAATCAAAACATTAGAATATTTATTCCATTCCTCCAGAGTCTAACCTGGCGACGACTACCGCTGATCGAGGAGACAGCTAATCAGCTATCGTGACGTGGCTGGAATGTTTGAACGGCGGTTGAACCATAAATTTAAATGTGGCTCTAGAACAGTCAATAAACAACACAAGTGGACAATATTTGGATATGGTATATAAACTTAATCGTTGCCTATAGGCGATAAAGCTCCATACAAATCATTGTACATATATTTCGGGAGCATATCACCCTGATATATTTGGAGTTTCCTGCGCTACGACAACAAAATATCAGTCTCTATTCTAAGAAGATAATAAAGTAACATACTCCCAAAATGTGAATAAGTATTTTGAGTCTTTTATTCTACTATCTAGTTCTCAAAATATTTCATAACAGTCGTTGAGCCATTCTTTTCAATACAGGGGCACCCAACGGATCGTTTCGGTGGAATATCTGTTCGCGAAGGCCTATACATCGCCTCAGATGTTCGGTTAGGGAAATGTCATCTCAAACTTTCGTAACATGGGAAAATTAATGCCTTTTGTTTTCGGAGAGATAAAAATGTCGTTTTGGGTACAAAAAAAATGTCAGCTCGGATTTTCGGAAAGGCAAATTCAGCTCGTAAATTCGGGTAATAAGATTTCAATCCCTAAAATTTTCTGATGTTTGAAAGTTCAGCTAACGTATCCGAAAAGAAACATTTTTCTTAGCGATTAAAAATAAGCCATTAAAAATGCCACAAAAAGCACAATTATAACGTAAAAACAACGTTTCCGACACCTACACAGAAAATTTTGTCGTTGGGTGCCCTCTGTCAATATCGATTTTGAAACCAATAAAAACTTGTAGCATGGAAAACTTGTACGAATAGAGTTCTCAGTTGGTTGTAGTTTCATACGTTTTGCTGCATTTTTACTTTAGCAGTGTCCAGATGGTGGTGTCTTTAACAGTGTTTTACTGGCAACAACTCTGTAGCTGGCCTGGCTTTCCAATCTGTTGAGCACTTGATAAGGAGGCTTCCTGGGTTCCAGTACGTGCGGTAAGGAGAGGATGCATCGCCTAACAAAGGTTTGCCGACATGGCTTGCATTAATTGTCGCACATATGTAGCCTGATGATAGAAATCAATGTACGTACGTGTCTCCAGATATGGCTGTTCTAGCGCTGGGTTGAATGCGCTGCGTACCAACACATACGGCATGGCTTCTTCGTTTATATAATACACACTCGTATTCTTCTTTATAGAATCCTGTCAGATCCTGTTGGAGACTTATGATAGCGATTCCCTTTGTCGTTTGCAAACACAACTAAAGATGAACCCGGTTACTACTTTATGTAAGGACTACATATTCGTCCCAGCAGGATGTCCCCAGACCCTGCGCGTTATCTGAACCCGTGCGTGGAACGAAAACGAGTATCGAAAATAGACTGTGCCAGGAAAACAACTACTCGAACCACCGGGATTAATCCCTTGGATTCCGCACGGATCACGGATCGCGAAGGTCAGGTTGAAATGCAAAAGTTTTAATTTTGAATCGACGTATAGTGAGCTGAAAAACCAATTAATGTAAGTTTGCAAGGACCACCTGTAACAAAACAGAAGTACCGGATCCTGTCTGTAGAGGATCTAATCAGCTATAACTAATGAAAATAGACGAAAAAACGCAAGGCTGATTAAACGGTTTGAGAATAACTATATTTTACCAATATTTCGAAAGGCACGGCATTTCTTCTTCGGGGTCTTAACAGGCCTGTGCTCCCGGGGGGGCTTACTCCCTTATATGTCCTATACGGGGACGTGCCGCTGGACAGGGTATGGTTTTTGGCCTCTCTGCCCTGAACAGGGGCATATAATTTCATGCGAGTCTGTCCTAAACAGGGTCTGAACCTGTCCTAAACAGGGTATGGTTGCACGATTGTCCTCGTAAAAATATGGTTTATACAGTATTTAGAGATCGAGACAGTTTGCCGCCAAGGCTACTGTTGCCGCGTATCAGTCAAACGGGATTCGCTAAATTTGCAACCGAAACAGGGTCCTGAAATATAGGATGTTGTCCTACACAGGGTAGGTTATTTTTATTTTTTAGTCCTTAAACAAGGTCAGGTTTTCAAACCCTCAACGGCACTCCCCATACCCAAACATGGGTCAAGTAGCCAGCACAACAAGGGTAATAATAAGCAAATTGTTTTCTCACACAACCACTGGGTAGCCATGTCCAAGCCGACCGCCGCAAAGCCTGACCTTTATTGTAAAATCAAAAACTATAAGCACATATCACGCTAAAACTGGGAAGCTTCCAAAAATTACAAGCTTTGTACATCAGTTTACAATTTATAACGCCGAAATTAAAAAATACAACAAAAATACTACTGAAATTCTTTGGGTGGGTGGGTGGGGAAGGTCAGTAATGGCGGACGCCCAAAAAACAACTGCCCCACCTCACCGGTCACATGACCTATACCCAGGCCCCAGCGGTGTGTGAGAAAAACATTTTCCACTGTTTTCGTTACACTCAGCCAGTGGAAAATTACCCTTATTGAACTAAATATTTTTCAACCAAATGGGATTAAGTCTGTCTGTAAGCCTAAGTGGCTTATCAGGCCAGCGTCTAACTCCGGTTTCCATAACATGAAGTGACTAGCACCAGAGGTCTATAACTAGAGGTTTCCATCTAGCATTGCGCGCGGCCCATCAGATTAGGAGTTAGGCTATTTTTAGACATTTTTCGCGCGAAACCAGCAGCCAATCACGCACCATGGCTGACAAATATGGTCACTGAACGCGCTAGCTCGACAATTTTTGTTCAAGACGGTTGACAGTGAAATTTGAAAAGATGGCTAAAATTATTAAGTAAAAAACCTTGGCCCTTCTAAATCAAACAAAAGTTAATTCTACTAAATAATGCACGAAGTTTGGAACGAAATATTTAATGGGAAATTCCTGTAAATGTACAACTAATGCGACTGAAAGAGCACTAAAGGCAGCCTGAAATTAGTTTACGGGAAGATCAGATCCGAAAACCGCGGACATATAATTAATTCGTCCAAAGAATGAAAGCCTGTTTACAACACAAGTTTAAGCTTAGTCTATTCAGTATTGTTACCTTGTATTTCGAAGAGGCTTGTCAATTCCAGCTGAATTAAGTTTTTTACAATCAGCACAATAAATATCCACGGCAGTTCGTCAAGCGTTCGTGACGGTCAGATCACTTCACAGTGAAATTCTCTTCGAAGACCACTCTCTTTCTTTCCATCCATGTAGATATTGAGGGTTTCCTTTGTTCTTTTACTTCAATGAACTTGATTTTAAGCTCAGTTCGTTTCAAGTCTGTAGTCGCGCAAGTTTTGCCCGCCGTATAATGTAAACAAGTGAAACCTTCGGCTGCGTATAGCTGTCCGTTCAACTTGTAAAATGAATATAATGTTCAGCTCCACAATTATTTCGAATCTTCCCATGTTAAGCTAAACCATCGGCACAATTTTCCAGAATATACGAAACTTTGGAGAGATTGAGCGAAGATTTTAAATCCGCGGAGAACACTTTTCATTCAACTTGCCAACTGGACAGCGCGCCAGTCCGCCAGAAGTTTTGCCGCCGAATTCATACAAATCATGCTTCATTTAGATTGAACTGAAAAATCACTCAGTCGATTTATAGTTTTACAAAAAGTATACCGAAGTTTGACCTAAATTTAGTGAAGTATTTAAACAATTATTACATTCTGCTGTGACGCTTTTCGCTTTTCCTTGGCCAAAGTTTCTGTCTTTGCGTAGCGCTCGCCGCATATCATTTTAAAGATGGTTCAACTTCAACGTGATTGGCTGCTGGTTTCGCGCGAAAAATGTCTAAAAATAGCCTAACTCCGAATCTGATGGGCCAAGACCCAATACCAGAGATGGAAACCTCTAGTTATAGACCTCTGCTAGCACTAAATGGGATAAAGCATCCATGTAAATGTTGACAACCGTAACGTTTCCAATTCATTCGTGAACCCGATTTTTTTATTTATTTTGCAGACGTACCTTCAGTCATTCATTGGACTGTGCTCCAAAATTCCAGATTGTCCCATATCAGCCATGACCGGCCGGCCCCTCACTAAACGGGACCTGTGCGACTTCGCGCCTTTTTTCAAACAAGGAATCTTCGAGCAGACCAAAAACTACTCTGGGAAGTCCCCTGAGTAGCTGTAGAGCAGCTGGAGGAGCCATACAGCATCGCAGTGTCCGAGCCCGCGGTATTCGGACGGGTTGTTGCTTAGTAACAAACATGACGTATCCTGATGGCCACAAGTTGACGTCATAACTTTCGGAGCGCTCGGGCCATTTTTGATTGGTCAGTGAAAATTGGGAAACTCTTCGGATTTTCCACGAAGATTTGCCAGAAACGGGAACTTGTTGCGCCCGAATGACAGAAAAGTCAGACGTTTTATGGACAACATGAAAAATTCATACATGCAAAATCGAGCCAGCTTCAGAGAGAATAAGTTTATCATTCCCAAGAGAGGATGATCTAAGAGAAGGATTCCCCGTGCCCTATGATAATTTTTTGAAATCTATTAATAGTTTCGCGCCATGCTGTGAAAGTTATTTTTATTTCCTTCTGATCGAGGCTCCGACATCACGCTACTCGAACTGACCAATCAGCTAGCGCTCTTAAAATAGCTCAGCTGTGGGCTGAAAATTAAAAATAGATTTCAAAAAAATATCATTGGAAGAGACCCATGTATGGGGAATGCTTCTCTTAGATCACCCTCTCTTGTTATTTCTGATTGAAGTTTTAATGAACAGCCAGGTTCACAGAGAAATACAAAAATAAAATGTAGTTTAAGTTAGCTTAAAATTCTAAGAAATTGTCGTGAGGTATTTTTTCCGTAACAGTAGCTAATATAAACCTTTACTGTCGCCTTCTGGCCAATGCATATACCGTATTCCTTTTGTAATTTTTGATGTGAGAACTTCGTTTCTGCAAGTATCGCCCCTTGGGATTGAATAATTTTGTTACCAAAGAGCTTTTAATGTATTGGGTGTAAATTCACGGTTTTGAAAAAACGTTTCTTTGTAAATTTTCTAAACTTACTTTCATAACGTCTGTACTGTAGTCTATTGACGTGACGCAAACGCAGCCCAACACAGTCGTCTGCGTGACATGTATAATTCGAGGTGCCAGAGTTTGTCACGCAATTTGAATGCTGATGTATGTAATATTTTCACCAGCAGGGTGAATTGTTGTGGTAGTTTTTTGTACATTCAAATGTTAACGTTGAGTATAGATAGAGCGGTTTTCAATTGAGTAGTAAAAATCACTCTGGCCAATCACAATAGCAGAAAACAAGACAAGGAACCAATCAGAACTCGAAACGAATACACGTGACCGGCGCCAAGCGCGGGAAAACGCGTGTGACCAAGTCACGATTGGTTTTGTTTTGCATCTGATTGGTTAAGAAAGTGACGAGTTTTTTAAACCAATCCGCGAGCGTAGTAAAGCAAAACCAAAGCAAAGATTGAAAACTACTCTAATAAGTAGGAAAATTATGGAATTCTATTTATGTGAATAATAGACTTCGAATATTTTGCTTATTTAAATTATTGGCTTTCTGTGGTCAATTGATCGTCAATTGTGAAAAAGTCAATGGGATTTATAGCGGCGTTTATTTTATGGATGCTGTGTATAAATATGAGATTAAAATTGTGTAATAAAGGTTCATAGGTAGTTAATATTCTCGTGTACATTCTATTTCTTTTCCCGACAGTTTTAAAGCGAACATGTAGATTATGGCTGAGGGTCCATATATATTTACAAACTAATAAATCCATGAAATGTCGCCTCGGGTTATGGAGTAAATATTTTGTAGACTGTTAAGAGACATATTTGTAGACATATACCTTCAACATACCCGACAAGCTTTTTTTCTAATTTTATAAATTCGTGCAATTGAATATGGTCAATTAAGGACGGTGCCTCCTAATACCAAAGTATTTTTGCGCGGTTTATGACTATGCGAGAAAAGCAGATCTTAGCAAGGGCTATTGGATTCCAAAAAGAAATTGGGGTAACCACGCATTTTTCAGAGATAATCAAGCTTCAATCTGGAAAAAAATGCTGAAATAGCATTTTCTCGGAAAAAAAGAAAAACATATTTTTTCGCAGATTCCCTTTGAATTTGCCTTGACATACACGAAAGCAACAATACATATAAAAAGCTTTAAAATACTTAACAAATGGTAATATAACAACTACTGTTTATGTGTTTTTTAATTAAAAATCATCGCAACGTAGCCATTATCAACCCTGACAGCTCTCCTCTGGTATACCAAAAATACAGTCTAAATAACTTTTGCACACAACAAAAAATTAATCATATGTTTAATAGGCTTACCGCTTCCATTTTATAACATAAAAAGTAGGGGTCACCACGTGTTTTTGTAAGTTATATGAAGAAAACGACCATATATTTCCCTGCCGAACTTAGCCTTAAAGAGATTTTGCAATGTTCTGTATGTGCGCGCGCTCGAGCGCGCGCTAATGACGCAAGAAATTATGCGCAGAACGTATGCGCAGTAACAATAGGAGGCACCGTCCTTAATTAAAAATCCATGTTGTCGTATTGAACGTCTTTTAACGGCAACGATTTTAAGTAATAGCTTCATACACCCAAAAATGATGAAATCAAAATACTAAAGGGAGATATGATCTATTCACAATATAAATGCAGTTAAGATAAACAGTGAAGACAGGGACCGTGCAGGGGAGGGGCTGGGGGGCTTTACCCCCCCCCCCCCCCCCCCCACCCACTTTTCTAAAAAATAATAGGTTTTTAAGAAGTTGGTGATAAAATTTCCTTTTGATCTGCAGTAGTTTGCAACGGACAAATCTGCAATGACCATTAGCAAAGTAGACGCGATTACAACTGAACAAACATCAAGATAACTTTGAGTTGACTGACTTTATGCTATTGAGCAGTTGTATCTTGCGTTTTATAGAGAAACGTTTTTATGACAACATTTTATCGTCATAGATACTTTAAACTGAGAATTATACACAGCTCTGGACATCGCGAGACACGGGAGTCCTGCGTGATAATCAACAGAGAAGCGCACATGGTAAAATGAGCATAATTAATGAAGGCTTCTGGCTGTTGGAAAGAAAATATCTACAAAAATCTCTGATTGCTTTTCGAAAAATGGACAACTCTCTCTGAATTTAAAGACCGGATAATAAATGTTGATTCTTGTATTAACAACAGTCGTTTTTTAAGCGATGAAAGTTGGTAATTTGCACCCCGCTTGAGCCCCCCCCCCCCCCCCCCCCCCCCCCCACTCAAAAAAGTGCTGCCCTGGAAGACCAGGGGTAACCTGCGATGGACTAGCTGATACTCCTAGTCGCTTCATGCTACATGAGAAACCGGGATAAGCTCCAGCAGTTGTGGGTCACTATGCTTGGGAAGACTTCTTTACCTTTAAGACTGAGAAGCCAATACGATACATATAGGAACCTGTTAGGAATAGCACGCTACAAAAAGTTAGTTAACATTTTTAGCATCGTTTTGTGAGTCCAATATACAGTTGCGTTTTTAACATTCATTCGAGCCTTTTCCACACACAAAAAATGTATTTCGGCCTCTTTCACGTTTGTTTTAGTGAACACTATCATGCGAATATTATCTGTCATGAGCCTCCAGATATGATGAACGAACTTTGTGAAACCGCATTGCTGAACTTTATCGCCTACATCACGAACATTGATATATCAAAAACCCAAACCGAAACATTTATTCTAATTCACTCGGATACAACAAACTTTTGAAATTCTGTTTTACAAAGTTTTCCTTTTATATACCATTTTTGACAGAAAAGGTAACCCTTTCATATACCTTCTATAGAAAATGGTACCCCTTTCACATACCTACAGTTGAAACACTGCATCCCTCTATGACTTTTACTAACTTTTCGCTTGAATAGCCCCTTAAAATATTGGATGAATCAGCCGTTAGGTGCGTCTGTTAGAGATATTTTGAAAGACACCTTTTTAAAAACACCTAAACGACAGTTTTCCCTACCCTTTTCTATACTTCAACTCGTGAAATCCCTACCTTTTTATATACCTCCAGCCTGAAAAAGCTACCCCTTTCGGGCGGAGCCTCCCCGCATAGTCCATTATAGGAAGTAAACCCCCCCCCCCCCGGGAATTATGTACGGTTTTTTTTTAACGAATTAAAGGAAGCGAAGCAGAGAAGAGAAAATTTGCTCCTAAAATTTTGGACCCAGGAGCGAAATTGCTCCTAAGAAAAATTTAATTTCGAGCCCAACGAACGGTAAATCAACAAGGAGCTATTTCATAAAGAAATAGTGTTTCGTTTCCGGAACGATTAGAATGTCAGGAAAGTTTGGAGAGACCTGGGTTTGAGAATTGCCGAGATCCTGGTTTCACGGACTCAGGGCTCACGGCACTTTCCTTTGCAGAAACTTTCGTTGGTTTATAGCTCCTCATAGCTAGTACGCCGTTGGCTGGGTTGAAGACGACCGATTCTAGCCGAGAGGCCCGAAAAACATCGGAATAAAGCTCGGTGCGGACCGAGCAATTAACCCGTAAACAGCGTTCCCTCAACTTTCCGTTCCTCGTTCCTCGTTCTCCGTTTCCTCGTTCTCCGTTCGGCCATTCCCTGTTTTAGAAATAGCCATGATAAAGTCAATAACAAAGTTGAAAATACAGCTAGAATATTTACATTACAATTAAACACGGAAACAGATAACTTTGCATTTTTCCACAATACATCGCTTTAAACGAACTTAGAAGTATTTCAGTCGTCAGATATTTCTATTTGTAATACATTTTAATTTCTTTTTTGCTCCGTGACGATCATTTTAACGATATTTGAACAACATGTGTTCGCCAGTTTGTCAGGTTTGTTTGTCTTTTCCCAGAACATGTTTACATTGGCAGCTACGAGCGTTATTCTGATTGGATAGTAGCCCAACTGTGTAAATAGTTCACATCGAATCGAACACAATACCGTTTCGTTTCTGAGGAAACGAAACAAAAACCGGCTGGCTCGGGTGTATGTAAAACCAAGAACACACCCGGAACACCCCGGAACACCCCGGAACACCCTGGAACACCCCGGAACACCCCGGAACACCCCGGAACACCCCCGGAACACCCCGGAACACCCCCGGAACACCCCCGGAACACCCCGGAACACCCCCGGAACACCAACGGAACACCCCAGGAACACAAAAAATATAAAATAATAATAAAATAATAATAAATAAATAAAATAAAAACAAATATATTTATATAGTGGCTGAAGTAGTGAAATCGAACATGGTCAGCGGTCAAGAGCCATTAACGAATCGACTGATACCGAACACTTCCGAAGATGCCCCGAATATTTCCGAAGACTTACGAAGATGTCCCGAACACTTCCGAATATTTCTGAATATTTCCGAAGATGCCCAGAAGATTTCCGAAGATTTCCGAAGATGTCCCGAACACTTCCGAAGATGTCCCGAAGATTTCCGAAGATGGCTCGAAGACTTCCAAAGATGTTCCGAAGATTTCCGCACGTTTTCAGAAGACCCGAATTTTTCTCTGGTCCCGAGGGTGTCCGCTTACGTAAAGACGAAGAGTAAAAGAGAGCGCAGAAAAATTCGCCTGATACTCAGGTTAGGGAGGTTCGACTGAACAAACAACGACATGATTGACCAATGACCAATTGTCTACGAAATTGCACATGGCAATGACCTCCGATTACCTCAAATTCAATGTCACGCTCTGTGGCGGTCCTTTGCCACTTATTCACTCTTAGATAAGAAGCTTCGGAAAAATTCGGTCTTCTGAAAACGTGCGGAAATCTTCGGGACATCTTCAGAAGTCTTCGATATACCTTCGGAAATATTCGGAAATATTCGGAAGTGTTCGGGACATCTTCGTAAGTCTTCGGAAATATTCGGGGCATCTTCGGAAGTGTTCGGTATCAGTCGATTCGTTAACGGCTCTTGACCGCTGACCATGTTCGATTTCACTACTTCAGCCACTATATAAATATATTTGTATTTATTATATTTATTTATTATTATTTTATTATTATTTTTATATTTTTTGTGTTCCTGGGGTGTTCCGGGGGTGTTCCGGGGTGTTCCGGGGTGTTCCGGGGGTGTTCCGGGGTGTTCCGGGAGTGTTCCGGGGTGTTCCGGGGTGTTCCGGGGTGTTCCGGGGTGTTCCGGGTGTGTTCCGGATTTTACATACACCCGGCTGGCTCTAGGACAATCAATAAACAACACACATGGACAATATTTGATATGATATGTAAACTTTAATCGCTGAATATTATCATTTTTCGTTCGCTGCCTATAGGGTGCGATAAAGCTCTATATAAATCCTTATACATGTATTTTGCAACCGATTAGTTATATCGTGAGCCTCAATTCCGTGTGCTATAACGACAATATAGTCATTTTTGAAAAGTCTCTATTCTATAAGATATAAGATAACATAACAATCCCCAGACGTAGAGTCTTATGAGTCTGTTATTCTACTATCTGGATCTCAAAATATTTCACAACAGTAGTTGAGCCATTCTTTTCAATGCCGATTTTTAAACCAAAAAATGGTGGTGTACATCTCATTACGTTCACTGGTGCAGAGAAGCCTTGTTTTGTAGCTCAGTTCTTGATGAGTATGATCATGATGGCTTGTACAGTGTCCACATGGAGGTCACTGCAACAGTGTTCACTCCAACAACTCGGTAGCCATGCTGTTCCAAAAAGTCGAGCACTGCAAAAGGGGGCTGAGGAGTAGAGAACGAGATGTAAGGCAGAGGTGACGGAGGAAAAAACACCCGTACGCATTGCCGTTAACTGCCGTTGTATCGCATCACTAAGTCCGGCGGGGATATCGCTCTGGTAATCGATGTACGTTTGTGTCCCCTCGAATGCCCGTTTGGGCAGCCCTAGGCCTGGCGTCGTGTACATGGTGTTGCGTACCAAGATATACGGCATGGCGACTTGAAACACACTTGAAGTGGCGCAGTATACAAGGTATCAAGAATGAGACTCTTTATGGCCAGTGTGGGCACTAATAAACTATATAAAGGGAAAATTCCTGTTACATCAACTTCCTCGTTTTCTGAGAATTCACGGAAGCGATTCTACCTCTCTCTCCTCCGCAGAGGCTCATATATGGGAGAATCAGCTGAACGAAGTGAGTGCAGGCGCGAGAAACCTGGAGAGAGCGACGGCGGGAGCCTCTGCCAGATACCACACCCAATATGGCCGCCATCCGGGGGAGGCAACTTTTTATCAGTGTTCCTCACCGGGGGTACGGTGGTGTATGTATAACTGCCGTATGTCAGTAAAATGGCGGCTGCATCAGAATCTGTTCGGAAGTTTATACGCGATGTACAAGTAGAGAACTAAAACTTTAGATGCATGGAAATCTGAATATGTTTTGTTGTGTTCTGATGGGTTGATCTACAGAATTCAACATTCTCGAGACCCGCCATATGGCGATCCAACCTCGTCCCCAGGGCCTTCTCTCCTTTTTTTTCAAGATGGCGTCTGATGGAGCGAAGACCCTGGCAAAGGCTGGGTCACGTGGTACAAATACTCCAAGATTCTTGGAGTATTTTATCACGTGACTTTGTTGTGGAGCTGAAACAAAATGGCGGCCAAAGCTGAGTGTCCCAGATTATGTGGACCGCGTTTTACGGCGTATCTTTGTAGACGAGGAAACAATACTTCATTTGGAAGACTAATTTATTGTTTGGAAGCTCTTCCGCCTCTTCGGAAGCATAACGCGTGGTCAAAGACTCTGGAAACACTACGGTAACACCGCACATCAGGCACATATTTTTAGCTTTTAATTTTTACGCTGTTAGTGATTGATTTACACATAAACTATCGGCTGTATAAACTGTACACTGCGACTTGTTTTCGTTCTACAACTCACCCTTTCATTTCAGCTTGAGTTTAAAGTTCTGATTTGAACAGTTTGTCGTTGGAGGACTTGGAGAGATAAAAATCTCCTGTTTAGACCTTTATACATTTACACCCGTATATTTAATAATGAGCTTATCTAAACAATTTCCCGTAATAATAATTTATCTTATGTAATACAAAATTGGTAATTTGTGACTGCATCCACATCTACATCTGGTTTGTCACTATTTATTTCAAATTAAAAGTTCAACCTTAAATTGAAGTATAATATTTGCTACAATACATTGTATATGACAGAGTATTTTCTTTCAAAACAGGTCATTACTTAGTTATTCTGTCAGTGACACAAGCTACTCTGTAAACAAATTCTCAGTTCCCCAACAGGAGTTGAAGCTATGACCTTCCGCACACCGGTCGGATGCCTAACTCCCACGAGCCTCCCATAGTTCAGTGGTAGAGTGTCCGACCGGTGTGCGGAAGTTTATAGGTTTGACTCCTGTTGGGGGCCGGGGAACTCGGAATTTTTTTCCGAGTAGCTTGTGTCACTCACAGAATAATATCTCATCAATTTATTAGATGTTCAAAGTATAAAAATTAAAGGAAAATGGTGTATATACAAAGATGTACATTAAAAGGTGTTACATTTTATTTGCCAACCTGTCACCAATTACAGCACATGTTTTGGCTTTAAATAGAGATTGATTTCACTTTTGTTCTTTACACTGAATGACTGATCCTTTGTTACACTGAATGACTGATCCTGTATCTTGTTCTTACGCAGAATGACTGATCCTTTGTTTTGTTTTTATAAGATTATGGAGAGTAATCTGGGCTCCCCTGCACCCCAAAAAGTAAGAACAGCTTCTCCATCTCAACATAATAAAATCATGGAGATGCTAAAAAGATACCGCTTTTCTCAGAAGGTTTGGCGGCATTGATAGTCTTGATATAACAACGGGTTTCACTTTAAAACTAATGGTGTTGGAATGTTAGTGGTTGACCTCTGGTGGGCATATCTCTTCTTGCTTACCAGTATGCGGAGGTCATCATGCAACAGTAAAATCCTGGCTTTAAGCCCCTCTCTACTGTTCCTCATTTCCTTACTATGTCCTCACAGAAATTGTTCAACTTTAGACCATATTAATTTTCTTTATTCTGTTTTGTTATGTTCCAGTTGCATTGATGTACTGACTTGAAATTTGTTTTTAAAACATATCTTGATATAATAATTTGCTGCATCAACTTGTTTATTCTGCCTATAAGCGCCCCTCCCCCCATTTATAAGCCCACCTAAGACCCCTTACGAAGTTGAATAAGCCCAGGGCTTATGACCAGGATTTTGTAGTATGTGTGGAATTTTAGCAAAATATTGTGTTTCATTAGTGGTGAGAAATTTGTAATAAT
The DNA here is from genome assembly GCA_029204205.1 of Desmophyllum pertusum. Taxonomy (NCBI): domain Eukaryota; kingdom Metazoa; phylum Cnidaria; class Anthozoa; order Scleractinia; family Caryophylliidae; genus Desmophyllum; species Desmophyllum pertusum. Next base: position 1,770,616 of record MU825885.1, on the reverse strand, counting down.
AATAATAATAATAATTATAAATTGCTTTTATAAATATAATTATAATTATTATAATGTAATTATTACATTATCTTTCATTTGACTGTTGGGTGGGGAAGAGACTTTGAGATCAAAATGAAAGCAAGCAGGACAGAAAACCAACACAAGCAATAGTGCATCTTTATTTTAAACTACAGAGGTGAATACAATGAATTCAAGTAACATTTTCTGCATAAAAGAAAAAAAGAATGAAAACAATAATAATTGTGTCGTGAACATATTTGGTACATAAATTTATTGTTGTAAAAATCAAATTATGGGGCCAACTATTAAGCGGCTACCCCCTATTAAACGGCCAGTTATCAAAGTCGCAAAACTGTTGTCAGTATAATACTGTAAATAAAACCCCTATTAAGGGGCCACCTCTGTTACGTGGCTGTGGCCACCTTTACGGCCACGGTATCCTCAGATCTTTCTCACCATGGGATTACATGTCAGGTTAATTTTTTTTCATCCACTACATTTATTTAAAAAAAAATGTTATTTTTATGGACTATGAAACATCAAAAAATATAAATCATCTATTTTCTTGTGCACTACTTGAATATGATTTGAAATAAACTCCCATTCATAAGCTAATGGCTCTGTCAGATCCCCCCCCCCCCCCCCCCCCGGGCATTTGTCGGGCATTTTACGACTTTTTCATTCCCGGGGTGGGGTATTTGCTATATCAGGTTGTCCAGGGGGTGGGGCATTGTCAAAGGCAACATTACATGTATATCTTTTGGATTTTAAAAGACGTACATTATTTGTTGTGTATTTTAACTTTCCTGATTGCCCGTAATTTAAAAGTGTTAAAACTGAGTTGATATTAAACCTCGTTTGAGCCCTGCACTTTTCAAGTGAACCGGAGCCCCACCACACATGTGCAAAAATTTGCACTGTTGCTTTCCACATGCGAACCAAAGATGTCGGAAAGAAGCTTTGACAACTTTGCGGGACAAGATATCAAATTCATAAGCTCTTGGTTAGGTGATCAAGGATCGGAAAGCTTGAGCATAAATTTCCCGACTAAATTGGAGGGGCATTTGCAACATTCTGACAAAAAAAATGCCCGGGGGAGGGGATGAGCGGATTGACAGAGCCATAAGACATAGAAGAAAAAAAACAACAGGCTTATATCCTTCAATCGCAAGTACAAAGCGCTAACCGTAATATCGGTACAATACTGACATGAAGGAATACGTGTCTGGACATGGAAAATTTCAATGATTTTCCTACGAATATGAATCCAAGAAATATTTAAGCTTAAGCTTATAGACAATTACGATCGAACTCTCCTTTTTGATTTCTACGAAGAACAATCTCAGACGGTGACATAGCTACGACCCCTTCGTCTTTTCTGGGAAGATCGAAGGTACGGGTGCGTACAAATGCTTTAAAGATTTATATTTAGCTTACATAAGACCGATAGTTCCCGGGATAGCTAGTTTTATACGTGCGGTGGTGTTACAGTTACCGTAGTGTTTCCAGAGTCTTTGACCACGCGTTATGCTTTCGAAGAGGCGGAAGAACTTCCAAACAATAAATTAGTCTTCCAAATGAGGTATTGTTTCCTCGTCTACAAAGATACGCCGTAAAACGCGGTCCACGTAATCTGGGACACTCAGCTTTGGCCGCCATTTTGTTTCAGCTCCACAACAAAGTCACGTGATAAAATACTCCAAGAATCTTGGAGTATTTGTACCACGTGACCCAGCCTTTGCCAGGGTCTTCTCCATCAGACGCCATCTTGAAAAAAAAGGAGAGAAGGCCCTGGGGACGAGGTTGGTGGCGATCAAGAAATTCAGGAAGCAAAGGATTCCCCGGCCACTGAAACTCTCAACAACCTATTAATTCTGTCCCAAAAGAAAAGAGAACAAGTAAGCTTAGTTTTCCGGCTATGAAATGTGTTTAAAACGTCGAGTGCAAAACTTGGGATTCAAACCAAAAGCTGTAAGCTTATTAAGTTAAACTAAACGCTAAAATTAAACGAAATGCAACCAGCAGGAATTTAAGACCAAAAACACGAAATACAAGAAGAACATTTACCGTCAAGAGACATCTCTTGGAGCGAAAAGTCAAGCTCTTCCGCCATTGTTTCCAAAGAATAACACACTTGCAAGACCACCCCCCACGGGTTTCAGGAGGGTCTTCGCGATCAATTCGGAGACCAACATTTTGGCTTTTTTTTAGTAAATATGAAACCTCGTCTTAAAAATAACGATCGCTAACTGTAGCAACATACCTAGCGCTGATTTTTGCCAAGTTTCAAGCTGTCAAATTTAGCGAGGGCTGAGAAATCGTCCAATGTACAAGAAAACGACAAAGATGTACAAGAAAACGACACAAATCTGGCAGAGGCTCGCCGCTTCGTTGATCCGCCAGTTACTAGCCTATGAATAGGCTCCGCGGTGGGGATGGGGTAAAAAGAAAATGGCGTGCGAGCCGGGCGAAGCCTGGGGAGAAAGGGAGGGACGGCGGAGCCTATAGACATTCCTTTGAAGCCGCCATTCCGTGCACCAGATTCTGGTGCAAGCTCCAATTGGTCAGATCACTGATTGTTGACAAGTTTGATTGATATCCCGATTTCACCGACGCGACCTCGCGCGGCGGGTCATGAAATCGTATTTGCAACGAAACGGCAAACTACTCAGGCTGATCGCATCTCAAAATCGGAACGCCGTTGATTTCAATCATGAAGGAAATGGAAGATATCTACACTATTTAACAATTAGACGGCAAGCTCGAGGTTTCTATCGGCTGATATGGCGAGTCAACTATCAAAAGTCGATATAAACCGAGAGCGAGCCGTCTAATTGTTTTAGCATAACCCAGAGACCGATCTATTCAACAAAAAAGTTCAGTGAAAGTGGTTTATTTCTAGTATTGGCTTGTCATTTCGGCAATGTTACTTGCGCGCGCTCCCAGGGCAGTCTATCGAAAATTAGACCGCCGGCCTTGCGTAGACAATCAGATTGCGAGTTTGCCCAACAGTCGGTCACTGGATTATGCTAAAGTCTGTTATTCTACTATCTGGTTCTCAAAATATTTCACCACAGTGGTTGAATGTATCTCATCAGTACTTTCACTCAGTGGAGAAGAAAAACTTGTAAGAACTTTCTCTGTTGTTGTAGTTTCATAAATTGGCCGCATTTTATCTTCACTTCTGATCTGGCTTATGCAGTGTCCACATGGAGGTCTCTTTAACAGTGTTTACTGCAACAACCGTGTAGCCCTGCCCTTCCAATCTGTTGAGCACTGCATAGGGAGGTTCCTGGGTCCAGTACGTGCGATAAGGAGAGGATTCCTCGCTAACAAGGTTTGCCAACATGCCTTCCATTACACCGCTGTTGGCGTGGCGATATCGCAGAGGTCTCTTCGAACATGCATCCAGGTTCTGATGTCTCTGATAGAAATCAAGGTACGTACGTGTTTGAAATGGCTGTTCTGGGTTTAGTACGTTCATGGTGTTGCGTACCAAGATATACGGCATGGCACCTTATATAAGCTCACACTCGTATTCTGTTTTATAGAACGGTTCCCTACTTACGACGTTGTTCTCAGAATTGCAGTCCCTTTCCCAATTACATCATCACTCCCTATTTTTTCTTAGAATATTAGCCCTTTTCACGGTTAACCTGTCATATTTGCATAACAATACAGTTAAACATTGATGAAGCGAGGCAATTTCGGGCACAAGCTGTAAAACAAAGTTTCAATCCTCGGATGAATTGTGGTGGTATAATGAGCAAACGAAGACCTCTGCCGAAGAAGGTAAAAGGTAAAGCCGCACTCGGTCAAAACTGGCCCACACTGCCGGAGCTTATCCAGGTTTCCATAGCATGAAGTCGACTAGGAATATTCAGTGCTATTCCCCCAGGATGGGATGCTAGTGCATCGCAGATTACCCCTCAGCATTTTGTTGCCGGTACCCCGGGCATTTTAATTATACTGCTGGGTGGAGAGAGGCACTGTGAGAGTAAAGTGTCTTACCCAAGAACACAACACGATGACCCAGGCCAGCGCTCGAACCCAGACCGCAGGATCCGGAGTCCAACGCGCTAACCATTAGGCCACCGCGTCTTCCTCTGCCGAAGAAGAAGAGTGGAAACTGGTGACTGTACATGACGCGAACCTTGAACCTTGTGCATAAGGAACGGCTCCCTGGTGACGCCGAGGTCTTCATGGGCTCATTATTCCAACACAATTCATCCGCGAATTAAAACTGGAAGTAATTAATTTCACGCAAGGACCTTCAATGCCCGTTCCTTCGTCAGGAATGAGGTTGGCGAGACTTTTTGATATGAAACCTGGAACGAAGCTCTTCACTCGTGTTTTGAAAACGTAGTAGTTTCACAACAGTAGTTGAGCCATTCTTTGTCAACCATAAAAATGGTAGACTAGTATATATATTTTGAGCAGTACTTTCCCTGATGGAGAACTTTCCAGCACTTGTTGTGGGAATCACACGTTCAAAAATAGTTATATATTTAACATTAATGGCGGAACTTTATTTCAGAAAGTGCGATTCCCAAGCGGCAAAAAATCGTGAAGAATTTGAACTTGACACCTGAAGCCCGACAACACTGAATAATCTAATATACCATGCGGGGTTTCAAAGCGACGAGAACTTGGAAAGGCAAAAGTACCTGACTTTGCGTTGTAAATTCTTCAAACCGTACGTTGGAAACAGGCTAAAAATTGGTAGGGAGCTTTGAAATATCCTGTTCTAGCTCCTGCTTGAAAAGAATGCAAAACAAATCGAGAAATGTTTTGTAAGTTGAAATAATATAATTTGTTTATTTTCTCAATCATTCGGCAAAAAACCCTCCATCTTTATTGACTGCTAATATTTTATGTAAGTCTCCGATCTTTTAGAATTTTACCCAAAATTTTAAGTGATATCAACCTTAAAAAGTGTGGGTACTGGGTGAGTATAGATATGGACATTTATGCGGCAATTGCGACAGACGCAACAACAGAGCAGTTTTAATAGCAAAATTAAGAGGTCGCTCGTGCATTGCGCATCCTTACTGCGCATAATTTCTTGCGTCATTTGCGCGCGCCACGCGTCATTTAGCGCGAGTACGAGCGCGCGCACATACAGAACATTACAGGATTTTTTCAGACAAAGCTTGGCTGGGAAATAAATGGTCGCTTTCTTCTAAACAAGCACGGTGACCCCCATTTTTTATTTCATAATTTTAATAAGAACAGTATCTACATTACACAAGAAAAAGATGGGCAGAAATCTATGATCAGTTTTTTGGCAATTTAACTAAATTCTCCGGAGGGAGCCACTACGGTCCCACAGCGCATATCCAATTTGAATCTACTTTGGAGTGTAAAGTAAATACAAAGGAAATCGAAGACATTTTTCTGGAACGTCGGTGAATAAACAATGGAATAAAGTCAAACTCTGTGCGATATCACGGCTGCATTGAAAAACATCGAGCTTATTTGCTGCGCACGGTTTTTGCCAAAAGGGGCCAAAATGACCGCACTCGTCAGCATTGTGGCGTGGAAACGAGCACGGTGACCCCCTCTTTTTATCACGTTTTTATTATCTCCTTGACTTGTTACAAAAGTGTACCAAGTTTCATCGGAAATCTATGTTTGGTTCTATTACCAGGGAATTACCTTAAACTGTTTGCCAGCTGTTTGAGGTCATTCCAAAAAAATTCCCCGTGGCGTATGAAAAATAATCGCATTTTAATAAAAAGGAAGGCTACGGAAAACCTCTTATAACTGAAACAAATCGAGTTTGATCGCCACAAAATTTATCATTTTATATTATTTTAGGATTCTTTTATCAGATTCTGAAAAATTATAGAAATCGCTTTACGTTTTCCGGTAAAAAAGCGCGTTTTAAAAAAGGACCTGTCAGCCCGATAAATACCCGCGGGCCACCTTGAATGTGGCTCTAGGACAGTCAATAAACAACACAAGTGGACAATATTTGATATGGTATATAAACTTTAATCGTTGCCTATGGCGAAAAAGCGCCATACAAATCATTGTACATATATTCGGGAGCATATCACCCTGATATATTTGGGTTTCCTGCGCTACGACAACATAATATCAGTCTCTATTCTAGAAGATAATAAAGGAACATACTCCCAAAATGTGAATAAGTATTTTGAGTCTTTTATTCTACTATCTAGTTCTCAAAATATTTCATAACAGTCGTTGAGCCAGTCTTTTCAATATCGATTTTCAAACCATAAAAATGGTAGCATGGAAAACTTGTACGAATAGATTTCTCAGTTAGGGGTGGCGAATGGTAAATTCGAGAGTTGCCGAGACGCCGAGACTCTGGTTTAAAAGTCCGAGCCCGAGACTTAGCGCTCCAAAAATCCGAGCCCGAGACGCAGTGATCCAAAACTCCGAGAAAATATAGTATACAAGAAGCTGCATTTGCGAGATTCAAAATTCGAGACTCCAAGATCGTCCTATTTCTGGCGAGCCCGAGATTTCGAGACGCTTTTTTTAAGCGCCGAGATTCCGAGACACGGCTTAAATTTGCCGAGATTCGTCATTTTTGATAGACCATTCGCCACCCCTTCAGTTGTTGTAGTTTCATACGTTTGCTGCATTTTATGATCCGAATCGCAGTGTCCAGATGGTGGTGTTTTTAACAGTGTTTACTGCAACAACGCTGTAGCCGGCCTGGCTTTCCAATCTGTCGAGCACTACACAAGGAGGCTCCTGGGTCCAGTACGTGTGGTGAAGAGAGGATGCATCGGTAACACGGTTTGCCGACAAGGCTTGCATCGTATCTTGCATTCCACGATCAAGGTGGTTTTCCCTATGAGAAAACTGATGGAAATCAATGTACGTACGTATCCCTAGATATGGCTGTTCTAGCGCTGGGTTGAAAGTGCTTCGTACCAAAATATACGGCATGGCGTCTTTATATACACACTCGTAGTCTTCTTTATAGAATCCTGTTGAATGATGGTGATTCCCTTTGTCGTAATTTGTAACACAACTAAAGATTAACTCGGTTATTACTTTATGTAAGACTACATATTCGTCCCCAGACCCTGCGCGTTATCTGAACCCCTCGCCCCAGGCAGCGACTCGTCTCGCTTGGCTTGCAAATTTTCTTCAGGAGCCTGATCTCAGGCTAATCGAAAATGGACTGTGCCAGGAAAACAACGGTCTCGAACCACCGAAATTATTCCTTGGATTCACGATATTAAATAATGAGATCACGGATCGCGAAGGTCAGGTTGAAATGCAAGCTTTAAAGATTTAAAACTCTTAAAGCTTTATAATTTCCGAAATATTGTACATTTCATCACAGGCAGCCCAGGCTCTGTATGCGAATATTAAATATTCAATGTTGATGTTCATGGCGGCGATTTGAATATTTATAGCAAATGTATGAGAAACTCACGAAATACATTCTAAATGCTATCTTTTCGAAGGAAACTAACTAAAACTGACTTACATTGTGCAAGTGTTTTGTTATTTTGATGTTTGGGTGTTCCTGGTGCCAGTTTAAAGCCATTTAGACGAGTTTTGCTTTTTCAGTTGACCGTCCATTATGAATAATTTAAAGGCCGGCGACAATTATGTGAGAACGGATCCAATGGTCCGCACTCGAAGCTCAATAAATTCCACAAAAATGCTCCAGTCTCCTCAAAATTACCTTCATTGCAGACGTCCATGCTCTTAGCTTCTGTTCGCTACCCCCAGGGTTCCAAGGTTGACTTTAATTGCTCGAGAAACGCTCGTGTTCGAGCTGTTGTCTTTAATATTTTCTTTCGCGTTGTGCGTGTCCCCGACATCTGAGACACCTCAATTAAAATTCAGCGTCATCGTGACCAAATTTATCTCGACCGTGGAGAGGCATGGTGCAATAGCCCTTTTCACGGTTAACTTGTGATATTCATGTGATTTCATGAAACGCATGCTACAAGTTGTCGATATTGAAGTTCTTTGGCAAATTCTAAAGTAATTATTTGAAAACGATTAAACAGGGACCTGCACTATAATTTGTAACAAAGGGAATCACCATCATTCATAAAAAGAACCGAGCTTTTAGACATTTTTCATTTTGGTCACGTGACACACCAAATATGGGCATGGTTCGAAATATTTAAATGGAACGTGAATCGAACAAACACTACAAACTTTGATGCCCACTGGAGTCCAGGAACCAAAGTTATGGATGTTTGGAGACTTCTTAGCAACAGCCTTGTGGTTCCTTGTAGTTAAGGTTCTTCCCCTTAATCCTTATACAAGTATTTTAAAACCGACGTATAGTGAGCCTCACCTGGCCTGACCTGGCCTCCCTGTGCTACACTATACTGATATAGAATATTTAAAGTCTCTCCAGAAGATAATCCGGCAGAGAGCTTCGTTCGCTGCCTACAGCGCGATAGCCGCGATAAAGCTCCATACAAATTATTATATGTGCTATTTAAACTACATAGAGTAGTACATCATTTAAATTCTCCATTCTATAAGATAATAGAGTAACATAAAACTCCCCTCAGCATTTTGTTGCCGGTACCCCGGGCATTTTAATTATACTGCTGGGTGGAGAGAGGCACTGTGAGAGTAAAGTGTCTTACCCAAGAACACAACACGATGACCCAGGCCAGCGCTCGAACCCAGACCGCAGGATCCGGAGTCCAACGCGCTAACCATTAGGCCACCGCGTCTTCCTCTGCCGAAGAAGAAGAGTGGAAACTGGTGACTGTACATGACGCGAACCTTGAACCTTGTGCATAAGGAACGGCTCCCTGGTGACGCCGAGGTCTTCATGGGCTCATTATTCCAACACAATTCATCCGCGAATTAAAACTGGAAGTAATTAATTTCACGCAAGGACCTTCAATGCCCGTTCCTTCGTCAGGAATGAGGTTGGCGAGACTTTTTGATATGAAACCTGGAACGAAGCTCTTCACTCGTGTTTTGAAAACGTAGTAGTTTCACAACAGTAGTTGAGCCATTCTTTGTCAACCATAAAAATGGTAGACTAGTATATATATTTTGAGCAGTACTTTCCCTGATGGAGAACTTTCCAGCACTTGTTGTGGGAATCACACGTTCAAAAATAGTTATATATTTAACATTAATGGCGGAACTTTATTTCAGAAAGTGCGATTCCCAAGCGGCAAAAAATCGTGAAGAATTTGAACTTGACACCTGAAGCCCGACAACACTGAATAATCTAATATACCATGCGGGTTTTCAAAGCGACGAGAACTTGGAAAGGCAAAGTACCTGACTTTGCGTTGTAAATTCTTCAAACCGTACGTTGGAAACAGGCTAAAAATTGGTAGGGAGCTTTGAAATATCCTGTTCTAGCTCCTGCTTGAAAAGAATGCAAAACAAATCGAGAAATGTTTTGTAAGTTGAAATAATATAATTTGTTTATTTTTCTCAATCATTCGGCAAAAAACCCTCCATCTTTATTGACTGCTAATATTTTATGTAAGTCTCCGATCTTTTAGAATTTTACCCAAAAATTTTAAGTGATATCAACCTTAAAAAGTGTGGGTACTGGGTGAGTATAGATATGGACATTTATGCGGCAATTGCGACAGACGCAACAACAGAGCAGTTTTAATAGCAAAATTAAGAGGTCGCTCGTGCATTGCGCATCCTTACTGCGCATAATTTCTTGCGTCATTTGCGCGCGCCACGCGTCATTTAGCGCGAGTACGAGCGCGCGCACATACAGAACATTACAGGATTTTTTTCAGACAAAGCTTGGCTGGGAAATAAATGGTCGCTTTCTTCTAAACAAGCACGGTGACCCCCATTTTTTATTTCATAATTTTAATAAGAACAGTATCTACATTACACAAGAAAAAGATGGGCAGAAATCTATGATCAGTTTTTTGGCAATTTAACTAAATTCTCCGGAGGGAGCCACTACGGTCCCACAGCGCATATCCAATTTGAATCTACTTTGGAGTGTAAAGTAAATACAAAGGAAATCGAAGACATTTTTCTGGAACGTCGGTGAATAAACAATGGAATAAAGTCAAACTCTGTGCGATATCACGGCTGCATTGAAAAACATCGAGCTTATTTGCTGCGCACGGTTTTTGCCAAAAGGGGCCAAAATGACCGCACTCGTCAGCATTGTGGCGTGGAAACGAGCACGGTGACCCCCTCTTTTTATCACGTTTTTATTATCTCCTTGACTTGTTACAAAAGTGTACCAAGTTTCATCGGAAATCTATGTTTGGTTCTATTACCAGGGAATTACCTTAAACTGTTTGCCAGCTGTTTGAGGTCATTCCAAAAAATTCCCCGTGGCGTATGAAAAATAATCGCATTTTAATAAAAAGGAAGGCTACGGAAAACCTCTTATAACTGAAACAAATCGAGTTTGATCGCCACAAAATTTATCATTTTATATTATTTTAGGATTCTTTTATCAGATTCTGAAAAATTATAGAAATCGCTTTACGTTTTCCGGTAAAAAAGCGCGTTTTAAAAAAGGACCTGTCAGCCCGATAAATACCCGCGGGCCACCTTGAATGTGGCTCTAGGACAGTCAATAAACAACACAAGTGGACAATATTTGATATGGTATATAAACTTTAATCGTTGCCTATGGCGAAAAAGCGCCATACAAATCATTGTACATATATTCGGGAGCATATCACCCTGATATATTTGGGTTTCCTGCGCTACGACAACATAATATCAGTCTCTATTCTAGAAGATAATAAAGGAACATACTCCCAAAATGTGAATAAGTATTTTGAGTCTTTTATTCTACTATCTAGTTCTCAAAATATTTCATAACAGTCGTTGAGCCAGTCTTTTCAATATCGATTTTCAAACCATAAAAATGGTAGCATGGAAAACTTGTACGAATAGATTTCTCAGTTAGGGGTGGCGAATGGTAAATTCGAGAGTTGCCGAGACGCCGAGACTCTGGTTTAAAAGTCCGAGCCCGAGACTTAGCGCTCCAAAAATCCGAGCCCGAGACGCAGTGATCCAAAACTCCGAGAAAATATAGTATACAAGAAGCTGCATTTGCGAGATTCAAAATTCGAGACTCCAAGATCGTCCTATTTCTGGCGAGCCCGAGATTTCGAGACGCTTTTTTTAAGCGCCGAGATTCCGAGACACGGCTTAAATTTGCCGAGATTCGTCATTTTTGATAGACCATTCGCCACCCCTTCAGTTGTTGTAGTTTCATACGTTTGCTGCATTTTATGATCCGAATCGCAGTGTCCAGATGGTGGTGTTTTTAACAGTGTTTACTGCAACAACGCTGTAGCCGGCCTGGCTTTCCAATCTGTCGAGCACTACACAAGGAGGCTCCTGGGTCCAGTACGTGTGGTGAAGAGAGGATGCATCGGTAACACGGTTTGCCGACAAGGCTTGCATCGTATCTTGCATTCCACGATCAAGGTGGTTTTCCCTATGAGAAAACTGATGGAAATCAATGTACGTACGTATCCCTAGATATGGCTGTTCTAGCGCTGGGTTGAAAGTGCTTCGTACCAAAATATACGGCATGGCGTCTTTATATACACACTCGTAGTCTTCTTTATAGAATCCTGTTGAATGATGGTGATTCCCTTTGTCGTAATTTGTAACACAACTAAAGATTAACTCGGTTATTACTTTATGTAAGACTACATATTCGTCCCCAGACCCTGCGCGTTATCTGAACCCCTCGCCCCAGGCAGCGACTCGTCTCGCTTGGCTTGCAAATTTTCTTCAGGAGCCTGAACTCAGGCTAATCGAAAATGGACTGTGCCAGGAAAACAACGGTCTCGAACCACCGAAATTATTCCTTGGATTCACGATATTAAATAATGAGATCACGGATCGCGAAGGTCAGGTTGAAATGCAAGCTTTAAAGATTTAAAACTCTTAAAGCTTTATAATTTCCGAAATATTGTACATTTCATCACAGGCAGCCCAGGCTCTGTATGCGAATATTAAATATTCAATGTTGATGTTCATGGCGGCGATTTGAATATTTATAGCAAATGTATGAGAAACTCACGAAATACATTCTAAATGCTATCTTTTCGAAGGAAACTAACTAAAACTGACTTACATTGTGCAAGTGTTTTGTTATTTTGATGTTTGGGTGTTCCTGGTGCCAGTTTAAAGCCATTTAGACGAGTTTTGCTTTTTCAGTTGACCGTCCATTATGAATAATTTAAAGGCCGGCGACAATTATGTGAGAACGGATCCAATGGTCCGCACTCGAAGCTCAATAAATTCCACAAAAATGCTCCAGTCTCCTCAAAATTACCTTCATTGCAGACGTCCATGCTCTTAGCTTCTGTTCGCTACCCCCAGGGTTCCAAGGTTGACTTTAATTGCTCGAGAAAACGCTCGTGTTCGAGCTGTTGTCTTTAATATTTTCTTTCGCGTTGTGCGTGTCCCCGACATCTGAGACACCTCAATTAAAATTCAGCGTCATCGTGACCAAATTTATCTCGACCGTGGAGAGGCATGGTGCAATAGCCCTTTTCACGGTTAACTTGTGATATTTGCATAACAATAGAGTTGAACATAGAAGCGAGGCAATTTCGGGCACAAGCTACAAAACATCGCGTTTTTCTAGAGTTTCTTAAACCCTTTTAATATAAAAACAGTTTTAAAATGTAGAAGAACTACAATTCTTTTAGTTTACGTTGTTTTTAGAAAAAATTGTCAAACGACTTTTGTTTATTAATAAAGAGTAGATTCGCATAAGCAACAGCGAGAACATTTTACGATCTTTACGGCAAACTTTAACCAAAAGTGTTGTATATTTAGTTCTTCTCTGTTTTAAAACTATTTTTATACTAACATAGTTCAAGGAACTCAGGAAAATCACGATGTTTTACAGCTTGTGCCCGAAATTGCCTCGCTTCTATGTTCAACTCTATTGTTATGCAAATATCACAAGTTAACCGTGAAAAGGGCTATTGTTTACTTGCAAAAAAAGACACCATGGGATGGTCCCTTCGGTCGTTTTTTTTTACTTTAGAATCTCGCGACTCTCTAGTTTCATTTTTTTTTTTTCGGTGTCAGAACTATCTTCAGTTGAACAATTTAAAGGCAGCGTTCAAATACACAGTGAAACTTCAAAAATTCCTCGTTGCGGTTCACATTCTCCGAAAAACCCAGAGTTTGGTCTGGATGTTTCACGTCAGTTGTTTTGCATAAAACTGCACGTGCGGAGCTATTAAACGGCGTGCTTTTTTTTATGCCATTTGAAATCGACCGATTAAAGCGTCGTCTATGTTTATAGCGGTTATTAATTTACAACTTACGTTGTAAAAACGTGTTGAAAGAGATTTTATGTAGGGTTTATAATCACGAGCATAAACCCGCTTACTCCAAAACAAGCTGAAATCAGTCTTGAGTTTTGCTAAAAGTGGGCACAATCTAACCGCAACGAGGAATTTTTGAAGTTTCACTTTGTATTTAAACGCTGCCTTTAAATTGTTCAACTGAGGCAGGAGCTCCTGACTGAGGATAGTTCTGACACCGAAAAAAACCCTGAATGAAACTAGAGAGTCAGCGCGAGATTCTAAAGTAAAAAAAAAAGAATTTTTAATCGACGTTGTATCCGATTGTTTTCGTTCCGTTTCCGGTCAAATCAACCGAAGGGACCATCCCATGGTGTCTTTTTTTGCAAGTAAACAATTGCACCATGCCTCTCCACGGTCGAGGTAAATTTGGTCACGATGACGCTGAATTTTAATTGAGGTGTCTCAGATGTCGGGGACACGCACAACGCGAAAGAAAATATTAAAGACAACAGCTCGAACACGAGCGTTTCTCGAGCAATTAAAGTCAACCTTGGAACCCTGGGGGTAGCGAACAGAAGCTAAGAGCATGGACGTCTGCAATGAAGGTAATTTTGAGGAGACTGGAGCATTTTTGTGGAATTTATTGAGCTTCGAGTGCGGACCATTGGATCCGTTCTCACATAATTGTCGCCGGCCTTTAAATTATTCATAATGGACGGTCAACTGAAAAAGCAAAACTCGTCTAAATGGCTTTAAACTGGCACCAGGAACACCCAAACATCAAAATAACAAAACACTTGCACAATGTAAGTCAGTTTTAGTTAGTTTCCTTCGAAAAGATAGCATTTAGAATGTATTTCGTGAGTTTCTCATACATTTGCTATAAATATTCAAATCGCCGCCATGAACATCAACATTGAATATTTAATATTCGCATACAGAGCCTGGGCTGCCTGTGATTTCATGAAACGCATGCTACAAGTTGTCGATATTGAAGTTCTTTGGCAAATTCTAAAGTAATTATTTGAAAACGATTAAACAGGGACCTGCACTATAATTTGTAACAAAGGGAATCACCATCATTCATAAAAAGAACCGAGCTTTTAGACATTTTTCATTTTGGTCACGTGACACACCAAATATGGGCATGGTTCGAAATATTTAAATGGAACGTGAATCGAACAAACACTACAAACTTTGATGCCCACTGGAGTCCAGGAACCAAAGTTATGGATGTTTGGAGACTTCTTAGCAACAGCCTTGTGGTTCCTTGTAGTTAAGGTTCTTCCCCCTTAATCCTTATACAAGTATTTTAAAACCGACGTATAGTGAGCCTCACCTGGCCTGACCTGGCCTCCCTGTGCTACACTATACTGATATAGAATATTTAAAGTCTCTCCAGAAGATAATCCGGCAGAGAGCTTCGTTCGCTGCCTACAGCGCGATAGCCGCGATAAAGCTCCATACAAATTATTATATGTGCTATTTAAACTACATAGAGTAGTACATCATTTAAATTCTCCATTCTATAAGATAATAGAGTAACATAAAACTCCTCAAACGTAGAGTCTTTATATTTAACAATTCGACGGCAAGCTCGAGGTTTCTATCGGCTGATATGGCGAGGGGCAAAGCCCCGAGTCAACTATCAAAAGTCGATAGAACAGAGAGCGAGCCGTCTAATTGTTTTAGCATAACCCAGAGACCGATCTATTCAACAAAAAAGTTCAGTGAAAGTGGTTTATTTCTCGTATTGGCTTGTCATTTCGGCAATGTTACTTGCGCGCGCTCCCAGGGCAGTCTATCGAAAATTAGACCGCCCTTGCGTAGTCAATCAGATTGCGAGTTTGCCCAACAGTCGGTCACTGGATTATGCTAAAGTCTGTTATTCTACTATCTGGTTCTCAAAATATTTCACCACAGTGGTTGAATGTATCTCATCAGTACTTTCACTCAGTGGAGAAGAAAAACTTGTAAGAACTTTCTCTGTTGTTGTAGTTTCATAAATTGGCCGCATTTTATCTTCACTTCTGATCTGGCTTATGCAGTGTCCACATGGAGGTCTCTTTAACAGTATTTACTGCAACAACCGTGTAGCCCTGCCCTTCCAATCTGTTGAGCACTGCATAGGGAGGTTCCTGGGTCCAGTACGTGCGGTAAGGAGAGGATTCCTCGCTAACAAGGTTTGCTAACATGCCTTCCATCACACCACTGTTGGCGTGGCGATATCGCAGAGGTCTCTTCGAACATGCATCCAGGTTCTGATGTCTCTGATAGAAATCAAGGTACGTACGTGTTTGAAATGGCTGTTCTGGGTTTAGTACGTTCATGGTGTTGTGTACCAAGATATACGGCATGGCGCCTCTGTTCCGAGAGCGTAGCGTTGCGTGACACAGAGAGGGCCAGAACTAGACTAGGCACCTTATATAAGCTTACACTCGTATTCTGTTTTATAGAACGGTTCCCTACTTACGACGTTGTTCTCAGAATTGCAGTCCCTTTCCCAATTACATCATCACTCCCTATTTTGTCTTAGAATATTAGCCCTTTTCGCGGTTAACCTGTCATATTTGCATAACAATACAGTTAAACATTGATGAAGCGAGGCAATTTCGGGTACAAGCCGTAAAACAAAGCCTTCAATCCTCGCGATGAATTGTGGTGCATGGAATAATGAGCAAACGAAGACCTCTGCCGAAGAAGGTAAAAGGTAAAGCCGCACTCGGTCCAAACTGGCTCACACTGCCGGAGCTTATCCAGGTTTCCATAGCATGAAGTCGACTAGGAATATTCAGTGCTATTCCCCCAGGATGGGATGCTAGTGCATCGCAGATTACCCCTCAGCATTTTGTTGCCGGTACCCCGGGCATTTTAATTATACTGCTGGGTGGAGAGAGGCACTGTGAGAGTAAAGTGTCTTGCCCAAGAACACAACACAATGACCTCGGCCAGGGCTCGAACCCAGACCGCAGGATCCGGAGTCCAACGCGCTAACCATTAGGCCACCGCGTCTTCCTCTGCCGAAGAAGAAGAGTGGAAACTGGTGACTGCACATGATGCGAACCTTGAACCTTGTGCATAAGGAACGGCTCCCTAATGACGCCGAGGTCTTCATTGGCTCATTATTCCACCACAATTCATCCGCGAATTAAACCTGGAAGTAATTTGACGCAAGGACCTTCAATGCCTTCCTTCCTCAGGAATGAGGTTGGCGAGACTTTTTGATATGAAACCTGGAACGAAGCTCTTCATTCGTGTTTTGAAAACGTAGTAGTTTCACAACAGTAGTTGAGCCGGCCATTCTTTGTCAACCATAAAAATGGTAGACTAGTATATATATTTTGAGCAGTACTTTCATCGATGGAGACTTTCCAGCACTTGTTGCGCCGGGTAGTTTCATAAATTTGCTGCATTTTTTCTTTTAAGCTGGCTTGTGCATCGTCCAAATACAAGTATCTCGAACAGTGTTTACCGCAACAACTTTAAATCCATGGGTTTCCAACAAGTTGAGCTGTACAAAAGGTGGCTGGTGGACCCGAAACGAGCAGAAATTCAAAGAGCGCCCGTTTGTATCACGGTCAACACGTTTTGCCGTCAGCTGGTTTTCTATCGCATCCGTAAGGGTGGTGTCTGTATCGAGAGGACACTCAATGTACGTGAGTGTACCTGTAAATATATGTTGAGGCCGATGTGGGTTTATGGTGTTACGTACCAAGATATACGGCATGACGCCTTGAAATACACTTGAATTAACTCCGCAGTATACAAGGTATCAAGAATGAGCCTCTTTATGGCCAAGTCTGGGCACTTATAAACTCTGTAAGGGAAATTCCCTGTTGCAGTGAAGAACGCCCTACCGTTGCCACTCGACAAAGTTTTTGATTAATTTTTGACAACTTGCTGATGGCTTTCTTCGTTTCAACTGGCCAATCAAAATGCAAGAATTATGAGAGGCGGAGATGTCAAACTCCACATTCGCGTTCTGACAATTGACATCTCCACCTCCCACAGTTCGTGCAATTTGATTTGCTAATTTAAATGGAAGCTCCGAAAGTTTTCAAAAAGATGTCAAAAAAATGTCAAAAATTAATCAAAAAGTTTGTCGAGCGGGTAATAAACGGTAGGGCGCTTTTTACTGTAAATCAGCTCCCACGTTTTCTGAGAATTCATGTAAGCGGGTTCCACCTGTGCATGGTTACCGGTGGATATTATCATAACAAACCTCAAAGCCTTCCACAAACTGCGTCTTACTTCACACATCAAGCTCACACTGTGAGTCAGCTGTTATGCCGTATTGCGTCAGCAATAATGGCTAAAAATATAATATAAGGGTTTGTATGGGATTTTACAAATAGATTAAGAGATAGGAATACGGTAAAGTTATCAATACATTTGCCTTACCGTACTTCCAAGTAGACTACGAGCAGTCCCTCTTTCCCAGCTTAGTCCGTTCCCGCGCGCTTGACTCGCCCCCAGTTTTTCGCGCGGCCATTTTCCGATCGCGAATTTTTATCGCTCTCGCTCGACGGACTAAGCTGGGAAAGAGGAACTGCTCGTAGTCTAACTTCCAAGGTGTTTTATAATTACTTGCTGTCTGTGTTGTTGTTTTGCTGAGAGAAGTAAAATACTTTACCTGGTAAGGCTGTCCATTGGTTGAAAAATATAAATTAGGATAAATTAGATCCTTCAATCGGAAACAAATTAAGCTTAAGTCTTTTTAGCGAAATTAAAAAACGAAGTTAGGTTTGAACCTTATGTAAGGATAATAAAGAATCTTAATCACAGAGTGCCTCAGTGGCGATGACCAAAATACGGATTTCTTGTCACCAACCTCGTTCCCAGGGTCTACTCCGCTTTCAAGATGGCGGCCATTTTGCATTGAAGACTATTTCCGCCAATCACGACTAATGTAAGAATCATAAATCTACAGACCAATCAGCGTGGGCGTTATATCAGTGTAATCCAAGGTCTTCTCCGCGCCCAGCCGCCATCTTGAAAGCGGAGTAGACCCTGGGAACGAGGTTGTCTTGTCACTGACTTATTTCCTATCGAATCAGAACGATACATGCAAGAAGATAGTCCTAGAGATGAGGGACTTGCCCATTTTGCAAGTCGTCTATTGGCGAGCGATGAGTTCCAATTTTTGATGAAATGCACATTTTGTCATGTTAGACTGAGTGTACTTTTGGATCGTCTCTGTTCAATAAACAACAGTTTCATGTTTTTTTCACGGCCTTACTTGTACCGCAAAACCTAGCCTGCGTGCAAACGTCTCCTATTTCCTTGCTTCAAGCGGAATAGGCCCTATTCCGCGTGAAGCAAGGAAATAGGAGACGTCTGCACGCAGGTTACGCAAAACCAGATATAAATTGATTGAAAAGTGCTATACAGCTCGGTGATGGCCTTATTCGTCTTCTGACGCGCCCGGAGAGATTTAAGGCAGAAGGTCCTGTTTACGGTTATTAAGGTAAGGATATAGCTCGGTAGGTGCCATCTTCCAATTCCCGCGGTAGAGCCAATGATTACGTTTAAGTTTCATGGAAAATAAGGCGGTCTTTCGTTTTATCCAGTTCAGGATCTTTCACGAATTACGGGTGACGGGCACAACTTCACCCACAATCAAGAGAAAATAAGGGACTGGTTGGTACCGCACTTATGTAGCTACCGAGGTCTTCTCTGTAGTTCTTCTCCTTGCGAGCCGGAAAAACACTGATCGCTGCGGTGCTGCTATGATAGCTTATGATGATATTTTGCTTCGAGTTTGCCGTGAAAGTAGTGCAGTTGCGCGATTTTGCTTTCAAAATCTGAACTTCGCTAAGTTCCTCAACAAACTCTTCGGATTGCTTCCGTTTCTTAGAAAGCTTGCTTTAGCTTTGACCGAAATTCGAGGACTTCTTCTAGCTTCTTCTGACTGCCTTTCCAGCAGAAAAGCGGAGTTCGTTATCTTTCGATGCCGCTCGACGGAACGTCTTCGCAAAACGTACCCTTCCTACCAGAAGTAAATTTCTCCGAAACACTTTATCTTCGAAAGTCGTTAAACACCATTTTAAAGTCGGATGCCGAAGACTAAATTCCACTTGAACAGCCGCAGGAGCCTGGGCTCCTGACAGCCGCCATTACTCACGCTCTGTTGACTTAACCAGAACCGGAACTACGCTTCCGTGAACGTCCGCATTTTCTTAAAATAACTTTAGTGAAATTTACATATCCCAGCCAACGCCCCTCTCTGTCCCTTATTTTCATGAACCTTATGCATCTTGTGGTGGCGAGAAGGAAAAGCCTTGGATAACCGACGAATGCATTAATTTTCACTGCACTGAATGGTGAACTATATAAAAATCAAAAATCCGGCTGAAATGCGGCTTAAAGGTTCTAGGATAGTCGGAATAGGCAATATACAACATCTGATTTGTTATGTAAAACTGTTTATTATTATTTTTCGTTCGCTGCCTTTTACATGTATAATCTTGCAACCGATTAGCATGGATTAGTCATATCACTAAAATCGGAAGCTTATCATCGATGAGCTTCTGCTAAAATACAGAGTGATGCATCATTTAAAGTCTATATTCTAGAAGATAATAAAGTTTAAGTGTTATGAGTCTGTTATTCTACTATCTGGCTCTCAAAATATTTCACAACAGTGGTTGAGCCATTCTTTTCAATGTCGATTATAAAAAAAGCCATAAAAATGAAGTTTGATGAACTTGTATAGTAATATTCTCAGTTGTTGTTGTAACGTCCGTTTGCTGCATTTTATCTTCGCTTTAAGCTCGCGTGTACCGCAGTGTCCAGATGGTGGTCTCTGTTAACAGTGTTTACTGCAACAACCGTGTAGCCCTGCATTTCCAAATCGCCGAGCACTGCATATGGAGGATCCTTTCTACTGTTTCATCTATAAGCATGAACAGAAACTACTAATCACCTAGTCTAGGTGATAAGCTTCTGGCATGAACGCATCACATAAAAATATGACCTAATTTGGTATCAAACATGACATGTTTAGCCGCCGAACATTTGAAGTTTTACGACCCGTTTCGGTTTGATACCAAATTAGGTCATGTTTTTATGTGACGCCCTCATGCTTGGATGCATACATCAACTTCCTCTTTTTCTTAGAATTGCACGTGTTATTACATCAACTACTTCCTGTTTTTCTGAGAATTGTAGTCCCTTTCATCTCATCCCCAGACCGTGCGCTTTAGCGGTT
This sequence comes from Desmophyllum pertusum, assembly GCA_029204205.1. Classification (NCBI taxonomy): domain Eukaryota; kingdom Metazoa; phylum Cnidaria; class Anthozoa; order Scleractinia; family Caryophylliidae; genus Desmophyllum; species Desmophyllum pertusum. Next base: position 1,750,138 of record MU825885.1, on the reverse strand, counting down.
CACATATATGGACCATATATGGTACAGTTGAACTAGTCCCGTAAGCGGAAACCCTGGGATAAGAAAAAGAGACCGATTATATTCCTTCGATTCACGATATTAAATAAAGAGATTAAGAAGGATTCCACTCAACGTTCGAGCAATAAGTGCAAAAATTAATTACTAAAAAACTACTGATAGCAAGGTAACATTTTGAATAGTATTTGAAACATATCACTTTAATTCACTTCTCCAAGTGACCCAGCAATTAAATTCTCAAGCATTCTCGAGAAAATTAATGTCAAACCTCGTAAAAAAAATGACATGGGTTAATATTTAATCGAATTACCCCATCAGGTGAATTTTTGAGCTCATTACAAGTCAGCGATTAATATTCTGAAGCTTCTGGGCTATTGAGAGACATAGTTTGGACAACTTTTTACGATAAAAATGACCCAAATTTGCCTGGGCAGGTACCTTAACCAGAACCGGAACTACTTTTCCATGAACGTCCGCATATTCTTAAAATAACTTTAGTGAAATTTACATATCCCAGCCAACCCCCCTCTCTGTCCCTTATTTTCATGGACCTCACGCATCTTGTGGTAGCGAGAAGAAAAAGCCTTGGATAACTGACGAATGCATTAATTTTCACTGCACTGAAAGGTGAACTATATAAAAATCAAAAATCCGGCTGAAATGCGGCATAAAGGTTCTAGGATAGTCAGAATAGGCAATATACAACGTAAAACTGTTTATTGTCATTAAAGCTGTTTATTATTATTTTTCGTTCGCTGCCTTTTACAAGTCATATCACTAAAATCGGAAGCTTATCATCGATGAGCTTCTGCTAAAATACAGAGTAATGCATCATTTAAAGTCTCTATTCTAGAAGATAATAAAGTTTAAGTGTTATGAGTCTGTTATTCTACTATCTGGCTCTCAAAATATTTCACAACAGTGGTTGAGCCATTCTTTTCAATGTCGATTATACAAAAAGCCACAAAAATGAAGTTTGATGAACTTGTAATAATATTCTCAGTTGTTGTCGTATCGTATGTTTGCTGCATCAGTTATCTTCGTTTTAAGCTCGCGGGTACCGCAGTGTCCAGATGGTGGTCTCTTTAACAGTATTTACTGCAACAACCGTGTAGCCCTGCTCTTCCAATTTGTTGAGTACTGCATAGGTAGGATCGTGCATCTTGGCCGTGCGGTGAGGAGGTGGAGAGTTTCTACCGCCAACAAGGTTTCCCCCCAAGGCTTGCACTAGGTCGGGTAACCCATCATCACCCCTATCCCAAGAAACCTGATGGAAATCAATATACGTACATGTCTCCCGAAATGGCTGTTCTAGCGCTGGGTTGAAAGTGTTTCGTACCAACACATACGGCATGGTGCCTATACACACTCGTATTTTTCTTTATAGAATACTGTTGAGATTCGCTCTAGATAATTGCGTCGTTAACACAACACAGACTACTGTAAATTTAAGGCAAATTATCTGGGTTGCATCTATAAGCATGAACGCATCACATAAAAATATGACCTAATTTGGTATCAAACATGACATGTTTAGCCGCCGAACATTTGAAGTTTTACGACCCGTTTCGGTTTGATACCAAATTAGGTCATGTTTTTATGTGACGCCCTCATGCTTGGATGCATACATCAACTTCCTCTTTTTCTTAGAATTGCACGTGTTATTACATCAACTACTTCCTGTTTTTCTGAGAATTGTAGTCCCTTTCATCTCATCCCCAGACCGTGCGCTTTAGCGGTTCACTTATATGGACCATATATGGTACAGTTGAAACTAGTCCCGTAAGCGGAAACCCTTGGGATAAGAAAAAGAGACCGATTATATTCCTTCGATTCACGATATTAAATAAAGAGATTAAGAAGGATTCCACTCAACGTTCGAGCAATAAGTGCAAAAATTAATTACTAAAAAACTACTGATAGCAAGGTAACATTTTGAATAGTATTTGAAACATATCACTTTAATTCACTTCTCCAAGTGACCCAGCAATTAAATTCTCAAGCATTCTCGAGAAAATTAATGTCAAACCTCGTAAAAAAAATGACATGGGTTAATATTTAATCGAATTACCCCATCAGGTGAATTTTTGAGCTCATTACAAGTCAGCGATTAATATTCTGAAGCTTCTGGGCTATTGAGAGACATAGTTTGGACAACTTTTTACGATAAAAATGACCCAAATTTGCCTGGGCAGGTACCTTAACCAGAACCGGAACTACTTTTCCATGAACGTCCGCATATTCTTAAAATAACTTTAGTGAAATTTACATATCCCAGCCAACCCCCCTCTCTGTCCCTTATTTTCATGGACCTCACGCATCTTGTGGTAGCGAGAAGAAAAAGCCTTGGATAACTGACGAATGCATTAATTTTCACTGCACTGAAAGGTGAACTATATAAAAATCAAAAATCCGGCTGAAATGCGGCATAAAGGTTCTAGGATAGTCAGAATAGGCAATATACAACGTAAAACTGTTTATTGTCATTAAAGCTGTTTATTATTATTTTTCGTTCGCTGCCTTTTACAAGTCATATCACTAAAATCGGAAGCTTATCATCGATGAGCTTCTGCTAAAATACAGAGTAATGCATCATTTAAAGTCTCTATTCTAGAAGATAATAAAGTTTAAGTGTTATGAGTCTGTTATTCTACTATCTGGCTCTCAAAATATTTCACAACAGTGGTTGAGCCATTCTTTTCAATGTCGATTATACAAAAAGCCACAAAAATGAAGTTTGATGAACTTGTAATAATATTCTCAGTTGTTGTCGTATCGTATGTTTGCTGCATCAGTTATCTTCGTTTTAAGCTCGCGGGTACCGCAGTGTCCAGATGGTGGTCTCTTTAACAGTATTTACTGCAACAACCGTGTAGCCCTGCTCTTCCAATTTGTTGAGTACTGCATAGGTAGGATCGTGCATCTTGGCCGTGCGGTGAGGAGGTGGAGAGTTTCTACCGCCAACAAGGTTTCCCCCAAGGCTTGCACTAGGTCGGGTAACCCATCATCACCCCTATCCCAAGAAACCTGATGGAAATCAATATACGTACATGTCTCCCGAAATGGCTGTTCTAGCGCTGGGTTGAAAGTGTTTCGTACCAACACATACGGCATGGTGCCTATACACACTCGTATTTTTCTTTATAGAATACTGTTGAGATTCGCTCTAGATAATTGCGTCGTTAACACAACACAGACTACTGTAAATTTAAGGCAAATTATCTGGTTGCATCTATAAGCATGAACGCATCACATAAAAATATGACCTAATTTGGTATCAAACATGACATGTTTAGCCGCCGAACATTTGAAGTTTTACGACCCGTTTCGGTTTGATACCAAATTAGGTCATGTTTTTATGTGACGCCCTCATGCTTGGATGCATACATCAACTTCCTCTTTTTCTTAGAATTGCACGTGTTATTACATCAACTACTTCCTGTTTTTCTGAGAATTGTAGTCCCTTTCATCTCATCCCCAGACCGTGCGCTTTAGCGGTTCACTTATATGGACCATATATGGTACAGTTGAACTAGTCCCGTAAGCGGAAACCCTTGGGATAAGAAAAAGAGACCGATTATATTCCTTCGATTCACGATATTAAATAAAGAGATTAAGAAGGATTCCACTCAACGTTCGAGCAATAAGTGCAAAAATTAATTACTAAAAAACTACTGATAGCAAGGTAACATTTTGAATAGTATTTGAAACATATCACTTTAATTCACTTCTCCAAGTGACCCAGCAATTAAATTCTCAAGCATTCTCGAGAAAATTAATGTCAAACCTCGTAAAAAAAATGACATGGGTTAATATTTAATCGAATTACCCCATCAGGTGAATTTTTGAGCTCATTACAAGTCAGCGATTAATATTCTGAAGCTTCTGGGCTATTGAGAGACATAGTTTGGACAACTTTTTACGATAAAAATGACCCAAATTTGCCTGGGCAGGTACCTTAACCAGAACCGGAACTACTTTTCCATGAACGTCCGCATATTCTTAAAATAACTTTAGTGAAATTTACATATCCCAGCCAACCCCCCTCTCTGTCCCTTATTTTCATGGACCTCACGCATCTTGTGGTAGCGAGAAGAAAAAGCCTTGGATAACTGACGAATGCATTAATTTTCACTGCACTGAAAGGTGAACTATATAAAAATCAAAAATCCGGCTGAAATGCGGCATAAAGGTTCTAGGATAGTCAGAATAGGCAATATACAACGTAAAACTGTTTATTGTCATTAAAGCTGTTTATTATTATTTTTCGTTCGCTGCCTTTTACAAGTCATATCACTAAAATCGGAAGCTTATCATCGATGAGCTTCTGCTAAAATACAGAGTAATGCATCATTTAAAGTCTCTATTCTAGAAGATAATAAAGTTTAAGTGTTATGAGTCTGTTATTCTACTATCTGGCTCTCAAAATATTTCACAACAGTGGTTGAGCCATTCTTTTCAATGTCGATTATACAAAAAGCCACAAAATGAAGTTTGATGAACTTGTATAGTAATATTCTCAGTTGTTGTCGTATCGTATGTTTGCTGCATCAGTTATCTTCGTTTTAAGCTCGCGGGTACCGCAGTGTCCAGATGGTGGTCTCTGTTAACAGTATTTACTGCAACAACCGTGTAGCCCTGCTCTTCCAATTTGTTGAGTACTGCATAGGTAGGATCGTGCATCTTGGCCGTGCGGTGAGGAGGTGGAGAGTTTCTACCGCCAACAAGGTTTCCCCCAAGGCTTGCACTAGGTCGGGTAACCCATCATCACCCCTATCCCAAGAAACCTGATGGAAATCAATATACGTACATGTCTCCCGAAATGGCTGTTCTAGCGCTGGGTTGAAAGTGTTTCGTACCAACACATACGGCATGGTGCCTATACACACTCGTATTTTTCTTTATAGAATACTGTTGAGATTCGCTCTAGATAATTGCGTCGTTAACACAACACAGACTACTGTAAATTTAAGGCAAATTATCTGGGTTGCATCTATAAGCATGAACGCATCACATAAAAATATGACCTAATTTGGTATCAAACATGACATGTTTAGCCGCCGAACATTTGAAGTTTTACGACCCGTTTCGGTTTGATACCAAATTAGGTCATGTTTTTATGTGACGCCCTCATGCTTGGATGCATACATCAACTTCCTCTTTTTCTTAGAATTGCACGTGTTATTACATCAACTTCCAGTATTTCTGAGAATTGTTGTCCCTTTCATCTCGTCCCAGACCCTGCGCTTTAGCGGTTCACATATATGGTACAGTTGACACCCTTGGGATAAGAAAAAGAGACCGATTATTCCTTCGATTCACGATATTAAATAAAGAGATTACGTCAGGTTGAAATGCTTAAGAATATTTTGAATAGCCCGACTCGGCTCCCAGTACGGTTTTACGAAACATTAGAAAGAATAGGGAGATTAAAACTGAAAGGCCATGTTACACGAGGCAATTTTTCTTGCAACTTGCAACGCAACAAACGTTTCACATGTAACACCCATTTTTGCAACCTGCAATGCAACAAAAATGTTGCGTTGCGCGTTGTAAGGAAAGTAGAAATATCCTCTACTTTATGCAACGCTTGCGTGTCACAATTTTGTTAAAATGAGCCAATCAGAGCGCGTCTTCGCTCGCGGGAGATTTCAAGATGGCGACCGGAGAAAGGCGCGTTGCAATTCACAAGTTGCGAAAAAACCGTTTCGAACGTGTGACACCTCCTCTGCAACTTGCAATGCTTTTCAGTCGTCATCGTTGCAAGGAAAATTGCCTCAGTTGATTCTCTTTACTTTTCTGCGAATCAAATGAATACATCAGAAAAATCGAAAATAATTTACACGTTCACGATAGACGTGAAACTACTCACTTTGACATATAGAAACAGCAGACTTGGCGTTTGCGGAAAAGCAAAAAACTATATCAACTATACTGCCTTTCGGGTAGGTTCATGTCTCCACTAACTTTTACCTGCGCAGTAAACTAAGAAGCCAATACGATTGATATCGGAACAATAAAAGTTGACTTAAATATCGTGATACTAGAAATTTCTTGTGATTTTTAAATTATTCCTGAATAAGTCCAATATCTCGCTTCAGTAGAGCTGCGTTTACAATTCCACACAGGAAATGTACAGTATTTCGTGGCATTCCGTAATTTTTATAGAAAGGGATATTCGCAGTTGTATAACAACATTAGAAGTTGCAAAGGAAACCCGAAAAAAAACATCAGGCTTCAATCGGATTTAACTTTTGTTGTTTTAGTGAATAGAACAATAGCCTGCGGATATCATTATAAACGATGAATAAACTGTGTGAAACCGCATTAATTGAACTTTATCAAGTGTATCACGAACCTTGATATATTTAAAATCCGCTTATAACGAACATACTTTCTGGTCTCAACCAAAACATTTGTTATTATAATTATTGGTCATTTTATAATTTATTGGGTGTCGCTCTGAATAAAAAATCTGAGAATTTAGAACAACGTGTGTGTATTTCGTCTCATGAAATCAGTTCCCAAACGTGAGAGCAATCTAGAAAGTTTCACCTCGTTTCTGCCCCACGCGATTTCAAGCTAATGTGTTTGTGAATTATATCGATACTGGACACTTTGCATCTAATATTTTTAAGACAGCTTTTCAGTTCCAAGATTTTATTTGTTCTATCATTCCGGCGCGTTTCACCCCATGCAAACTTTTTTGATATTACTTTACCACCGTTATAAACAAGAAGGGATTAAAACTCGGGTTACAGAACTGGTGAAGTCACAGAAATTACTTTTTCACGTTTCAAAATGCAGCGCCAACGCTCACGCTCCGATGAAAAAATTCACATAGCTACATTGGATGTACGAAATTATCGTCCTGATGAAGTGAGTCTTCGCGTGGAGGGGAACATCTTGGTCGTGAAAGCAAAGCACTATTCTGATGGAAGCTTCGGGTTTGAACGGAACGAATTCCAGCGAACTTATCCCGTCCCGCAAGATGCGGATCCCGCCAGCATAACGTCTAAAATCTCGCAAGACGGTTATCTAACCATTGAAGCAACCAGGAGAGTTGTTAATACCGCCGAGAATGACTTCCCGCTGGGTGGATTCGAGGACACGCGCGGGGAAGTGGCCAGAATTGATGACAAGAAATTCAGCGTTTTGTTGGACGTGACGAATTTCGCGCCGGAAGAGATTAAAGTTAAAGTTGTAGGCAACGAATTGACGGTGAGCGCGAAACACGAGTCTGACACAGAAGGGCATTTCACGTCTCGTCAGTTCAACCGTCACTTCGTGTTGCCCAAGGATGTCAACATGAACTCGGTGATGTCGCGTATGACTGAAGAGGGAAAACTTCTTGTTGAAGCGGAGAGGAAAGCTTTGCCGCCACCACAAGAGAGGTTCATCAGTATTGAGAAGGACAAAATGGCCTGATTTGATTAGAGCTAGTACACTAACGGAAAGAAAACTACTTGCAGTTTTTTAGCATTAAAACACTTTGACTACAAGTGTATGATTATTTTAATTGATGAATTATAGAATTATCCTCTCGACTATTACAGAGTTTTTTTGCGCGCAGTTCAAAGTTAAGGCAATATTACTGTCTTGTTTTGTGTCCAATAAAGAAGATTTAATCCAATAGTGATCTTGAGTTTGGTGAATTCCGTTCCTAGTTGCATCATGGGAAGGATATAGTAAGGCCCCATTGGATCAAGGGAAGACTGCACGAATCCCGACAGTTCGTTCGCCCTTCCCTTTTCGCGCGCGCTCGTGTGCTCTCCCACTCCGCCTGTGAAAAATGAGGGACTGCTCGTAGACTACATGGCTTCTGCGCTGATAGCTCACCCAAGCTCTCTACCCGGAGGGGTGCGGGTAGTCCCATGTGCCGCCCCAAAGGCTGCAAAGGGTATGGTTTTTGAGACGTTGTGGTCTGAAAATGGGTATAGATTTTGTACATTTTGGTCTAAATTAGGTGTGCCTGTCTCTCTGAAATAGGTCTGAACTTCCCGTACCTTGTAGTCCCGGTCTCTCCCCCTGCCCCCCCCCCCCCCATTATAGAGTACCAGTACCAGTATGCCCAGTACCCCCACAAGGAACAACTTTCCAACAAATCTTGAGTAAACACTTTCATTTGCTAAGAAATATCTTTTTACATAGAATACAACACTTTTACCAAATTTTACTATTTAAGAAATAATTTTTCGATAGAATACACACATCCAAAATAATATTATGGAAATATTTTTTCACCACATTTGAAATTATTTCACCTAATCCATAACACTGTTTGTTTTGGGCGTTTTTTTTTTTGTGGTTTTTGCATAAAACAACAGATTTCCATTACATTGAAGAATGGAATATATAATCCCAAGAATAAAATAACTTGCATTGGTTTTACACAAAAAATAAACAAACACAACCTCGTTCCCAGGGTCTCTCTTCTTCCCGGGAAGAAGAGAGGCCCTGGGAACGAGGTTGAAACAAACACTGTTATGGGATGGTGAAACTGGTACACCGTAGTTAGTTGCAATATTATTAACTACATATTAATCATATCTATAACAAAATTGTTGTTTCTGATAGGTTCTCCATGTGCCTATTTTTCAAGTAATTGAAGTGTAACCACGTAGGTGTCCAATTACAATATTGCTGCAACTGGACACCTATGCCACTCACGAGTCAATTACACAGAGTTATTGGGTTCCTTCTCATCGTTCCTCTGTTTGCAAAAACTGGTGGAATAGATCACTGACTTTAAAAAAGGTTCTCACTGAATTCCTACGTTTGAATTTTGTTATTGATATAAATAATAATATTAGTAAAAAAAAAAAATTGGACCTCACTTGTACAATTCAGGAAGTAATCGTCCTCATAATTTCAAATCGATTTTGACCCCCACCCCCCCGCCCTTGAGTACCCCCCGAATTGTACTCCAATCAGTCCAATAATTATTATTACTATTACTAATATTATATTCAAGCATGTCTGATACCTACGGTAATTGAAAACATGTTCATCTGCGGCACCCATAACGAAAATAATATCTATTGTTTCTTGTTATATCATACAGTGTTTTATCAGAGGCATGTATGCTTCTGGTTTTATCTACATGGACAAACTCTTATATACATTAGAAATATTATTATATAAACATATTCCCTTTCAAGACTTTATATAGCACTGACCCCGGGGGGCGGGGGACTTCGATATAAAAGTGATGGGGTGATCGTCGTACCTTTTAGGGGTTAAAATTTGTGGTTTGGTACCGCATAGGGTGTTAAAATCTAAAATGACTACCGTTAGAGTTATTCCGGTACCTTTTAGGGTATTAAGCCGGGAAAATAATATGCCAGGAACTAGTTTGTCTTAGAATTATTGGTACCTCTTAGGGGTAAAAATGAATTTGAGCCACACCCACAAAATGTGCTTTTGGTACCTTTTAGGGGTTCTTTTCAAAATTTCCGATGATCATCCCGTCACTTTTACATGGGATTCCCCCCCTCCGGGACACCGACACATGTGTAAGAGACTAAAAGCAGTCTCTTTCTTTCCCTAACCTTTTCTATACCGCAAGAAGAAACGAAGTGTGTGGTAAATCAAGATGCGAGTGGTGAAGCCGTGATTTGTATATTCATTATTTTCTGCTCGCGAGTACCAAAAGAAATGTATGGAGACCAGCAAGGAGAATATGTAAATTGACATATTTACGACTGAAAGGGTTAAAAGCTGCTTTGTGAAAATAAAGATTATGAATGAATCAATTTTTTTCATTAAAATTATTTGTTCCTAAAAGTTAGTACCTTTACTCATTTCACGTAAAGCTCAAAACATGAGATAAGGAAAGGCTGCTTCATTTGCGTTGTTTTTGCTGTAATATTTTTAGCTAACCATTTAATAAATAACTTGCAATATTTATTATAAACTAAAACTGTCACTGATTCCATTGCATTTCCGTTTACAGGACTGAGTAGTTCTTGATTCCATGGCAATTTTTCTGGTCCGCCCAAACGTGAAATGTTTCTGCTACAATGAACCCAGTGTCTTCATGACTCCATCATGTCGTCCCTTGATTCGTCTTCATGAGCTCGCTTCACTCCTCCTGCTGAGCACATAACAACTGCTTTTGAGCTTCAATCCATAACTTAAATAATAATGTAGTAAAGCCCGGGCAAAGGATGAGAGTTGCAGAGAGTTGGCTCTCGTGAGAGTTTTCTTCAACTCTCGTCATCTCGGGCCAAACGAGAGAAAACTCTTGACAACTCTCAAGCAAAATTTTGGAAGGTTCAAATTCGATGAGAGCACATGAGAGTCACTGAAAGCACAGAAGAATTTCAGGCCACAAATTTAATGACAGTAGGAGTTTGAACTCTCATTCTTGTTTGGCCTGGGCTTAAAAGTCGATAATGCAAGGAGTTGTGTTACTTTCCTAAACCAAAAGAACCTAGACTGCTTACAGCCCCTCTTTTCTCTTAGGGTCCTTCGGGAGTTGCGTTCGTAAAAATGGCCATCGAACGAGAAGGGGTTGGGGCGAGTCGAGAAAGAGAGGGAAGGGGTTGGGCCAAGTCTCGCCCCAAGCCTTCCCGTCCCAATTTCTCGCGCGCGCTCTTCGATTGTGTATTTCGAGTGAAAAACAGGCTGCAAGCAGTCTAAATAGAACCCTCCTTCCAATACTTGCAGGATGTCATCCCTTAATGTAGGTGAGTACTAGAGGGTCACAGAGTGGCCCTGACAAAAGTAACTTCTCTTACCTTGATTTAATCTCTCCCCCGATGTTCTTGCTTGATAGTTTGCTAAATATATTGGTTCATATTCCTGTAAGCAACAAAATTTTACAATCAACATCACAAACAGCTCAGTGGTAGAGCAAATGTTGAGAAATAAAGCATATCCAGTTTTAGCATAACCCACTGACCGACTATCAGGTAAATGCGCAATCTGATTGGCTGCACAGGGGCTGTCTAATTATCGATAGACGGAAGTTTGTCAGAGCGTACGCAATTTAGCATGTATCATTGCACAAAAAATAATAACTTTTTGCTTGATAGATTGGTCAGTGGGTTATGATAAAACAATTATTTTGAAGGCTCACTCTCAGTTTCTATCGACTTTGATATTTGAATTGGTGAGGGGCAAAAAACTATCAGCCGACATAAACCTCGAGCTTGCCATCTATAATTGTTAAATATTCTCATTGCTCATTCTATCTACTGTGAGATTCAAGACAAAACATTTGACGTCAGATCCAGACAGTGCCTGAGTCTGATTGGTTAAAATACATTGGAATGACAACCAATCAGAAACCACTAACACGTGGATTATGTGTAATGCCTACCATGAGTTGCTGAACAAAACCCTCGTTGGGATTAATACAAAATCTTCTTTGTTGTACATAATGAAATGCTTCCCTAAGATAGAGAAAATAAACAATCAATTAATGGTTAGTTTGCCTTGAATATAACGACATCTTAGTAATGTAATGTCAGTGACACTTTATTTATACACAAGTAAAACATCAGTAGTGCATAAATTATATAAAATAAATTAAAATAATTAAACTTGCCTCTATTGTCAGTCATCTCTTGTTTTGTGTTGTATAAAGCAACTGGGAGTTTTACTACACTCCCAGAGGGATACTCTAGCTGAGCTTGTAGGGAGGGGTACTCTATGGAATTTTTGGTGGGTATGGGAGTGTCACCTGGTTCTCAATATCAGACCAAAGTGGGAGATGAGGCATTGTTTTTTGAATGAATTAAAGGCCTCATGCAAAAAAGTCAGGTAAATCTGAATTACCTACCGTAAAAGCTCTATTTAGCCCCCCCCCTCTCTATTAAGCCCCCTTGGAAGTCAGATTTTGTAATAAGCCCCCCCTCTATTAAGACCCCCCCCCCTTTCGTCAGACTGATGTAATAATGTCTTTAAAGAAATATTTTCTGTTGTTTCAGTCACTTTGTATGGAAACATGGTCTTTAATTTCCAGAACTATCGTTGAGTTAGGGTATAAATGACATTACATTTGTAAGACGGTGATATATAACCCATTTATTGTTCTGTTTAGTTTGTGGTGTAATAGTAAAGTTTGAAAAATGAATGTGAATTTTCTCGAAAATTTATGATTTGAAATAAGCCCCCCCCTCTCTATTAAGCCCCCCTCTCTAATAAGCCCCCCCCCCCCCCCCTCTTCTTGAGGCCTGAAATGAAATAAGCCCCCCGGGGGCTTAATAGAGCTTTTGTGGAAAATAATGGAAAAGTTTACCTATATGTTAATCCATAAGTTTCCATTATAAAAGCAATCATCAAAGCAGCGCTGAGGAAAGAAACACAGACGACAGTCAATTTCAATGATCAGTAAAAGTACATTTTAAAAAATCAAGAAAATAAAAGTCAGAGAGGTTCAGTTTCTTTTGGTGAAATTGGAACCAACCTTCTAGAGATTCCAGCATTTCCATGTATAAGAACCTTTCCTAATAAAGAGTACCACAAACAATGTGTCAGAAAACAAAAATACATTATTTATTGCTTTTTGTTTGACAAATATTCTAATAGCTGCAGAGATCTTAAATTTTATGTAGAGAAGAGGGGAGAGAGGAGAGGCCTGGGGTCAGGAGAGGAAAGGTAAGATGAGGTGAGGTGAAGGGTGGGATCCCCTCCACCTCGGACCTCACCTTTCATCTAACCTCATCTCAGCTCTCCTGACTCTCCAAAACTGTCATACATTACTGTACATATAAGTATTTAATTTCTGACTGACCTCCACTGCTTAAACAGCTGTCAATAAAGGTTTTCACCTGGTAGGAAAGAAATGGATACTTTAATCCCTGCACTAACTGACTCTGAGATTTTCTGGTGTGATTGTTAATCTAAGCCACAAAAATCGAATACATGTATATTTGCACATACCTTTGGAAAATGTGTGATGATATTTCTGTGGGTGTATCTGCTACATCTAACACTAAATAGCTGCAAAAATAAATAGAGGTTATTCAGCGGAAAGTTGTGTAATACGGCTGGGTATTTTTACGAGTCAGTTTTATTTTTTTGAGCCTTTAGGTGAGAAAAAAATAAACATTGACGAGTAAAAATGCCCAGCCATATTACACAACTTCCGCTGAATAAATTGTTTATTATAGACGACATAATTCTTTCCTAAAAATATAGGCTTTCAACAGTCTGAAAAGTGTTTTCTGTAGCGCGGTCAGGAGGACTAAGACCGGTTGAATACGGTCTCATATTTGCACTCGTTTTGGTGCGTATTCGCACTCTAAAATGCTATGTCGTATAATAAAAATCATTATCAATACATTATTTAGTACACAACATTTCACCCAAACAACAAACAGGGAGAATAATGGCACTACCACGTATGAGGGGACAGTTTCTAGTTGTAACAAAAAACCTCCAATTACTTGACTACATTAATTCAAGCCACACCCACAAAACAACATTCTGGTATCTTTTAGGGGTTCTTTTCAAATGTTCTGACAATCAACCCCGTCACTAACCCAGGGCTGCAAATAACAGTCGGTCATCGGACAATGGCCGACCAAAATTTGCCATTGTCCGATGAAATCCCAACTGTGGTCGGACATAATGTCCGGACAATTTTTTTGGTCTTCCAATGCATTAACATAAACTAGTTTACTCTGCGTTGACAACACGTTAGATTAGCAGGTTCGCTTATCAAGTGGTACTGTAATATGATGTCCGACCTCATTTTTGTTTTGTCCGACCAAAAAAATGGTGACCTAGTCGGACACATGTCCTTTCAAGAAAAACAAATTATTTGCAGCCCTGCTAACCCATCTTTGGCTCTCTCGCCTACCCCCCTTCCTCCACCCCAAGGTGTTGAATATCTAAGCTAAGGGTTACCGTAAAACATTATCCAAAATTGCTATTGTACATTTTGTATACACATCTAATAGATGTTACGGTAAAAATGATTTTGAGATAATATTTAGACTAAGATGAAAAATGTCATGATAGTCACTTACTTTAAGTGCTGAGGGAAGTTAGGACGGACAAAGTTAGCTTCAATGTTTTGTCTTATACAGACAACATGAGATATTCCTATTTGCTTTAAAACATCTAGCTGTGAATTAAAACAGATAAAAAACGTTACAGTATCTTTTAATAAATTATATCATGATCATACTTGTATGCTAGCAATTACGATGATTATGATATATGATGGTTATACAGTACTTCTAATAATTTTTTCTTACTTTGCTATTCATTGCTGCTGAGTATGGTCCAAGGAAAACACTCGGTACAATTTCCTTTATGGAAAATGAAAAACATTAAACAGTTAAAATAATTATCTGTAATAATCCGACAATACAATCTAACAGATTACCATAAAACAAACAATTAAAAATAATAATAAAAAAGCACAAACTACCTGCATTTCTCGTCTTTTAGAGTATGTCCAGTCCTGTGTAAACATTTTTCATGTTGTAATCAATGTGCGGTTCCAGAAAATAATAGCCATACCCACCCAAGGAAGGTCATTGGAAAATCCGAGGGGGAGGGGTGTCTCAAAAGCCAAACATTTTAAAGTAAAGTACATGAAACTAAACTGGAATTTCCAGGTGGGGGAGTTCACACCAAAAACCTTCTGTGGGGGGTATGGATATTTTCTGGAACCATGCATTAGATTATACTCTTCAATAACCTAGGTAGAAAGTGGATTTGTGATGCCTAATAAGTGTACATGTACAGTGTAGCTAGTGACTCATCAGTTATGGCATTCGGATAGTGGAGAGCGACACGAAGAGGCATGCCAAGTGCAGCGAGAGAGAAAAAGACACTCCCTTTCCCCAATCCCCTCTCCTTTTTCTCTCTCACCACATTTCAAATTTTGCGCACCTCTTTTTGTCGCTCCCCCACTATCCAAACACCTGGAACAGGCTACCCCTGGATGGGATGCAAGTCCATCACAGGTTACCCACCAGCATTTCGTTAGGTTATCCTTAACAGCCAACCACTCAACAAAGGTTTTGATTGATTTGACAGCTTTTTAACAAAATTAATGATGCCGCCATGACCAGATGGCGATTGACTGAATAATTGATTGCCAAATTTCCAAATAATTGGTTGACTTTGGAAATCAATAACAACAATCAATGAAGCGAATAAATCTAAATCTATTTCATCTGTCAAAATTAACCATCGATAACCAATAACAAATATCGATTGTCAACATATTTGATTGATAAATAAATGGTTAAATACAAGCTAGTTTCATACATACAAGCTTACTGTAAAGCCCCGGGGCAAACAAGAACGAGAGTTGCTTAAACTCTCAGGATCTCTCAGCGTCTATCAAACGAGACTCAAGAAAAAAATTGAGCAGCTAGCTTCGATTCAAATTCGATGAGAGTTCGCCTGATTTAGCGTTTTCCTTTTAGTTGAATCTTTATATACTCACCACAAGGTCATCTTTGTTTGGTATTTCCGGGAACTCTAGCGTGGGTATACATTCGGGACTCGCTGTAGATTGCATTTAGAAGAATTTAAGGCCTAGAATTAACGGAAACAAGCAAAGAGACAGCGAATTGCTCGTTTTACCGATTACAATTTACCACCAAAACACAACTGTGATTGAATGGATGTCTGACCCAGACTCCCACAGCCAACCTCGCTTCCAAGTTTTTAAAAAACAAGATGGCGGAAAACGAGGAAATTGAGAAGAATTGGACTGAAGAACAACTGCATGGCGAGGATGTATCCAAGAAGGATATCATCAAGTATTTGCACGAGCACGCTTCATTTGAGGTATTAGCAAACTACTTTATGAGGTTTTGGGGGCGCATTTTGGCAGTTTCGACCTGTATTTTACAACGTGGCTTTGTTTTGTTTTCTGGAAACAATGGTTTTTCGCGCCTCGAGCAAATGTTCTAATTAACAAATAGATTCCATGTTGCCGTGCGTCTGTTCAGTAATAGATCACAGATGACGTCAAAATGTGGTAAGAACAAAAAAGTGGCCAACGAGCCGCTGCGGCGAGTTGGTCACTGATGTTCTTACCATTTGACGTCTTCTGTGATCTATTACTGAACAGACCCACGGCAACATGGAATCTATTTGTTTTATATAATTTTGGAGATATTCGCTTGGATTTTCACTTGATTGTACGCTAAATAAGCCGATAAAAATTATGTCAACAAACATCGAGTTTAGACCACAGTGTTTCATGCACTCAAATAAAACTTTGTGAAAACTAAACGGCTTAAATGACCTACAGCTCAACTCAGCACATGTTTCGAAAAGCAAATATTAGAGACTAACCTCTATTCTGTCCTGATTTGAGGAAAAACAATCTGAATTATTCCAGTCCAAATCCCGTTGCAAGTCGCTTAACGGCGAACGATAATCCGCTAAATTTCTGGGATTCTGTTCACAATGAGCTAAAAGTCCATCATAGTTTCCTCCAAGTTCTAGCCAAGCTTGAACAGCCGATTTAAAATTCGTATCAATTGAACTACATTGAATTTACTACGGAATATTTCCAGTTTGACGAAAATATTTCTCTGTTTTGAGCGAAGGATTGTTTGAGCAGGCAGGGCGCCCGCGCGTTTTCCCGCCTCGTGACGTCATTCGTGCGTCTGTACTCTAATAGATAACAGTTCTAAACCAATCAAGGCGCGAGATTTACACAGTTAATTATATAATTAATCTTTTGCAAGACGCATGCTCGTATTGATCAAGATCTGTTTCTTTTGAAATGCCGCATACAAAATGGTGACATGTTTGTTTCGGTGAATTTATACACGCTTACTGCCTTAGTAAGAATTTTTTTCTGTGTCCCAAAGTAAGTCCGCCCAATTGGTTTGGCCCCTTACCACTCCCCCCCCCCCCCCGCCACACACCCCGCTCATGGGGGGGGGGGGGGGGTTGCTCATAAAAGTTTTGTACGTGGAGGCTCCGCCCAGAGGTCCAACCCCTTACCCTTTATATACCATTTTTCACAGAAAAGGTACCCCTTTCATTTCTATACCCTTGGAATGAACTTAAATGAACAATATATATCCCCAGAAGGAAGTGGAAGGAAGCTGTCTTACGATGGCTCAGAACTTCAAACCTGTAGTCCACCTCATACCTAAATGACAGTTTTCCCTACCCTTTTCTATACTCCAACTCGTGAAATCCCTACCCTTTTCTATACTCCAACTTGTGAAATCCCTACCCTTTTCTATTCTCCAACTCGTGAAATCCCTACCCTTTTATATACCTCCAGTCTGAAAAGGTACCCCTTTTGGGCGGAGCCTCCCCATATAGTCCATTATAGGGAGTACCTCCCCGGGGGTGCAGATAAAAATGCGCCTTTTTGTTTCGATATTTTGCTTGGTATGTAAAGGGGCTTAAATTAAAGCTGCATTTCAAGCATTCTGTATGTCGCAAGTTTTACCTCTTCTGTTTTATTAGTTTCTCAAGGAACACAAGCTGAATGGAAAACTTAACAATATTGCCAAGACCAGTAAAAAGGACCATCTGATTGACAGTTATAATCAACTGTTTGACTCAAAGGTAAGATTGTATGATGATGTACACTATGTAGTGGGGGGAGGTGGGGAATCTTAGGGAGACTGGAGAAGAGAGCCCGGGAAGCAGGATTCTCAAGGTGGCAGGAACTGGGAGAAATAAGAAAATTGAACAACATTGCATTTTATAATATTTTGCAAAAGAAGGAACACAAAGAGGTGGGAACAACAATAGAAGGGGTGGGAACCAGGGGAACAAAGTACAGGAAACAGGGCGTTCAGAACCACACCCCCCCCCCCCCCCCCCCCCCCCCCCCCCCCGGACACTATATAGAACGTTATAAAATGTAAAGCTACAGACGAACAAATCACGATCTGTTTTTCCATCCTCCAGGCATTCCGTAAGGAAAGTGATGCCAGCCTTGAAGACCAGTTAAAAGAAGCAGCTGAGAAAACAGCCGCCATGCATGTCAGTGAGAAGAAGAAGGAAAGGAAGGGTTCAGAATCAAAGGATTCGAAGAAAGAGGTGAGAACATTGACAAATTCTCCCAACTAGAACTATAAGAAATGTATGGAGACCAGTAAGGAGAATTTGTATGTTGACATCAGGGCTTAAAGGGACACTGTCCTGATTTTAGCATGATTTTGGGAAGCTCAGAAACATATCTAGATCATAGGAAGTTGATCAATAATGGTTTGATTCTGTAGAATAACACTCGACAAATGACAGGAACCCATTAGGAAGTGAGGATGACAAACGACAGTGAGGATGGAAATGGATTGCAATATGGATTTTTGAAAAAACGTCAGGATGTCAGTTTTTCAAAGTTTCAAGTTTGGCTCGGAAATCTTTGAAATTTTGCAAAAATTTTGTTGCAGTATGGAATTTCTTGAAAAATTGCTTTTTATCATTTAGTTAGAGTTTATTAAGTTCTTATTTCATAGATTTAGGGACCATTTCATGCATTTATAACAGTTTTGAGCAAATACGCCGGGACAGTGTCCCTTTAAAGGGTTAATACATCATCAAATTCTCTCAACTAGTACTATAAGAAATGTATGGAGCCCAGTAATGAGAATTTATATCTTGGCTATGAGGCTTACAGGGCTTGCGAGTTTGGGCCTGGTCAGTCTTCTTGTGCTAGGCCAGACACATAACTATCACAGCAGCAACATGATATGCCGTGGAATAATCTACGATCGATAAAAAAGCACGTATTTTTTTACAAGTGAATTCAATAAAAATAAATTTAATTTACATTTCATCTATTTAGGAGCCAAAATTTACCAAGAAAATCTTGAAGCATGGCGACAAGGCAACGTTTCCGACAAAAGGTGACAGAGTATCGTGTTTCTACATTGGCAAACTGGAAAATGGTGTTGTGTTTGATAGCAACATATCTGGAGCAGGTACATTAATTTATCGACTAGGTTTTCATTAATATTACAACCTCTATCCATAGGCCCTATTCACCATCAAGGGAAAAGGACACGATGATGGTGATCCATAGTAGTTAAAACATTAATTTTGCAAAGTATTGACCAGAAATTGTTCTAAAGTGACATCAAGACTGGCACACATCACTTCCCAAATTCTATAGACGTCAGCAGATAAGCAGCCGTGGTGGATAGGCCACACCCCAAATGTAGAAGCTCAATAAAAGTGAGGCTTTTCTGCTGGTTTTTATGGTAAACTAATAATAAATTATTGTAAATTTGAAGCAAAAAAACAAATAAACAAAAACCTGCAAAATGTACCTATTTTCTCAATGATATTATATTTTTAATTTATTTTTTGCAATCAATGTGGTTTAGCGGGAACTAAAAAGAAAAACAAGGATGAAGGGAAGCCATTTATTTTCCGAGTGGGAAAAGGACTTGTCATTCGAGGGGTGAGTGTCGCTGTTGTTGCTGCTTTGTTGGAATGCCAATGTTCATATTATAGTGTCTCTTGTTGGCTATTAGGGACCTTCAGATTTAAGTGCAACAAAGATCAAGATCGTCACATGTAATATAATAATAATGTTTAGTATTTCTATGGTGCAAATTAACATGTGAATATGATCAAATGCGCCTTACAAACTATGTGAGTGAATGTCACACCAATCTCATTCCTAAAACCTCCACTTCAACTGGTCAGCAACAGGAACAAGCGTATTAGGACGGTGGAGTGTAATATTTTAAGTGGGGGGAAGGGGATACTGAGGAGATGGTCAAATTGGTGTTTTAAACACAGAAGCTGTTTTGTCAGTCTATTTCGAAATGTGTGGGGAGGGGGCTTTTAGTGGGTGGTTAAAGTCCCCCCAGCTCTCCGGCTCTGCTGTGCCGGGCAAACAAGATTGGTTTGAAATTAGGAATTCATATTCATGTACACTCATTCTCGTCTGTCTCATACTGTGATCTGTCGGTCCCTAATATTTGCACTGTCAGAGCCTTTGCTCAAACCAAAGTAACCTTGAATATGTATTTGTGTTTCCTAGTGGGACGAGGGTCTTTTGACCATGTCAAAAGGTGAGAAGTCAGAGCTTACCATTGAGCCTGAATGGGGATACGGCAAGAAAGGAAACATTGATGCAAAGTATCCTTTGCTTAAAGAAATTACAAATTAATAAAAGCTAAAGACACCAAGATGCAAGAGATACATGGTGGCCTAATGGTTAGCGTGTTGGACTCTGGATCGAGCAGTCTGGGTTCGAGTCCTGGCCGGGGTCACTGTGTTGTATCCTTGGGCAAGACACTTTACTCTCGCAATGCTCTTCTCCATCCATGAGTATAAATGGGTACTGGCAAACTGCTACTGTTAGGGTAACCTGACAAAATGCGGGGGGTAACCTGCGATTGATTGTTGATGATTGATTGATTGATTGATTGATTGATTGATTGATTGATTGATTGATGATTGATTGATTGATTGATTGATTGATTGATTGATTGATTGATTGATTGATTGATTGATTGATTGCATAGGTTTACATGTAGTAAGCAATGATATCTTTGCAACAAGTCTGCATGTAATTACTTTCCTTAATGTAGACATAGTATTCCACCACAGTCAAAACTCTTCTTTGAAGTGGAACTTGTTGATGTCATATAAAAACAGCATTAGACCATGGAGATACACAAAAGCAGAAGACTGGAATTAGACAACCTTAGGATATCAGAAATAACCCAGTTAGACTGGGACTAGCGTACTCCATATGTCGAGTATTAGATGCATTTCAAAATGCTTTGCCTGAAGCTCTATACAGATATTGTATTGTACGGAGAGTGACTCCACAAAAGACATTTTATATAAACATGCCACAAAATGTCAAGTCATGTTAAAAGAGCGCCCTACCGTTGCCACTCCACAAAGTTTTTGATTAATTTTTGACATATTTTTGATGGCTTCCATTTTGAACTAGCAAATCAAATTATTGCAAGAATTGTGGGAGGTGGAGATGTCAATAATTAATTATTGTCAGAACGCGAACATGGAGCTTGACAACTCTGCCTCTCATATAGCTCTTGCATTTTGATTGGCTAGTTGAAATGAAAGCCAGTGGCAGATCAGATCCAGACCTGTTTATAAGGTGGGGGCCTGAAAAATTTACGGCCCAATATTTTCACCCATGAGGTGGGGGCCTGGGGCCCCTGGGCCCCCCCTCTAGATCCGCCCCTGAAAGCCATCATAAAGTTGTCAAATAGATGTAAAAAAGTTGTCAAAAATTAATCAAAACTTTGTCAAGTGGCAACGGTATGGCGCATTAACAAAATAATTGCACCTTATTCAGATTACAAACAGTGATTCGTACTATTTTAAGATTGAAATTGAAATTGAAAATTATTGCCGCATTGGCACTTGAGAACGTTTTCGTTGATTTTTTAATTATACGTTATTGTTGGTTTTCCAAAACGTCTCAGCCAATCAGAGAGCCAACAGCTGCATGACTTTCCCGTCGTTGAGACTAACTTGGGTTTTGATTGGCTAATAGCAATGGAAAAACAACATAAAGGTTACCCTGCGAGGCAGTCAGCCCCCGAGCAGAAAGAAAAGGGAATCTGTCTCACAGAGTACATAAAGTTGTCATAGGTTTAAAAAATAAAGCAACTAGCAATAGCACAGCCTGACGTTTTTGATTTTTTATATAGCTACATGTAATATTGTTCTCCCATAAAACATGTTCCACATAGCTGGTATGAGTAATGCAAAATAAGACACTTTAGGCGGATATCGCTGTGGTGGGAACTCATACTTTTAATTGAAATAAAATTAGTATTAAGTGGGCACGTAACATACAGAGGGGTAGCAAATGGTAAATTTGAGACTTTCTGAGACGGCAAGACTAGCCTTTTTCTTTGTGATCCCAAGACTTTTTGACTTTTTCAATGCGAGATTGAGTCCTCCGAGACAGCTGCGAGATGTACAGAACCACTCAACAAATGAGACTGCGAGACCCGTTTTTGAAAGACCACCCCTATACAGGACATGTGGGTTTGCATTGGTGCTCAAGAAGGTTTGCCAAACCATCTGTGCTATAGACAAAAATACTGTGTCACCAGACCATTTATTGGAAGTACTGGGTATTACCTCAAAGAATAATAAGGGAGTAGGGGACCGAGTCAGACCGTCTGAGAATCAGGCTAGTGCTGAACAGGCATATTTGGCATGCAAGATGCTCTAAACTGTTAAGTTATCTTTCGGTTATCTTATTTAGGGGGGGGGGGGGGGGGGGAGGACAGGGGGTCTGAACTTCCCACTTCTCGTAGATTTTACTCCAGGCCGGTTGTTCGAAAGCCGATTAACGCTAATCCAGGATTAAAAGTCAATCAAGCTTTTAATTTCTCTTGTATAACAGTGTTTTTCTCTGCTAATGTTTAGTAAAGTTTGAGATGAGTCAAAGTCAAAACAGAAAGACAAAAAATATAAACAGAAATTCTCCCTGAATAGTTACAAAACTGAAATCCAAATTCACACTAATCCTGGATTAGCTTAATCGTCCTTTGAACAACCCGGCCCTGGTTCCCACACTTTCATTAGTCGGCACCACCTCTATGCTTTTCCTGTTGCAAATATTACAGAATCTGAATGTTGCCAATTTTTTTCTATTCATCCAGGTTCCTGCTACCTTGTTATCCCGCTTCCCATCCCCTCTAGTCCCAGGCTCCTGGTTCACTGCCCCCTGTTCCAACGCAACACAACTTTTACTGTGACTATGCTGGAAAATTACATGCATTTCCTGTTATGAAAAATATAATTTACTGTTGTGAAAGATATGAGTTTGTCTTTCTCATTTGATTTTTGCTTGTTTCTTTTGTTGTTGTTACTACATTTTTCAGTGATTGGCAGATTAATAATAGTAATACTGCAATTTTCCTTTAATTATTTGTCATTTAAATGAACCTAATAGAGCCAGAAAATTAATGATAAGCTTATTTAACCAGAAAAATCGTAGTTTTCTTTCAAAGTAAACAAACACGTGTAAATATTGGCATAAACATGCAAAACTGTCAAAAACTCAGTTGGGTGTCCTGTGACACATACATTAGCTGTCTTTTGTGTGTTGCCCAGAGATATACTTTGTGGGGTGGGGGCGGGAGTGCACACTTACCAAACAATCTCAGCTCATGCATAACTTAACAAAAAGCAATCTATAGATTTGTGGAACATTTTTGGTGAGCCAGATAACAGAGCGCGAACTTCCTTGCCTTGTTCCCCCTCGTAAAAATATATCTGGTAGCCCCTTACCACCCCCACCCCCACCCATCCCGCGGGCAAAACAACCAATTTCTCGCCGGGCTTGCCCAAACACATCCCTCGGGAGTCCCTTGTGTTCGGGTCAGTTGCGGACCATGTCATTTCCTCTTCGATATATTACTCTCCACGAGTAATTTGGCGGTGGATAACTATATGACAGAAACTGCTGAAGAGTTTCTTGATGGGGTAAGATGAAAGATTTTCACTTTATTTCTTAATTGAACGTACAGTGACGAAGATAAGCTTATAAACACAACGAGCGCTTTTATTCAAATCGCTTTCAATTTCACACAAGAAGCTACAAGATTACAGCTTATTTTTTAATAAACACGTTCTTTATTCAAAGTGAAAGAAGATTTTGTTTTTTTCATTTTCAAAGTTTGAATGATGATATGTAAGATCATGTCACCGAAATATTTAAGCGTAAAGTTAGTTTTATTTAAGCATGGCCTTCCCTCCGTGGGTCACCGGGCCGCCAAAATTGTTTGCATCAGATAAGCTTTAAGTAATTGCAGGTATCTCCCGCACAAAAGCGATTTTAAATGGTCGAAAAGCTCATTGTTTGTAGCCTTTGAAGTCGAAATTTTACTGTAATCGATGAGAACTTGTTGAAGCTTTTGTTTAGTACGTTAAATTGTGGAATGCGATGTGTAATAAGTGGAAATTCGTCGAATCTCTTTTTCCCTGGGTGCCATCATCATAAAAACATATATCTGGCTATGGACACAAATTAGCATTTTAAAATGCGTTTATATATTTTATTTATCATTTAAAACTACTATTCGTCAGCTACTAGTCAAGTATTTTGTATTTGAAAAAGTAAAATGAGTATTTTTGTGTAAATCACTTTCAACATGTTTGCATGGGTGATTTGTAAGCAGTAAAAACATGTTAGATATGTCAACAGCTTTCAAACAGTCCACACTTAGTATTAGTTCAATTACAAGGAATTTCACCCTTAAAGGATCCCGACTGTTGGAACAAGTTGCCGTTAAAGTGATAGAAAAATAATCTGAACCTAAAATTTGTTGAAAACCGCGCAATATTATTTCAGTGTTAACGAAAAAACTGGCTACAAATCAGGTTTCAAATTACCGCGCGCCACCATCTTGGATTTTATGACGTTTCATGGTTGCCCCTTTTGTTATACAACAAGACTGACAATAGCGGCAACCACAATACGTCATATAATACAAAATGGCGGCGCGCGGGAAATTTGAAACCTGATTTGTAGCCAGTTTTTTCGTTAACACTGAAATAATATTGCGCGGTTTTCAACAAATTTTAGGTTCAGATTATTTTTCTATCACTTTAACGGCAACTTGTTCCAACAGTCGGGGATCCCTTTAAGAAACATATTAATCTGAATCAGCACAGAGAAATTTGACGTAAACTTTAACATTCAACATCAAAATTCTTCCGTAGCCAATCAGAAGAGATCTGAAAATTTTGGCAAATGTTTGTGATGTATCATGTACATAGCAATACATGTACACGAGTGCCATCTCATAAGTTATCGTCTTTGTATTCAATGTTCACTTGAAAAGCGTTTAACATTTCATCCTTTTTTACGCGCCCACGTGCGTCGCCATGAATCGCGACATCGTGATTGGTGGATATTGGTTTACCTTACAACCGCACGGCTTGATAAATTAATCCGCTTCCTTCTGTCAAGTGAACAATGGCCTTTGATATTTTCCGAGGTAGTTGTACCACGCTACATCAGCGCTCAGGGATTACGTTCGCCAACAGTAGAATTTCTGTTGTAGCTAAAATTTTGATATGAATGACTACTTCTTTATTAATATTCTCTACTAACTCTTCATTTAAAAAGTCGGGCTTTTGTTGACATTTTTCATTGAAATTTCCCTTCTGTTCGCTGTGTGACAGTCATTTCCCAAACAAGTTTCACTTCATTGGGCACTACACTAATGTATGTCACGTCTACGCTTTTGAAACTTTAACTATTAACACTGTGGTAAATCTACTTGTTGCTTTCACGGAAAAAAGTCCTATGTGCCAATGCAAGAACTGTTTAAATTCTGGTCCAGATGTTGTGGATATATTTTAACAACGACAGTGTTGTCATTTTATACTCTGACGACCCCGACACAATCGAGATGGTTACAGTACTGTATATTTTACAGTATTCCTCTTGAAATAGTATTCTCGCCAATTACAGCTTTGCAAAGTGAATAAATATGATGCGCTAATCTTCTCTGGTATTTGGCAAAACAAAGCTGTCACTTTTAAGGAGTGAGACTAAATCAATTATTTCGCATATTTAATACTTCCTTTAACTTTAATCCCGAAGATTGCATTTTTTGCAAATCTAACATGTCAGACAAGTAATTATGTGTCTACAATCTTCTATATTATAATGTTACTTCGCCATTGTTTTTGTAATATAACCAAGTTGTGTTTCAAGAAATAGTTTTCAAGTCACATGTGCTCATATATTATGTGAAATTGGAAAAAATGTGGTTAGAATTACATGCATCTCATAAATTCTCTAAGATACATTTAGCAGTTTTCTACATTTATTTATTTCTAATAATTATGCCAGTGAGATTTGTACATGTACACAGTAATGATGGATGGATAGTGTCAAGTGTTCTTACATGTCATAAATTTACAAATTTCTAGGTGTCCTGAACTATTTAATATTGTCAGTAGTTTATAATATCGTAATCCCAAATCTCAAGTACCAATTTAGATGGTAAATAGATTAACTCGTTAATTTACCAAAAAATGCGACCAATTGGCAAATGTGGTTTGACCTCATTCTGTCAAAGATCGTATTAATTTTCCGCCATGCAGGGTTTCTGATAGGGTGCGGCAAAAAAGGGGAAATTGTGCTGAATTTTCAGGCCCGATTATGCGGCAAGAAAGGCCTATTATGCGGCAAATTGTGCGCTTTTTTCTCAGCCATTTTAACCTTGTTTTACCAGGTCCCAGAGGAGGAAAACCAGTTGTAAAGACAATTATAGCACAAAAATGTAAATTCAGTGTATATCAAAGCAGTGGATAGTGTCTTTTGTACGGCTATGATTGGCTACTTAAAATTGGGATAGTTTCTTAATTTCTGCAGTTGTTCTGCAATTTAAGACCGTTTTCAGGGTTTGCTGCTTGCCACTTTGGTTTCTTTCAACGTTTTTGCTTGTGTACAGCCACTTCAAGGTGTTTGTCTACCACATACTTTTGTAAATAATAATCGATCACCATGTTACAGGATGAGCAAAACAACAGGCCATAACATCCACGTGGAAGGCACCTTCGGGATATTTTCTTCTCTGTCGAAGAAACAGCGGGCGAGTTGACAACAAACTTGTCCATGAGTCTTTAGAATGCTTTTTTTACGCCGATGCTTACAACGAAAGTAGAAATGGATATCAAATGTCAATACTATACAGGGCTCGAAAAAAAGTTCTAAACTCATTAATAATTCATGAAACAAAGAAAAACGAAAATACACTGGGTTAGGCCTTCAGTTTGGCTCTCTGTTGTACCTACATGTACTGTAATGTGTTTTTAGTTTAATTTACATCCAGTTTGCAGGGTTGTCCCAAAGGAAAATGTCTTGCTTGTGCCTCTCACCAGAGACACAATCCATCGGCATACATGACGTATTCAACGGTTTGCACGGTTTGCAAAGCATTATGGGGCGATTTTAAAACATGGCCGCTTGTGAAGCCGAAAGATTCTTTGTTGAGGTGTTTTGGCCTATATTTCTTGTAATGAAAGCAAAACAAGACCAGATAAATTGTTTTTTAACTTTAATTTATTGTGTGACTGATTTTATGGCAAAGTTAGAACTGAAAAAGCTGTTTTCCCAGCCTGGCGAACGGTAAGTTTATCGCGGTCGATCGCACAGCCTTGTTTGCACGGCAGGTACAAAACGCAGGTCACAGGTCCAGGTCACAGGTCACAGGTCACAGGTCCAGGTCACAGGTCCAGGTCACAGGTCACAGGTCACAGGTCCAGGTCACAGGTCACAGGTCTTTTCAAACTTACACATTCCCTTAATGTCAATTGTGGCCACTGTAATTATTTTTTTGTCGATTGAAAATAGCGGACAGTGAAGTTACGTGGTAAATAGGCGTGAAGCGCGGAAAATGGGTAATATAAGAGGCTTTCGTTTGAAAAAAAAACACGACGATTGTGCTCGGCAACTTTTGAGCAACTTTTGGCGTTTGGAGCAACTTTTTGCAGTTTTAGCAACCCAGTCGAGCAAGTTTCACCTTTCTGAGAAACTTTTGAGCAAAATATAGGTTTACAGCACATATCAAGCACGACTAAAAAGTGAACAATTTGATAGGAAACTTCAATTTATGCAAATTTATTGAATGTTTATCAACATACAATTAACATACAATCAACATACAATTTAAAAAAATTTTGAGGCTTAGGTAGGGGTACATTTTATTAATATTCACACAAAAGCTTCTCCGTTTCAAGGTCTTCAGACTTATATTTACTCTTCAACGAAAACCGGAAAGCATGTTCGGTGCACTTATGCATGACTATGACGTAACCGGAGATGAAAATAATACAATACAGAGGATACGTGACATCAGTTATTACCGGTATTCCAAGCTTTACACTCTTCCCCCATACCAAGAATCTGACAACTCGGTAGCTTCACTTCCTGTGACCTGTGACCTGCGACCTGTGACCTGTGACCTGTGACCTGTGACCTGTGACCTGGACCTGTGACCTGCGTTTTGTACCTGCCGCTTGTTTGCAGACGTCTCCTATTTCCTTGTAATTTTCGTCAAGCTTCATCTAAATCCCTTGATTAAATGTGCCAAATGTGCCTAAAATTTACTGTTTTGTTTCGAAATCATCGTTTTAAAAATTTAGTTGGCGGAAGGCTTGCCTGGGCCCTTGCCCATCGGGCAAGTGAGCAGAGAAAGTTACTTGGTTTCTAGAGGTTTCTAAGGTTTTTTGAAAGGTAATTCACCTTGAAATGACGTGTATCCGCGGATTTTTTTAGCTAAAGCGATAGTTTATTGTGTATTTTGTCCACATTGTGCGATTTTTTACGGATTATGTGAATTATGCGATCGGATGCGATTTATGGCCGATTGTGCGAAATCGCACCATCGCGTTATATCAGAAGCCCTGGCTATGTGGTTAAAGATGTATCAAGTGGAGCCGTTATGTGTTTAGGAGCTCAACGCGACTTACACAGGAAATACGCATGCCGTATATTTGCGTAATACACTTCCTAAGTTGTCTATCAGTTATTTTCTGCGCATGTAATCATTTTAGAGGATATAAATTTAATATTATATCTCTAGAAGAGTTTAAGCCCATCTGTTGTCGTTGATCGACAGCAATCGTGCCCAATGACAGTAGATATATCTACAGTTGTGCATCCAAGTTCTGGCTGAGGCTTCGTCAAAGATCGAAGACACTGTCGCTGACGTTGTCACATTGTTGTAAGGTCATGAACGTTCAAGAAGCTCATTGATCCCCCCCAACCTCCCTCCATAACTCCAAAAGTAATTAAGGCTATGACAATCAAACTTGGAGGGTATCTAGTACATACAAATCTACTTTGAGGTACACATAACAAGAGATGATGACCTCATATGATGTGGGAATTACCGTATGTCATGAATTCCGAACAGCCGCCATCTTGGAATCTGCCATCTTGGATTTCTTGATTTTACCGTGATGTCAACCGACTCAAAAGTAATCAAAACCAATAATATTACGACAGCCGTTTAGGCTCGCAGACAAGCGCGTGTTCTCTCACTTTCATCTTCTCTGTTGGTGTTTATTCCAAACACTAATTTAAAACATAATAATTGTTAAACATAAATTTCCCAATTTATTTTCCAAATAATAGAAATGAATAATACATATATACAATGTAAAATTAAATCAACTTAGAAATTGAACATTTATAACCCATGATTACAACATGATTTCTATAATCGTGAAGTTATTTATTTATGTTCTCAGTTTTTTTAAAAGGTAATATTTTACTGAAGTCCATATTATAAATACTTACATATACATTTGGAGTTTTAGAATCTTCTTTCAGAGATAAATTTAAATAATTATTTTTGGATGTAGGTTAAGACACAAATTAGAATAAATTCTCAATTTTTCCATGTCTTGAAAACACATGATTTCTATTTTCAGAGCCATGAAAAAGTGTCGACAATCAGATTAAATGATGAAAGTCTGAAACATGACTTTTTTAGATAATACTAAATTAAATACTCCTTATTTTGAATGCAAGATCTCGACTCTTTTATTCAATAAATCTGACACAAGCTTTTTGAGAATCAAAAAATACCGGTATATTATTTCCATGACTCTGGAACTTAAGGAATAAATTATTGTTCCGTTGACGAGGAGACTCTAAAAATTTCCATTCCTCTGGAAATTAGATATCACTCGTGTCAAGTATTGCTTTAGTACACGATTATTATTGTCTAAGTTTAGCATCTATAATTAATTTACTTTTTTCTCATTGAATCTAATCTAATCATTACATTTGTGGCAAGAATATTTTAGACTTAA
Source organism: Desmophyllum pertusum (assembly GCA_029204205.1). NCBI lineage: Eukaryota > Metazoa > Cnidaria > Anthozoa > Scleractinia > Caryophylliidae > Desmophyllum > Desmophyllum pertusum. The sequence goes on along the minus strand of MU825885.1, from coordinate 1,720,372 downwards.
AGATGAATTTTTGTTATCTTATAACATCAGTGACAGTATATTTAATTAAAGATTTTGAATTCATTATTGGTCGTTGAAGAAATTCATTCAAGACATAAATAATGTATTTTGACTACATGTGTATCTTGTTATCAGCTGTTTGTGATCAGAAAGGATTGTACAATTTCCTTGTATTGTATTGTACGTGAAGTTTGGCACTTTTGGGTTGTTTTTTAATGCTATTGCCATTATATTTTGAATATTTGTACATGTAGTTCTGAAAAACTGTTAGCAATATTTATTTATATTTCATATCAAGATTTCCTTAAATCTAATCCTAGCAGTACATGTACCTTATGTTTGTCATGTTTGAACCTAGTTATTTGGCCAAAGCTCCCATGAGTCCCCTGTAGCTCAGTGGTAGCTAGAGCGTCCGACCGGCGTTTGAGGAAGGTCATAGGTTCGACTCCTGTTGGGGGAACTCAGAAAATTATTGTTTTTTCCAAGTAGCTTATGTCACTGACTGAATAACGTCTCAAGATTTCCTTAATTTTATTCTACATGTATCATAATTTTTTGTGAAAATTTATATGCTTACAACAAAATTTGTTTGAATGTGTTTGATGACATGCACATGCTAGTTAATGCAATATTAATACTTTTACTTTGCTTTGCCGTACATGTAGGATGGGAAAAATGGGCAACCAAAGGCAAAAAGACTCAAAGCAATAGAAGATGTAGGTATGACATCCAGCGATAACGATGACAAAGACACTATTTATGGTGCGCTTGTGGTTCTTGGGTAAGTTTGATCAGCTTGGTATGGTAAAGGAATTCTTCATTTAAAGGTTTGTCTTCAGCTGTTGTAAGAATAAACGTTATTGTGGTAATCACGTGTGATTGTGTAATTCTTGGTCAGTTACAATGGTTCTCTGCCTGATGGAGACCAGCTCTTGAAGCGACGTCACCGAAGCTCATATGTTTTGCAAAAGAAGGGATCCCCCTCAGGAGTGCAACCCTTTAAATTGCACCTGGCTTCTTCTAACACCGGAATGCAGGTGATTGTGCAGATTACGCTTAATTGTATTATGTGACTGTGTGCCTCCAGAAAATACTCATACCATTCATGGAGGCCACTGGAAATTTATTCCTCTGAAAGCCCCCCTCAGAATTGTATGATTTGTTCTGGAACCACAGGTACAAACAATAAAACTATCAATGTTTATATCCTGAGGGGTGCCAGGGTTGCTCATTTCTTAGGACATTTTTTTTTATCGGTGACTCAGCTACATGTAAGTAACAGCCAATATACATTACACCTAAATCAAAAAAGGTTGCTGTCGTCGATTGGTGTTTGGCGTTTGGTGTTTGGTCATTCATTACTCCCGGTGTATTCTGGGGCAGACTATTGCTTGGCGGCGCTGTGTGTGCGACGGCCGTCTTGGCGTTATACATGTATAACGCACCATCTTAGATCTTGGGAGTATGGTGCAGGCATACTGCGATCCAAGACGGCCGTCGCACACACAGCGCCGCCAAGCAATAGTCTTCCCCCAGAATACACCGGGAGTAATGAATGACCAAACACCAAACGCCAAACACCAATCGGCGACAGCAACCCTTTTTGATTTAGGTGTATGCAATGCATTGGAAGTCAGCTTTGAAACTAAACTTAAAGTAATTTTGTGTGTACAAGTTTGTTTAACAGTATGGCCTAGTTACATGTACATGTCCATGATAATACGTACATCAGCAACAGATATGTTCATCTTCTCTTTTCATAGTGTTGTAGCCTGTTCTGTTTATAAACTTCTCTTGCACAGAACAACAAGCTGTGGAATTGGGGGTACATGTGTACTTGTGGGGGGCTATTTATAACATGATTCTAATGGTTGGTTAATCAAACAGATTGTTAATTCAGAAGCCCACAGTGTATCGTACACTTTATCCCGCGGCAATGCAGTTGTTGTTGAATACAGTAGAGATCCCACAACTGATATGTTTCAGGTATGTTTAGCCTACAGGTTCATTGTACATTAATGTAGTGTTCAAAGAATACAGTGGAATCACGATTTCTCAAACCGCCAAGGGAATCGAAAATTGGTTCGAGAAATCGAGAGTTTGAAATATCGGGGGTAATTAAAATTACAGTGAAACAAATTCAAGGGAAACGACTTTTGGTTCAAGTTTTCGGCGTTTTTGAAAATCGAAGGTGATGGGACAGAACCAGGACCCCTACATAATTAGACATTTTGTATCCGCACGCATTAAATTTCTACACCCAAGAATGAAAAAAAAACAATGAAAGAATAAAAGAATGTTCTTTCCTTCTTTCTTCAGTTTCTGACCAAGATATTGAAGATAATAATGGTTAGTGCGTTGGATTCCGGACCGAGCGGTCCAGGTTCGATGACTGGCCAGGGTCATTGTGTTGTGTTTTTAGGCAAGACACTTTACTCTCGCAGTGCCTCTCTCCACCCAGGAGCATAAAATGGTTACTGGTTGAACTGACAAAATGCTCGGGGGTTAAGCTATGATGGACTAGCATCCCATCCAGGAGGAGTAGCGATACTCCTGGTCACTTCATGCAACTGAACCAAGCTTACACTACAAATTTAGCTGCAAATAATGCCAGTAGTTCTTAGGCAATTTTAATTTGTTTTCAATACTGTTTGTTCTTGACAGATTGGCCGTTCAGCTGACTCTAAAATCGACTTTGTTGTAATGGACACGGTTCCTGGCAATAAACGTTCAGACGCCAGCCAGGATACTCAGAAGAGCACCATTTCCAGATATTCTTGCCGCATTATTGTTGATAGAACTCCACCTCACACAGCAAGGGTGTTTGCCGCTGGGTTTGACAAATCTAGTAATATATTTTTAGGAGTAAGTGTACATCTAAAGATTTTCTTCCTGCAAATTTTTAGTATGAACATGAATTCAAGCTATTTACCTTAAAGGGGAATATACCGGATTACGATGTTTTTGGAGATTTAAAATAATAATATTATAATTTTTAGTTTAATTTTAATAATTATTATTTATTAATTTTGATAATTTTTATAGCTAACATATAACATTACTTAATTTTTGTGCCAGCAAATTTTTGCAACACTTTTTTCATGACACTTGACAGTGAAGATGACGCTACATATTTTTGACAACTTTGATGGGTTCCGTTTTGTGGTGCCACATTTGAACTAGACTAGAAACTAAAACCATTCAAATTTCACGACTCCGCCTCCAACACTCCTTGGATTTTGATTGGTCAAGTCAAACGGAACCCATCCGAAAGTCGTCAAAAAGATGTCAAAAATTAATCAAAAACTTTGTCGAGTGGCAACGGTAGCGTCATCTTCACTGTAATTTCATGATTTTTTGAAAATCAAAATTCGCTAAATTAACGTGTCGCGAAAATAAAGGTATTATTTAGTTTGAGTTAGATCTCATTAGATGTTGAGAAGAAGTGGCTTGAATCTAAGAGATATTTTTTAACAGGAGTGTACTGTAATTTTTTTGTCCTTGACAGGAAAAAGCCCCAAAGTGGCAAAATGAAGAAAACATGATGGATGGTTTAACGACAAACGGAGTTCTTCTGATGAATCCCAAGGGTGGCCCGTCATGTCAACCAATAATATGGCGTGAAATATCAGTATGCGGCAATGTATACGGACTTCGTAAAACAAGGTCGATAACTGAGAAAGGGAAGACGGTAAGTTTGAACTGTTCTCTTCACTGGTCACCTTCAGTAGCCTATGGTTAAGTGCACTGGAATTCAGACTACAGACTAAGAGGTCCAGCTTCGAACTCTAGCCAGTGTCTAAGTTGTGTTGTGTTCTTGTCCTACTCTCACATTGCCTCTTTCCACTTGGATATACAGTTGAACCCCTATTAAGCGGCCACCCCTACTAAGCGACCAGTTATCAAAGTCCCGAAATTGTTGTCAGTATAAATGTAATACAGTCGAACCTCCCTTAGTGGACACCCTCGGGACCAGAAAAAGTGTCCGCTTATGAGAGGTGTCTGCCTACGGGAGGCGTCCATTGACAGATAAGAGTCCTACGACTGATAAATGTAAAAGCAAACTGTTAGGTCAACCTGACAAAAATTAATGCTGGGATTAACCTGCAATCAACTAGCATTCCATCCAGGGGGAGTAGCAGTACTCCTTTAACCAAAGTTAACTTACCTGATGAGCCAGCTTGGTAAAAAGACTTTACTAGAGAACTGTGAAAACCAAAAATAATTGTTGCTATTACTGACGAAATAATCGGGTAGAATCTTGAAGAAATTTATCTTGTTTGTCTGTCAGGTGGAGGGAGAGTCAAACGTGTTACTTGATGGATCGTTAATTGATCTGTGTGGAGCTGTTTTGCTCTGGCGGTCTGCTGAAGCTCTAAAGGAAATGGAAGTATGTTTTTTTTTTATGTCGTTGTGTCCTTTAGTACTTCAACATCATTCATTGATTTGGTTGTTTTCTATTCTAACTTTTGTTCTGATACACAGACTTTGGACACCATTGATCAGATGAGGGAGGGCCTGAATGCCTCTCGGCCCCAATGTCCTGTTGGTCTCACAACGTTGAGATTTCCTAGCCAATCAGAGGTGAGCTTACTGGTAAGGTTGTTTTCTGACCACCAATGGTCACCCAAACCTGGTTGTATTAACAGGCAGCCGTGTTGAAGCTGGGATTCTTAAATAAGAAAATGGCTGACTAAACTCTTAAAGGAGCTATGTCACAATATTTTAAGTCATTTTTGCGAAGTGCAAAATCATCTTCAAATTGAAGAAAACCTCTGTCAAAATAATAGTTTACTAAGGTAGAAAAACACCAAAGCGATAATAATAAACCAAACAGGAACAAGGATGGTTGAGGATGTCGAAGATTAACACATTGACACCCATACCGGCCATAACCGGCCAAGAAGAGACCACGAACTTGTACCACTTGTGACGTCATCACTTTTCACGCCAGAGGATGTCTTTGATAATCAACGGATAGAGTTGGAAAATGTCTAACAAAGCATGCCTAAACGAGCACGAAACATTAAATTGGACCAGAGATACACACAAAACAACTTGGATTTTTTCCTCCAAAATCACCAAAAAACGCAACCTTCACTACCATTGACACTCTTTGTCAAAAAAATTCCCCTTTCCCAACGTTTAGGTTAAAACTTTTTTCAACGTGAACAAAGGCGACTGAAAGGCCAACACAAAATAAAATAAGAGAAAAAGGAGAGCAAGAACGGCAAAAAAAATAAAAGGAAAAGAAAAGCCTAAAGTCAGGTGAGTTTTTCAAACCCAAAACTATGTCGAAATTTTGATTTCTGCGCATGCCCAAGGAAAATATTGAATTTGTTGCTCCTATGTAGAAGGGGATGTTAGTTGCCGTGTTTTAAACTAAGTTTTAGACAGTTTGACATTAAACTGGCATCTGGGATGTCAGATTGCCGTTATTTGGTAAAAGCCCAGTAGTCAATGGGTTAAGATGGATTGCGAACGGCGAACTTGAAAAAAATGGCCTTTTTTTTTCAAGATGCGCTATCCGTGATGTAGCTCCTTTAATCAAGCTAAAGAACGTGGCTATAATAACCCAGGTTATCGTATTACCAAGGGTGGGAGGCACAGTGGGCTAATGGTTTGCATGCTGGACTCCAGATTGAGCGGTCCGGGTTTGAGCACTGACTGGGTCATGGTGTTGTGTTGTGTTCTTGGGCAAGACACTTCACTCTCACATTGAACCTCTCCACCCAGCAATATAAATGGGTACTGGAGAACTATTAAAACGTGACAAAATGCTGGAGGTTACCTGCGACGGACTAGCATCCCATCCAGTGGAGTAGCAATACTCCTAGTAGCTTAATGGCACTGAAACCAGGATACATGTAAGCTCCAGCGGTGGGCCACTAGGCTTGTGAAGACTTTACCTACAATACCACATTACAGAGATTGGTCGTTTTATCCTTAACCCTTTCACTCCCAGAGTCAAACCTAATTGAATCAATAAATGTTGCACTTTTGAGTCTGTGGATGAAACCCTAGTGTGTGACCATTCAATTGAAAGCTATTGAGCAGTACTTTCAAGTGGTGCTGTTTGTTTTTGACAATTTTTTAAATGACATTCAAATTTTTTTCCCTCAGTTTTGAACTTAGCACTCTTGGGAGTGAAAGGGTTAAACATTGTATTTTCCCTTGCAGCAGCCCTGTAGCAGTGTAAGTTCCAATGCACAGCCGTACGTGTACCTCAAGTGTGGCCACGTGCATGGTCTTCATTCCTGGAATTCACCAGATAAAAATGTAGCTGATAAAAGAACCTGTCCTATGTGTTTACAGGTAGGAAAATTACATATTCTCTAGCATCTTCGCATAATTTGTGGACCTATGATGCTAGCTATTGTTTAGCGTCCTTGCACGCATTGCGGACCTATGAAGCTAAATAATTATCTAGTGTCTTTTACGTATTGCAAACCTATGATGCTAAATAATAACTATCTAGTGTCTTCGCACGCATTGCGGACCTATTATGCATGGATATTTGGGGCATCTCTATTGAAACGTAGCGTGACCACGAAAAGACAACGAGTAAATGAGAGTGCGGAAAATTCGCCTGATTGCAGGTTAAGAGATTCGCTAAAACACAAAATATTGCAACAAATCAGAGAAAATCAGCCTTAGTTTGAATCATATTAATCTGCCGTAAGAATAAGCAACAAGAGGCCAGATGGAGGCGTTCACGCGGGATGTTTTGATGGGTGTATTTAAAAGTTTGAATGGCTACACATAGTTACAATATTTTTAGACTTGAAAATAAATAAAAATGCAACTTCAAACACTCAGTATAATATTAGAAACGGTGTTATTTGTACTATCTACAAAAAGATAATAGAATGGGGTTCGCGTGAGTTGGACACTGAGTTGGAGGAAGAGGTCCCAAGTGGAGCAGTGTTTTGAATAACAAATATACAAGTAATATAAAGAAATAGCAACATATTTTGGCATCTTGGCAATAAATCCTCTGTTCTCGAAGGGCCTTTAGGCTGCTAAAACCTATCAAACAAATGGAAAAAAACATGTGAAAAGAAACGAATATAACTCGAAAACAGTAGTGTGAACTCGTGCTGATCACTCCCATGAATATAAAAGGCCATGAAACGAAACACGAAAAAAAAAAAAGAAGGGAAAAAAAAAGCTACAACTTCAAGTCCAATTTTGACCGTTAAAACGACGGGCCCGCCGACCTTTTCATAAAACTTAACTATCCAACTACATTTCTGTGTAAAAATAATCTAAGATATACTGATCACTAGTAGCAAGAAAAATGCCATAATTATGTATATCCATGTTACACACAAATGATAAACAAAGGTTTCCAAGACAGCTCGGTTTTCATTGACAAATTTTTATACGAAAAATGCTTACAGCTGTACCTGAACTTATAGCTTGAACCATAGCTTGCTGAGGTAATCCTCTAACAGATCCCCAAAAATGATGAACTGAATTGCTCGATAACAGAAGAAATCCACCGAAAAAGGACGAGCTATCCTCACTCACAACTCAAAAACACGGCCGCCATTAGTATCCAGCTGACGCGTGATTGGGCGAATGTAGTCATGTGAACCGTGTCCGCGGGATACAGGAAAGTTTTAAAAAACATTGCAATTTGCGACGTCGAGTAAAACGGAATTCGACCGAAACTTCAACGCGGGGCTGCCACAGCCATATAATTACATGTATTTATGGTTTGTTGCTGTTGTTGACAGGCCAGCAGTTACGTTCCATTAAGCCTTGGAAGAGAACCAGCTTTCTATCAAGGAGATGCTGGAGCGACGCATGCTTTTGTACCATGTGGGCATGTTTCTTCTGAAGAAACAGTCAAGTAAGATTCCATAGCCTGCTCTCTTGTTATTTTTGGGTTTCGCATTTAGCGGTAAAGGCATGAGTAATGCCCCATTCCCCTCACCGCCTCGTAACTAGAGATTTGCCGCTGGCATGAAACCCAAACAAGAGAGATCAGCTTCTACATGATTTTAACATTAATTTGATTAATTTGTTTCTTGGGGGTGCTCTTGAAACGGGCCCATTTATTTTTTAACAATATTATTTATGGTATTGTTGTCTGGAGCTATTTTTTTTTTTCAATTTTCATGGAGTCCATCAATAATTGTATATACCTGCAGCTTAGGTAAGGTGTTTCTTAGATTGCAAGTGTACATATATAATGTCTACCAATAAGAAGTAAGTGGTGTAAAAGTAGATCTGATATATTGTTAATTAAACCCAAAGTCGTGAGAGTTACATGTACATGTAAGCGCCAGCACTGATAAGCCTCTGATCCTTAAAGGGACACTGTCCTGATTTTAGCATGATTTTGGGAAGCTCAGAAACATATCTAGATCATAGGAAGTTGATCAATAATGGTTTGATTCTGTAGAATAGCACTCGACAAATGACAGGAACCCATTAGGAAGTGAGGATGACAAACGACAGCGAGGATGGAAATGGATTGCAATATGGATTTTGAAAAAACGTCTAGACTGCAAAACAGTCATATTTTTCGCGTTACGATTCATACGCGCGCGGTCTTCGAATGAAAGGTCTGGAGCGAGTGTGAAAACGGAGAGTAGGACTGGGAGAGACGCGGGTGTGCGAGGCTTGCGCGCTTCGCGCGCGAGGATCACGCTTACGGCGCGAAGCGCCTTATTGAGCGGAAAAATAACGACTGTTTTGCAGTCTAAAAAACGTCAGGATGTCAGTTTTTCAAAGTTTCAAATTTGGCTCAGAAATCTTTGAAATTTTGCAAAACTTGTGTTGCAGTATGGAATTTCTTGAAGAAATTGCTTTTTATCATTTAGTTAGAGTTTATTAAGTTGTTATTTCATAGATTTAGGGACCATTTCATGCATTTATAACAGTTTTTAGCAAATATGCCGGGACAGTGTCCCTTTAAAGGAGCTACGTCACAGATGGCACATCTTGAAAAAATTGGCCAATTTTTTCAAGTTCGCCGTTCGCAATCCGTCTTAATCTTCTCCATCCTCAACCATCCTTGTTCATGTTTGGTTATTATTATTTCAAGGCTTTCTTCAATTTGAAGGTGATTTTGCACTTCGCAAATTGACTTGAAATATTGTGACATAGCTCCTTTAAGATTGGAACAGACTTTACCATATGACAATCAGTAAGATAATTTATTTTGTTTGTCCTGGTTATGTAGGTTCTGGCAGCAGGTACCCATACCACACGGATGTGACGCATTTCAGGCCATCTGTCCATTCTGTGCCCAGCCCTTGGAGGGCGAAGATGGCTTCGTCAAACTTATATTCTCGAACGATGAATAACTTTGTAAATAATAATAATAAAAAATAGTGTACAGCTTTACTGCAACGTAAATTTATAATACTGAGTTAATTAATTAATTTATTTGTGAAATAAGTTGAGGGTAAATAATATCTTGTTACGTGTATAGCCGTTTTCTGTTCAGATAGTGCCATTGAAAATGCTGGTCATGGAGGGCATGTTGTTTAAAAATCGGACAGTGGTAAAATGCACTGCGCGCAGTTCCCGCCAAAATGTCGCAGCTCTCCAGAGCAACTCTGGAGATAGCACAGAAGTTTTTTAGCCACGGACGGCAACCGGAAGATGATTATTTTGTTCTTGTTTTTGGCACACTTTCACCCGCAACCAATGAGTTGGAAAGCCCTCGTTTTAGCATTTTACAACTTGACGTTACGGACAAAAAGTTGATAATATGCGCCAAAGAAGAGAACATTCGACTTCCGGTTGCCGTCCGTGGCTCATAAATGTCTATTATCTATTAGCTTCTCTAAACTTCTTGCACAGTATGCTTCGCACTCTTTCTGACAATATTCATGGCAGTGAAAACCGGAAGTGGCGTTAACTTTTTGCGTTTGACCCGCTGCATGTTTGGCATACACTTTCAAGTTCATGCCAAACTCGCAGCGTGTCAAACGCAACAATATAAAAGAGATGATGTTTAAATGATAGTTTTAGTAATAATTAACTATGTCCGTGCGAGTTGAGATATCTCAGATGCCCTCGTGTTTTGTTCTTTAGCAAGACACTTTACTCTTGCAGTGCCTCTTCGGGTGTAAACCTGCGATGGACTCGCATCCCGACAAGGGCGATTTGCAAAGCTCTGGCATCATTCAGCTTTTAGTTTTTTAATTTAGTAATAATTTATACCGATTAATGTTTTTAGAAGTCAACTTATCTGCGTCATCATAGCATAATTTATTATTGTACTGTATGTAATCAGAAACTCGTAATGGCTTTGAAATATGGAATACAAAATGACAGAAACTAACCAATCATTCATTATATTGAATGTTATGACGACGTAGTGCCGCGTGCTTGCGTTTTGCTAATAACTACCACAGGCATTTGGTGGGATTCAGAACCAGAAGAGGTTACAGGACGAGAGCAAGCATTTTTGTTACTTTTTTTTTTTTCAAAGTCCTTATGAGTTTCTGCCATGATATACATTAGCGCACATATTTTTACTTTGTAACAAAGATCTATCGGGTCTTTAGCAGTGTTTCCATAGAAACCATCGTTGTACTTCTCTGGGCAGGGGTGTGTATAATAGTAAGCCATGTAGCAAGATTTTAGGGACACTGTCTTGGAATTTGTCTTGGGACTTTAAACCTAAGTAAACAGACATCTCTCTTCGCACGCTCAATTTTTCCCCGCTCGAGAGACGTCTGAGATTCAACCTGATAAATTCCATACTGATGACGTAGCTCTACAGAGATCCGTGTAGTGTCTCTGATTGGTTGTTTCTCGGTTTTGAATTTTCGCGCGCAAGTAACAACCAATCAGAGACACTACGCGGATCTCTGTAGAGCTACGTCATCAGTATGGAATTTTTCGGTTCAAATCTCGGACCAGCTACACAAGAATTGAGTGTACAGAGTCTCTGAGAGGAAGACAAATTTTAATGTGATCTTTCTTGTTATTGGGTTTGTTTCTTTATCGTAATCCGCTTTTCAGCTTCGGAATGATAAACAGCCTGTAGATAAATGCAGTGTGATATGCTCCTGATAAATGATGTTATTTTTGCATCATTGAAAATTACAATTCAAAATAAAATTATTATTGCCCTGTAGTAATAACTTTGTTGATCAAGATAAATAAAAAGTTGAAATGATAACAAGACTGGCTATCTGCTCTCTTTAGTCTATGATATAACTGAATACAATACAATACTTTAATAAACTCAGTAACCTCTTGTCCTATAACCTAGTGCCCGCAAGTAATGTGCTCCTGACCTGTAGCTCAGTGAGCTTGTGCGCACGTATTGCGTACCTACAAAATACATATCGGGAGACTGGTGAGTATTGGAACTAATCGGAAGAGATCTGGGAACGAGAGATTGGAACGCCTGTCGGAAAATTAATCAAACTGTGTTGTAGAATCGTCGGAAAAATATTTTTGGACTGGTGGAAAAGAACTTGTTTGTTACTGAGATGGAGTGAAGTCTGTATAAGATTAACTAACAAGTAAACAGATGCAAGCACAGGAAAATTGGAGTGAATTTGTGGAAGGTATTCGTTTGATGAACTGTTTGCTTCGGGGCGGTTTAGAAATTATTTAGAATTTTAATGTAAGCTTTTATATACTGCATGGTGTTCACTTCACAATGTTTAGCTCACTTGCTGGTGGGAGATGTTCTGGATGGTCTGACTGTCCTCACCAAACGGGGTGACTCGATCTACTCATGTGGCAAACTGAAGGATCTCGATCAGGTAAAATTATGCACTGCTACCGCTATCTTACATGTAACTGAATTTATTAAATAATAGTATAAATATTCAAACTTTACCAGTAGTTGATGAGATCAGTAAGCAACTAATTCATGCAGAAGGAATTTAATACTTGTAACTCATAGAGCATAAATTATGCCCGGCGTATCACATCGAACGAAATCGAACGATATTTTAATCGAACTTAATCGAACTCAATCGAACTCAATCGAACGATTGAATTCGATTTTGTTCGGTCATCGAACGAAATCGAACACATATTTTTTTTGTGAGTTCGATTTCCGAACCAAATCGAACGAAATCGAATGTCATCGTTCGATTTTGTTCGATTTTTTATTTTATTTTATTTATTTATTTTATGTTCATCCCGGGTCTCATTAGCACACTGTGACAGGTAACTTAGTCCTGTAAATGACCCAAAGGGTAGGTGGAGAGCTGGCGGTGGAGTTTTAATAACTTCCCATGAGCGTACATTGACACAATTTTGGGAAGCGACAAGCCAGGGAAATCTGCCTTACGCTGGAAAGGCATCCATGCTATGATTCAGGTACCCTGGGTACCAGGACGTGTAGCCGAAACTTACAGCTACTTATGGAATGAAAACGTTTTGTGCCGAGAAAATTATATGATTTGACTTGACTCTTTTGCCGCTTTTGTCAACAAAAATAAAAAGAAGAAACTCAGAAATTATATACGATGGAAATAATATAGAAAACAAAACTTTAGATGGCCTTGACTGTCCCGACCCTGAATCTATTATGTATTTATAATCAAGAGCTCGAAAACCGAACGTTCGATTTTGTTCGATTCGCAATTTTTTTTTCGTGTGAGTTCGATTTCGTTCGATGACCGAACTAATCGAACGTTCGATTTTGTTCGATTCACAATTTTTTTTGTGAGTTCGATTTCGTTCATGACCGAACTAAATCAAACTCAATCGTTCGATTGAGTTCGATTAAGTTCGATTGAGTTCAATTTCCGAACGTTCGATGTGATACGCCGGGATTATGTATTTGTGTCCGGGTCTCTGCAGGTGAGTATTTTTATACTAGAAATTGTTCATGATCAGTGTATATGCTGTTTCATTTTCTTTTGCAGAAATTCTACTCTCAATTTCTTGTTATCTTCACTACAACATCTGAAGAGCAAGGTATTAAAATGATTTTGACATTTATTAAAAATAAATTATACTTTAATTGATTTTAAAGAGACCATATAAGTTATGTTACCTTCAAGCGGTATATTGTGAAACATGCCATGAGTGAAAACACTTGTATGTTCTTTATCCCATTTCCCACTTCAAGGCATTTTTATCAAGGGTTTTTTTCTTGTAATTTATTGTCGCTTTGGATATTTTTTTTATCCTACATTCCTGGGTGTCAATACAAAGTAAACAAGCACAATAAAAGGTCAGAGAGAGAAGCGATGATGATGAAATGATGATGAAAGGAAGTATCTTAGAGTGAACAAAAATAAATCATAGGGGGAGGGGGAGTAAAGTCCCTAACCACCCTTTGTGGGAAAAATGTTCGTTTCATTACTCCTCTTAATATGAACATTTATTTTAAGCCTCCATTCATTTTCTACAGAATCTGCTCTTTGCCAAAAAGGATTCATTCTGCAAACTGCTAAAGATGATCTGGAAATTAAATACATTATCTACAGCAAGAGCTTTTGCAGGTAAGGGCCCAGGCTCAGGTCCCCACCTTAATATAAACAGGTCTGGATCTGCCACTGTGTATGTCAGTAAAGGGTGTAGAGGGTTGTCTAGCCTGTTCCAGGCGTTCGGATAGTGGGGGAGCGACGCGAAAAGATGTGTGAATCGCGAAGAACGGTGAGAAAAAAAGGCAAGGGGGTTGGGGTTCTTTTGCCCACTCTTTGCGTCGCTCCCTCACTATCCGAACGCCTGGAACAGGCTAAGGGTTGTCTTTAACAGAACCTTTGACCAGCAAAGAGGACAAGGGACAGGACCTGTTTGGAAAGAGTACAGGATCCTGGTAAAACCAAAGTCTTGTTCCAAGTACAGTCAAACTGCCCATAAGTGAGCAGTTGCTTGGGACCAGAAAAAGTGTCTGCTTAGAGGAGGTGTGCGCTTGCGGGAGGTAAAAAATGCAGTGTTTGTATGTGGTTGGGACCACGACTATCAGGGTCTGCTAATGGAAGGTTCAACTGTACATATCGGCTACAATGTATCTTTCAACTCCCTCTGTGTGTAATCTGTGAATAACCTTCTGCATGGGAAATACTCGACTAGGATATATTCAATTTTGTGCATTTTTTATCTTCAGTGTTTATGCCATGTCGCGGCATAACAGATCTGGCATCTTAGTCTGCAGTCTACCTTATGGCATCCTAGTGGCTACATACTCATTTCCATGCACCAGTGTAAAGGCGATAGAAATTGTGGAGAAGGCTTGTGAACTACTACGAGGATGACACAAGGATAATAATAATGTTATTATTACAATGTCTTCCAGTTGTTTGTGAAGGACCATCTAAGCACTAGCCTGCGAGCAGGCTCTCTTGTTTGGGTTTTGCGTGAGTGGCAAACCCACGAGTTACGAGCCAGCTCACACATTCCCCTAGAGGTAAATTGGTGAGCTGGCCCGTAACTCGCGCCTTCACAGCTCGCATGAAACCCAAATAAGAGAGACTGCTCGTAGGCTATCAAAGCCCTTTCAGAGTAAACATATTTTAGACAACACAGCACCAATAAACTGAAAAGACAGAGTTCATCTCATTAATTTTTATTTAAAAAAAAAACATTTTACTAGACAAAGCAAATTATAGAAATAAGAATCATTGCTTTTATAATAACAGAGGAAATTATTGTCAGTTGCCATCAGTACCATAACTAATATATTTTCCATTGCACTACGTTGAAAATAATCAACTTTGTCTACCGTGTTAATATTACAAGATCACAACAGTTATACCCTACATTGCTTATTACATTGCAGTAAACTTATACAATAAGTTTAGAAGTTCATCAGTGTGATAGACCGGGTACCCAGAGGGTAGTCCTGAAAAGGACTGTTGTTGGTTGTGACTGACATTTTCGATAACCTAAGCAAAGTCATGTTCAAACTCAAGAAGATCGAGATGACTTCTGCTCAGGTTGCCAAAACGTCAGCCCAACAACAGTCATTTTCAAGACTACACTCACCGGGATGATCACACTAGACGAACAAAAATTACTGATACTCCTGGGTTCAAACCACTTACAATAGACATGGATATAATTACAATGATTTCAATTGATTATTTTAAAGTGTTGTTAAATATTGCCCATAATGTCTTGTCAAATAATAAACTGCTTGTTTCATCAAGGTGTCAACCTAACAGCTATGTTTTTGGCTGAGCCTGTCATTCACAGTCACTTATTGGGCAGACATTAGGTTCATGCTGAAATAAGAATGAAAAGATACATAAACTTCAGAGGCATTGATAAACAATGAAAATGGCCATTGCTGCTAACATTAATTTGTTGCTAATCATACAGGTTAACAATGATCTAATTAGGAAAGATGTGAGGGCATTGTTAAGGGTGTGGTCATTGTAGTGGTACCAAACCACATAATTATTTTAACCGCTAAAAGGTATGATGATCACCCCCATCACTTTTATATGGGATCCCCCCCCCCCCCCCCCCGGAGTTGCACCAAAACAGACTGATTCTTACTATTGTCTAAATACATATCCCACTGTACCTACCTATGACATCAAATCCACAGAATGTTAGCCAATTAATAAGGCGTTGAAGTATTCATCTCTAAACTGTGATGAACCAACTGTGAAAAAATAGCAAAACAAGAGAGAGGAAATTCAATGTAACACAGCTGTTGATATCACTGTGGAATATGCAGTGGTTTGGGATCATACTGCATGTGTCTGTAGGTGAGTTTTTTCATGTCTGGTGTTTACCAAATCTTTCACATTCAAAAAGATGAAAACCTCTTGATTTACAGTGAACAAAGTGACAAAGTTTGTGATTAATTTTTGACAACCTTTTGACATCTTTTTCAATTTTGGCAATGTTCTGACAGCTTTCATATCAACTGGCCAACCAAATTGCAAGAACTATGAGAGGCGGAGATGTCAAGCTCCACGCGCGTTCATGTTCTGTCAATTGACATCTCCGCCTCACACAGTTCATGCAATTTGATTTGCTAGTTACATGGAAGCCATCAGAAAGTTGTCCAAAAGATGTCCAAAAATAATCAAAAACTTTGTCAAGTGGCAACAGTAGGGCACTCTTCACCATAAATATTAATTACTGTCTGGTAGTTAAATGCTAAATATGACATACCTTCAGCCCTGTAGGGTCATTTTCAGCCACTTCAAACTCAAGTAGAGCCAGTTCTAAAACAAACATCGAACAAATTATCTTTATTAAAAGTATATAATTATAGCGATGTTTCTTGTTGATAAACATTGACGTCATTTTCGATCACGTGCACCAAAATCACTCTTGCGTGGCCTGTTTTGTGGTTGGCAAAAGACCTTACGGGAGCGAGTGAAATCCTTTGCTTACGGTCGAATTTCCAACATGATTTTCGATCTGTGTCAGTACTCAAATTTCCTTCAAACTTTGCCAGTGAAGCATTCTTATATTATTCTAAGTAAAACATCAAAACCCGCCGTTCTAGAAATTTAGTAAATTTCAATAGCCTGCTTTTGAAAACTCTCGAAAATGGATACCCCATTCTAGATCAGGAGTCCCAAAATCACGACCCCGTTGGGTGGCAAATACCTGTAAAGTCTGTAAAGGTATTTTGGGGGTACCCCCCTCCCCCCCCCACCCGGGATGTCCAAGCACTGTCGGTGTGTCTAAAATGACACCTAGAATATAAAGCCAGAAAAAAATATGACAGGAACTTCTTGTCGTTTTAGAGTTGGTACATGTACCTATCCAACAAAATGAAATTCTAACACCTATCATCACTTTCACATGGGAATCCCCAGGGAATGGGACAGGTTTATTTTGTTTCGGATTTTGTGTACCTACGTTACGTCTTACGTAAGATCAATGTATTAAATTTGCCATATTCAACTTTATTTGACATGAAGGACTTGGGTGAATAAACCAAATAAAAAGAAAAGTTGAGTACGGAAAACTCGGCCAAATAGATTGGATTCCAGAGCGAGATGATGAGGATTGAGCAGATATGATGAACTGGGTTCGATCCGTGCAGGCGCATTAAATGTAATCGTATGTCATGGATGCACGACTAAGTACTTACCATATAGGTCAAGTGAACTGCTTCATGGCCTTCTTTGTTGGCAGCATTTTGCTTCCGTCCAAAAGAAAAGCGAGAAACACTGTTTTTTTAGCCTTCGCCAGAAACTATAAATCATAAAGCCTCTGCCTTCGCTTATCTATCGACTCTCTGGCAGTCTTCCCATGAGTCAATGCTCACGTTTCACATTCGTTTCCCAGGGATCTGGTCCATGATAAAATGCAGCATTCTGATTGGTTCTCTGAGCGGTACATTTCGCCGAATTCCTTTTATAAAACATTGAACAAAAAGAAACATTTTTTCTTCCTGTCTGGCAGCCAATTTCGGTGGAGTGAAAAATGCAAGTACCACAACTTAGCCTGGGAGAGCAGTTTTTTTTCATATTTTTTGGCCCTTGTTTCAAACAAGAGCCGAAAAAAACTGGCTGCTTTCACAGGTGAGCATATTCTTTAACTCTTTATAATTTTGGCGCAAGTGTTTGCCGATGATGGAAGCATTATAATCGGCAACATTTTAAAAGATCGCTTATAATAAAATAAAATAAAAAATACAATTGAACTACAATGATTGTTCAGTCTGTATTCTGAGAAAACAATATTGGCCAAGTTCATTTTTTTTTCCTTCCGCCCGCAAAAAAATTTGACCATATTTCTCATATACGGACCTCTATAGAGAAAAGTCTGGAAAATCAAGGGTTTGATAAACAGAAAACAACTTTAATGGATTTTGACTTCAGACGATGACGGAGGTAAAATTGAAATATATATTTCTATTATTGACCCATTGTTTGAGACAAATTTCACACACACCACAAGATTGAAGGCAAACAGCTCAGTTTATTAATTAGTCCCAAAATAAAAATACTGTTAATAATAGTCACACTAATTAACATAACAGAAGGATCGAAATTCAAAATAAGGGTCACAAAACAAAGCCACTACAATATTTATGCCATGAGCCAATACTTCTGCACACTGCGAATTCATCTTGACATTATTTTGATAAGTGACAAGAAATCATCATTTAAACCATTTCTTACTGACTTGCCGCATAGAATAACAGGATTTATTGCTATAATAAAAGTAATGATATAATTAAAGCTACTCACTGCCATAATGCACCACTTAAAAAGTTGGAAAAACGTAAACATTGCAGAGAAAAGAAATTAAGCTCACTGAATGTCTGCCAAGACGCTTAGTCAACGAGGGAAAAAAAAACATTTAACACAACACACACTACATGTCGTATAAATTAATCAAAATTGTATATAAGGAAGGTTAATGTGCACAGCGTATTTTCCACAGCGTTGCCAGATGAAATCACTGTAGTTCATCAAGGAGACAACCAAACAGTGTCTTTAAGCTGCTCCTGTCATTCAAGATCATCCATCTGGAACAAACATCTGCTTCGAACTGAAACAGTACAAACAATAAACAAATTATTATTACTTAATAATTTCTGACATTTGAGTTGTCATGTGGCAAAATCAACATTGGCCAACCCTTTGTAAGTTAGAAGGGGCGGATCCAGGGGGTTGATTGGGTGAAAGCGACCCAACGAGAAAAAGAAACAAATAAGATGGATTGACTGGAAATCTACCAATCACAACCCACAGACGTAGCCTGAGATCAGGCTCCGAGAGAAATCGCCGAGCGCGGACTGGGGCTGGGGCCGTCGCCTTCGTTCCCGCCCCAGTCCGCGCTCGGCGATTTCTCTCGGAGCCTGACCTTTTGAACCTGTTGAAGTAAGATTCTCTTTTATTTCCTGGAATATGCATATACTAAAGATGTTTGATGGCAGTCAGAGAACGCAAACCGTTCAACGGAATGAGCAGATTGAGTTCGCATGTCATTGAAAGCTGCAGTAACCATATTACCTTGACTATACACATTCCCCTTTGCACACATGCGGATACTCAGACAGCTTTAATTGCCTGAATGATTTTGTCCGTCTTCTCAGTACTGTCGACAAATCCGTCACCATTCTAAAAGTAAAGTCAATACAAGCTGCTGTTTATTAAAATAAATGTACACCTTGAAAGCAAGCAACGTCTGAAATAAAACGAAATGTTGCTTAAAGTGTAATCTCGTACCCAGATCTTCTCAACCCTCGGGAGAGAACATCTGGTAAAATCCGTTTTGATGGCGCAATCATGTGTCAGAAATATGACTTACTGCGTGCGCATGTTTTTTGAACATTTTGTGAATCTGGCGGGCTCGCTGCCAGCATGGCTAACAAGAAAAGCTTCGCGTCTGCGATAAGATACGGTGTTTACAAACGTAGATAATCTACTCAGGTTGCTGAGTTGTATCCCCTCAGACTGCGCTACATTTCAGCGCAAAAGATCACGGAAAAGACCTCGGTCAAGATTTGTTGACAACTGAAATCGTCGACTCGGTGTAAGTGCGCGCGCTGTATCACGCGTACGCGCCACTTGTATGCGTCAGATTTACAAAGATTTTATTTTCAAAAACTTCTTCAAACTCCCTGAATCACCAGAAACAATAACTATCTATTAAAAAAAACCTATATTTTACTGAGAATTAACCATTGTCCTGAGATATTGCCAAGTTAACTCGGTACATATGAAAAGAAATTCAAAAGCTTACGCGTACAGTTAGCGCGTGCTGATCTTGTCACAGCGCGCGCGAGCTCTGAAATTTTCCTTTCAATCCAATCAGAGTGGAGAATGCAACCGACTTTACCAGATGTACTCTCCCGTAGAGCGAGAACATCTGGGTACGAGATTAGCTTAAAGTGTAGACCGCAAAACAGTCGTTTTTCTCTAAATCGCCGAAAGCGTGGATCCTCGCGTGCGAAGCGCGCGAGCCTCACACGCGGCGTGTGAAGCGAGAATTAAGCGTCTCTCCCCAGTTCCACTCTCCGTTTTCACACTCGCTCCAGAAAGACCGCGCGCATTTGTTTGACAGACCAAAGAAAAAAATACGACTGTTTTGCAGTCTACTTAAAGTGTAACAACCTAGGCAACACAGAAAAATTGGTGCTTTGTTATTTGTCACAATTGTTGCGCAAATCAGAACTTAATGTAACAGTGCCTTAAAAATGCAACACAAATATCAAGGAGCAAAGGAATCTCACAGATTGTACCTTTTAGAATGAACAAGCTTTCCATTCACTTCTACCTCAAAAAAACCTGTTATACTGGGTGTCTTATATCCATCCTGCAGAAAAGGCCAGGAACAAAATTACTTCAAAATTCTCAACATTTAGTTAGCAATAATATTAAAATACTGAAAGCACAAACATTCAATATGGACTGTATTTTGAGCAGTTTCTGAAAACTCTTTTGGGTTTGTATCAAGACCTGAAGAATCGTCGGATCTATCAGCAATAAAGGTATTACAGTCAAACCCCGTTTAATAATACGGACACCGAGGGGACCATGGAAAGTGTCCGTATTAACGGGGTGTCATGTGAATGACGTCAGGTTTACGCGTTTTATGCCTTGACAACACCGAAGTTAGTGGAATCTCCAACTGAGCTTATGAATGATGCGTCAGTTATATCTAAATCTTGTTCTTCACTGATAATGTAGTCACACGAACACTAAATCGTGACAAAAGATGATGCACAGCGTACAACTGATAATATAGCGTCCGTATTAGCGAGTAGAGGTTAACTTTGTATGGGAATGTGCAAGTTGGGCGAGAAAAAAAGTGTCCGTTGTCTCAAAATTAGCGTTTTGTGGTCTGGTACAGGGTAAGGGTTTTTATAGCCCAGCGGCACACCCCCACCCAATTTTATGGGAGTACCCCCGCCCCCCCGGGGGTGATTAGTAGTTACAGTTACCTTTTCAAAAGGTGCTCCAGTGTTCCTGATTTTAGTACCTGCAGATTTTAAATGTGTAGTTTTCGCAAATAGTTTATAGGACACTGCTTACCAGCCTACTGTGAGCTCCATTACTCACGTAGTGTGTTTTTTTTTCTTTCAGAAATTGGACCAAGTTTTAACTTAAACTCGAAATTCTAACTCAAACGCTCAAACTCATAAAATTAATACACCTGCTGGCGCGATGAGATTTATAAAGCATGCTTACACATGACCCGCCCCCATTGTAATGCATAGCTTTTTATGGCCCAGCCCTTTTTTCGTGCATAAAAAGCGTGGCCAACCCCACCTGTACCAGTTATGACCAGTCCCTAACAATGTACAGGAGCATATCACCCTGGAGCCTCCATCTCCCTTATTGGACCTATGACACGGCGTAGTTACACCTTGAGCTATTTTTAGAATTAATTTTACCACGAAAATCACCGTTGGGAGGACGAGGTTGTCATTCATGTTTCAGATTAAAAATAAAACCAGGAATGGACGAGAGGAACGTGGAATAAAACTAGAACGGCGGAATGTCGTTACTACGAATTATCACTGTCATGTTGTCCGCGGACTTACAAGGAAATCTTTTCGCGGGAGAACGGTTCTAAAACTAGCCCAAGGTGTAACTACGCTGTTGTAGTTACAACAGCGTAGCGTATTTTTATCTTTTAATTATATTTGAATAAAGTATTATTATTGTTGTCATTAATCAGCACAGATAGAGGCTCCGGGGTGATATGCTCCTGCAATGTATGAATATGTCACGTACCACTTCCACTTCCACGTCACCAATTAGTTTAAGGATCTTTTCCTTGAACTTTTCAAACTGGAGACAAAAACAACAGCAAGTATAAGAACAAGTACAATAAACGCCCACTTTCCCTAGTGGTCATCTTTTTGTCATTTTTGTAGTGTTGATATAAATACAGTGTGGGAGCCCCCTGGGGGAGACCCCAGGGGTACTCCGGATTTAAATTGGGAAGTACCTAGCCTGCAGTACAGGCGGTGTTTTTTTTTTTTTGGCGAGCGCGGATACCAACTCTTTGGCAACATTCGGAAATATTCGAATCATCTTCGGATATCTTCGGCAACGTTCTGAAATCGTCGGAACATCTTCGGAAATCCAGGTACTCTGACGACAAAAATCTCACGCATTTGACTCAGGAAAAGATGGCAGGTTACCCTGGGTAGCAGAGGTTTATTTCTCGCGTCGGGATCGGCCAGAGGCCGACGCCCCGAGCGGCGTAAGTCGCGAGAAAGAACTTTTCGCGCGGGTCACAACAGAGACTTGAAAAGAAAAGCCTCTGGCACCCAGGGTAATGGCAGGTATATGATAGCCGTCAAGAGTTTTCTCTCGTTTGGCTTATGCTTGATAATATTGTCGATCAAGATTAAAACAACCTGCTCTTCTCTGTCAACTCGATCCTCGGCGACTCGCGTTATTTGGCCCCGGGCTAAACCCAGCTTAGTTAATTACATAAGGCTTACCTTGGAATGATACCCTCATCCACCACTGCAATGGAAAAACACAAGATAAACTAAACTAAATGTGTAGCAGTTCAACATCCAATCATTATGCAAATGTACGCGCAAAATTTTGAACATGTCAAAAAAAGTTTCACAGTGCACGCAAGTTGTACATGGCTTACAGCGCTTAAACCTGTCCAGAAAAACACATACTTACCAATAGGTTACTTTAATATTCACCACCATATTGCTATCTAAAAGCCTGAACGGTTTCAAAAGCCTTAAAATCTGCAAAATCCTCGAGCTCGCCACACAACGCACAAAACGCTCTGGCCAAAACCGACGCCAAAACACCTGTCCCAAGGGGGACCTTGCTATGACAAAACCATTTACCATAACTCTATGGAAATATAGAAAATTGCTTCGTGCTTTTATTTCAAAAAACAATAGAAAACGTTTTCCCTGTGTTTCTGGAGTAATGGTAACACTCGTGAAAGTTTGGGAGAGCTCAAAATTGCTGTGGAAACACTCGCCTGCAGCTCGTTTCCACCGCATCGCGGGACAGCATTTCTCGTTCTCCCAAACTTCAGTCGTGTCACTGTTACCATAACTCTATGGAAACACGGAAAACGTTTTCTATTGTGTATATTGCCATAATATGTCTCTTGCGCGCAAGTCAACTTCCCTTGGGTTTAATACTTTATCAATGATATTATTTTACCAAGATTTTCTAGAAACTGATTATGGCTTCTTTTCAGCCTGCGCTTTTCTCGCTTTCCCTCCCTCAATGCTCAATGTGTGGGCTACCAAAGCCCCCACATAGATCAAGTCAGAAGCTTATCACCTAGGCGACAGAGCGGTTTTTAGACTTAATAAAGCTTGTTGTTGTTTTCAGTTGAATCTAAAACCTTTTAAAACCAAAGCAATTTATTACAATGGCCAATCACAACAAAACGAACCAATGAGAACTCGAAGCAAATACACGTGACCGGCGCCAAGCGCGGGAAAACGTGTGTGACCAAGTCGTGATTGGTTTTGCATCTGATTGGTTGAGAAGGTGGCGCGAGTTTTTTAAACCAATCATGAAGCATAGTAAAGTAAAATCAAAGCAATTCCGGATTACTTTCGACACTCAATTGAAATCAGCTCTTAGCTTCTGATCAAGTACAGTAAAGTGACAAGAAATGCACAAAGTGACAACAGAGGCTGAGCTGAGGTAAGTCTCCTTTACTTGAAGATAACTTTGTTTATCACAAAAATGATTTACAGTGAAAGTCACCCTACCATTGCCACTCGACAAAGTTTATGATTAATTTTTGATAACTTTTGACGTCTTTTTGACAGCTTTCTGATGGCTTCCATTTAAACTAGTAAATCAAATTGCAAGAACTGTGGGAGACAGATATGTCAATAATATTGTCAGAACGTGAACGTGGAGAATCACATCTCTGCCTCTCATAGATCTTGCATTTTGATTGGTCAGTTGAAACGAAAGCCATCAGAAAGTTGCCAAAAAGGTGTAAAAAATTAATCAAAAACTTTGTCGAGTGGCAACGGTGGGCGCTCTTCACTGAAATTACATGTAGTATAAAACATCAAAATTGTATAATAAGGAAGGTTAATGTGCACAGCGTGTTTTCCACAGCGTTGCCAGATGAAATCACTGTAGTTCATCAAGGAGACAACCAAACATAGTCTTTAAGCTGCTCCTGTCATTCAAGATCATCCATCTGGAACAAACATCTGCTTCGAACTGAAACAGTACAAACAATAAACAAATCAACATTTAATTCTTGAAATAAGCAATGGCAAACCCTACTTTCAAGTTGTATCTGGCTGTACATTGAGTACCGCATTACTTTGAATATTAAATAGCCAGGGATTTGTTTTTTGCTCAAAGAGGAAGGGGGGAGGGTGATCGATCAATCGATCGATCGATCGATCGATCGATCGATCGATCGATCCAATCAATCAATCAATCAATCAAATCAATCAATCAATCAATCAATCAATCACTTTATTTAAACACGATAAATCAATCAGCAGAGCTGGTGGGGTCGTGCGCTCCAAGGAATAAAGGAAAGAGTCAAATGTTCAGTTGTAACATATAAATCAAAGCTTGTTTCTTATCCAAGGCATAATTATTTTTAACTTAACAGGATAGAACGACACTCATTATCAAAACTACATGTAGTAGCAAAATAATAAAATTCCCCAAATTTGAAAATAAATTTAGAATTTTCCTGACGAGACACTAAATTCCCTGACTTTCCCCAGACATTGAAAAATAAAATTTTCCCCAACTTTTTCCTGACCTGTGGCAATCCTGATCTAATTCTCATTATTAATAAATTCATGCTGGTCTAAAAGCTTTCTCCTCTGTCTTGGTCCCAAGAGAAGGCTGAAATTCAGGCTAATTTCATAGTAGAAGGAGAAATTAGAACACACATGGCTTAATAAAGAGTTTAATTTATTACCTTGACTGCACACATTTCCCTTTGCAGACATATGGACACTCAAAGGGCAGCTTCAATTGCCTGAATGATTTTGTTCAGCTTTGCATCACTGTCCACATATCCACCACCATTCTACAAAATAAAATCAATACAAGCCGCTGTATAAATGTACACATTGAAAGCAAGCAATGCTTGAAAGAATTATGCTTTGCTGTTAAATTATTGCAAAATAATATGGATAATGTCATTCCCAGAATCAAAACCGAGAGACATTTTAATACATGGTTCTAACTTTGTTGAAATCCTAGCGTGTTCCCATTCAAATTAAAGCTTTTGTCTACTTCATACATGTCGGGATGGTGTTCGTTTTGTTAGTCTTTTAATTACCTAGTAGAGTCTTGCACTAGGCAATATGTTTCATGCAACTTGTCATGTAATTTTGTTGTGCCGTTATGAGCCAAGAAACATAATTTTGCTTAGTGTAACACCATAGGCAACACATAAAAATTGTTGTGTTGTTGCCACAATCGTTGCAACTTGGTGTAACAGTGCTTTATAAATGCAAACACAAAGGGTAAGGGAATCTTAAATCAATTATTGTACCTTTTTGGAATGAACAAGTTTTCCATTCACTTCTACCTCCAAATAACCTGTAATTCCGGGTGTTCCTTCCCCTGTCTGCAGAAATAGGAACAAAATTATTTCAAAATTCTCAAAAGTTAGTTAGCAATAATATTGAAACCCCCAAAAAGGCCTTCGCACCTCCACATCACTAATATACCCTGATATCTTGTCAAAATATTATTGTTATGTATAATGTTACGTACCACTTCCACTTTGTCGCCAAATTTTTTAACGATATCGGCTTTGATCTTTCTATACTGGAAACAAAAACAACAGCAAGTGAGTAAAAGCCCATTTTTAACGAGTGAATGCATAGCAATGAGCGAGTTATGGCATTTATATGCTGGAAGAATACGTACCTTGGGCTCATAACCCTCATCCACCGCTGCAATGAAAATACACATTGTTAACAAGATCACAAATTCATTTCAAACAAAGAAGCTTAAAACTGGCCGCTTAAAGTTTAATGAAATCCTTAAGAAAGCAGTCACGCCAAAGTCTGTAGTTTGCGTGTTATACAGTCAGCTTTTAGCCCCCGACAAAACTAGGCAATTTTATACGCTCTTAGCAGTGAATTTGATTGGCAGTGAATTTCAGGAAATATTTCAGCTCGCACAACCTTTTGAAATGACCTCAGACTTTGTGAAAGGAATGGAGGTCAATGAACCAAAGTCTGCATAAAATTTATGTCTAGTAGCCCCCCGGTGGGGAGGGGAGGGTTTCCATATAAAAGTGACGGGGGTGATCATCATAAATAAATGTAATGTTTAATGAAAACTCATTGCAGTAAGAACTGAATTACAGAGTAGAATACAAGGTATAAATATAAACTATTAATTACAATATATATACAATATAAGGTTCTATTATAAACAAGCTAGTTCGAGATTAATAGCGAAAAGTGACGAAGTCCTGAGAAACGCTTCGTTCTGCAAGACTTGATGGTGCTACGACTTGTGCCAGTTCTTAACTCTACTCTCATACCTTGTAGGGGTTAAAATTAGGGCACTTTTCTTAGCTAGAGTGCTAAAACTGATCTAAAACTACCAGATTATGACAGGTACTAGTTTTCCTCTTAGGGGAAAATGAATTTGAGCCACACCCACAAAACAAGGTTTTGGTACCTTTTAGGGGTTCTTTTCAAAATTTCCGACGATCACCCCCGTCACTTTCATATGGGGTACCCCCCCCAGGTCTAGCAAGAGTCGTTCACATACTGTCTTAGAAATGGAAACTCTACTCTCTTCAAGTATAAAGCGATTGACAGGTAGGCGGACGAGTAGCGGCTCAACAGCAACATTCTGCCTAGACCTTTACGTAGGGGTTACCCAAATGTGTAGCAATTCGTCAAATTATGCTGAATCATATCAACAGACTTGCACAGACATGTCTACGTCTGTAGAACTACAACATGGCATGTATTCACGAAAACCTGTGTAAAAAACACATACTTACCAATAGACGACTTTAATGATAACCACCATATTGCTATCTAAAAGCCTGAACGGTTTCAAAGCCTGAAAATCTGCAAAAACCTCGAGCTCGCCACACAACGCACAAAACGCCCTTTCCAAAACGACGCAACACCCTTCCCTTGGGGCGCAAGAGATTATGGGAATACACCAAGGTGCGCTAGTCCACTTCCCTTGGGGGTCCCCTGTGAGTTTGATACTTTACCATTGATTATTTTGCAAATATTTTCTAGAAAACTGATTAAAGACTCTCTTCAACCATCTTTTCATGCAATCTTATCAATTTATGACATCAAGGGTTACTTGTAATTAACCATTTGTTTGAAAAGTTTGCTTGACGTTTTTACCACTACCCCTACCCCAAATAAGCGATTTTTTGGATTGAAGTATCCCATAATGCATTTACGTGCTTCGAAAAAGAGCGCGCATATTTCAAGTAAGTTTCATGAATTTGTTTTATAATATATTCTTCGTGTTCACGAGTTTCATGATCTATTGTCGGCTATTCGATATGAACGCTCCGAGAGTCAAGGATGTTACGGATGAAAACTCGTTTTCCCTGTATGCAGTGTTCAATGTCTGGGAGCCTCCAAGGCGCTTGAGTCGCTCGGCCAGGTAAATATTAACAGTTTATTATTGCGCGCGCTTTAATTTGCTACTTTTCGAAGTTGTATACGCTTGAACGTTTCAGCTGCTAAAACACCTGGCATGTTTGGAGGTGAATCGTTATAAATATAAATTGTAGACCTTGCAGTGTTGCTTATGACACCCGGATGTGACAGCTAGGTTAATTTTGATAAGAGTAAATACAAATATTGTAAAGTTTATAAGCTTACTACGTACGCCTTCGAATCTTTGATCGAAATAAAACTTTTTATTCCACCCACACTAAATTAAGATAAATTAGCACTACTAAATTATTTATTATTAGTGAAAATGTATTAATTGGTTGAGCCTATAAGCTATGTACATCCGCCTCATCCCCTCAAAAAAATCGGGAAGAGTTTCCTGGAGGGGGGAGATGACAGATGTGTGACACAGGCTACCTATAAGCTTAAATGCTGTTGAATTTTTTATAGATCTTTTTAAAAATATCAAGTTATCCAGGGTCGTGTTCTGCCTGTACCCCGACGTGGGCAATCAATAAAAAATCGATATTGGAAAACCATTTGATGAACCGTTATCAATTTTATCGATCAATCAATATAAATCAATATCACAGTTTAGCTGGAGAGAGGCACAGCACTGTGAGAGTAAAGTGTATTACCAAAGAACATGACACAATGACCCCGGCCAGGGCTCTAACCTGGAGCACGCAATCCAGAGTCCAACATGCTAACCATTAGGCCCGAGGGGGGGGGGGGGGGGGGGGGGGTACTCCCTTATATGGCCTATACGGGACGTGCCGCTGGACAGGGTATGGTTTTTGGCCTCTCTGCCCTGAACAGGGTATATAATTTCATGTGAGTCTGCCCTAAACAGGGTGTCTAAAATAAACCTGTCCTAAACAGAGTGTGTATTTTGTCGTTTGCCCTAAACAGGGTCCTAAAATAGAGGGTGTTGCCCTACACAGGGTGGGTATTTTAGGTTTTTTTTGCCCTAAACAGGGTCAGGGTTTCAAACCCTCAGCGGCACCCCTATACCCAAACATGGGTCAAGTACCCCCCCCCCCCCCCCCCGGGCCGAGGGGGAGGTTACCACTGTACTTGGACCCCTACCCTGTTTATGCATGAATTAAAAAAACATCTGACAACTGTGGGTGTTTATTTGAGCATTTGATTCCTGACAGTGACCAGTTGTCGACGTTGATATTGTTTTTGTCGGACGCATGGTCGGACAGCTGCTGGGTCTGCAGAAAATTTTGGGAAAAATATTTTGTGGTAACTGAACCTGGGCACCCAAGTACCCTGTCTTTGACAGTATAGTAATAGAGTCAAAAACCCATACCCTATTGGGCAGCACATCCCTGTATAGCCTATATATGGGAGTACCCCACATCCCTGGGCCATTAGCACAGCACCTCCCTAATTAATGTTACTTTCAACTGTTTTCCTCCTCAGCGATAAAGAGTGTAAGAAACGCTTCCACTGCCATTTCCAATTACCTCTGCCGGAGCAAATCATCATTTTTAGTCTTGGAAAATGGGAACCACATTTCAAGGGACAGGAAATTATTGCCGAGGTTTCTATTGAGGCAGAGATTCCGCCCCAGAAGATAGGGACTCTGACAAGCAGAAATAAAGTGCTCTCTTGGGATGAAGGTTGGACAAACAAGTTTTTAAAAAGAAGTGAACAACTTTGCAAGGAGGTACTAAGATCTAACACAGTCATAGTTGCAGACTATAAAATGAAGGGCTCTGCAGGGAAAAAATGTCCCCTTGGTTTTTCAGAAATGAAAGGAACTGAACAAAAGAAACAAAGGAACCGATTAACCAAGGAGACGTTTTTCCCCAGAGCCCTTCAAATAGTCATGGTTGATGTGAAAAATGTTATCTTTTTTTTTACAGCTATGAAAAGCCTTTAAAAATATCTCAACTTTTTAACCCTACCCCCACCCCCTCCCCCCACCCCTCTGCCACCTGCCAAAAAAGAGAGAGAAAAATTAAGACCAAAATTGCTAGTTCCAAACCCAAATATCCTTTGCACTTACCCCTTAAATTTTATCCTTGCATGAACCCCTTTTTCAGTATGTTTCAATCTCTAAACCAAAAATTAAACATATTATCACAGACTATAATGATATATGGCATGCACATAGTACACACTGTATTATTTTACTCAAAAAAGTGAGTTTTTAATAAATTCCGAGCCCATGAAAAGGTGCTGCAAGTAAATACGTACGGTACTAGCTAATAACCTGGTTTCAGTGTCATTTGATTTTTTTACTTAATGATCCTTTCCTAAAGGGACGAATGGCTAAGCTGACTCTAAGAACTGTGAAGGAGAAGTCTTGTGAGGACAAGGAAAATAAGAAAGATAAAGAAGGAACTGTATTGTCACCAACACAGAAACTGCAAAACGATGCCTTGAAGAGCCCTGTTACCCCGGGAAGCTTCAAGAATCTAAAGCAACAAAAGCTCAGTTTTGCTGAATGTGAAAAAACAGAAGTTTACCCTGCAGATGAAAACGATAAAATTACACCACCACCAAAGAAAAGAAGACGAAGCAGTACAGAAACGTGAGTCAAGTCCCACTTGAGTCGCTGTGATAGTGAAAGATACAGTGGAACTTCGATTTCTCAAAACCACCGATTTCTCGAACCAAAAGTTGTTTCCCGTGGAGGTTCGAGAAATCAAAGTTCCACTGTAATTTTATTGATGAAGTGTCAAATGGTAGTTCAGTCTTGAAAGTATCAGTTTCTAGAGTATCAGTGATTGTCTGTTGACAGACAGAGGAGAGAGTGATCAGTTAATAACCTGCGAGAACAGCTGAATTTTTTTTTGGCTCTTGTTTCACTCGCCGAGAAAAAAACGACAATGTGAAACAAGAGCTGGAATTACAGTAACAGCTGCTCTCACAGGCTAGTCAACTAGTCTCAGTAATTGAAATATCATTAATTTTGATGTATGTATCAAGAATGTATCGGTCAACACTTGACCAAAATACATGAGTTGTGTCTTGTAGCACACAAGAACCAAGTTGGCAACTGAAATAATAACATTGTTAACATTTAAGTAATAACCAGTGTGATGAAAATGAAGCCAGATCACAAGAATGAAATTAATACTAATTGAGAATATTTTTTTGCTGTTTAAGTCCTGTTCAAGGTCAAAAGCAGAATTCCCAACAAGGTACAGGCTGTGTTAAAAGAAATCCTAGAAACAATACAGCAAAGAGCCCTAGACTGCTGACCCCCCTGACACTCCATCGGCCATCAACTTGGGTGATAGTAAGTTGAAACAATTCAATATAACACTCATAGACGTACACTCACCGTATTGTCATAATATCACATGCACCACCAGTAATAATTGACTTGATCTTTTTTGTTGTATTCATTAGTGCCGTCAGGTCGGTGGGGACATGACATGTGTTTGATTGACAAGAGGAAAGCAGTCCTGATTGGAGGACAGGGAAACAAGCTACAGATGGCTAAAGATTCTGTTTGGACTTTGAATATGTCACAAGGTTAGTAAACTGAAAACAGAGAACTCCCTCCTTGCTTAGGTGACTTACAATGTGGCTCTAATCTTGTACTCAGATCCCACTCTGCACGGGGCAAAAAATGTTTG
The DNA here is from genome assembly GCA_029204205.1 of Desmophyllum pertusum. Taxonomy (NCBI): domain Eukaryota; kingdom Metazoa; phylum Cnidaria; class Anthozoa; order Scleractinia; family Caryophylliidae; genus Desmophyllum; species Desmophyllum pertusum. The sequence continues at coordinate 1,689,280 of MU825885.1, read as the reverse complement.
AGAGATCTGAGTACAAGATTAGATTCGCCTGATGGTCTGACAAAATGCTGTGGGTGATGGGGGGGGGGGGGAGACAATACTCCAGTCCTAGTCAGCTTCAATCATGCTATGGAATCCAGGATTAGGGGAAGCGAGCCAGGGGAGACTGGAGAGAGGGAAGGTCGCCGCCTTCCCTTTCCCCAGTCTCCCCCAGCTTTGCTTTACCTTCACGCACTAAATCAAATTTATTTTCATGTACTGCTTTTATCTAAGGATGTACGTCTTGGCAACAAGAGACTTGTGAGGGAGGCGGGGCTGATAGACGGATAGGACACACGGTCACCTACGATTCAGACAAGAAGGTTTTATATGTATATGGTGGATCAAAGACAAAGAGATGGTTCAGTGATGTAAACATTCTAGATCTTCAAACAAATATATGGTCTGCTGTCAAGGTTTGTTAACTCATAAACATGTTAAATGGTGTCAAGTTAATACTTGATAATAGTTGCTGGTCCTGCCACGAATCAAACACCCAGCCTCGCCATCTACAGGCCCCAGTTGTTCAAAGGGTGGATAACGCTATCCACCAGATAAATGTTAATCACTATCCAGTGGATAAGTGTTAAAAAAAAAACTATGCTATCAACTGATCTTATAATGTAATTAAGGTTGCCTTCAATATTATTTGAAAGCTTCTTTGCTGTTCTTTGGGTGGCTCGACTTAAACTCTTCTATTTTGTATATAATAATTATGCTCATTGCTAAAATAAAATGATTTCATTATTTTTCAGACTGTCGGCAATGCACCAACCAGAGCATATCATAGCTGTAACCTGTTTAATGGAGAGCTTCTAGTGTTCGGTGGAGTGTTCCCTAACCCTGATCCACAGCCAGACGGCTGCAGTAATGAACTTTATATCTTCAACACTGATGCAAAGAACTGGTACAAACCCATCACAAGTGGGACTCCGCCCAGCCCCAAATCAGGGTATTTTGATTTTAATTCTGTATCAATAAATGATATTACACTGGTACTTACTTAGGCCTCTTTACACTATGTGGTAAGGCCCAAAGGGGTTTCTGTAATCAATTAAATTTTTATGGGATGGGGTGACTAGCCCCACCCGGGCCCCCAACCCCCCACACCCAACCCGAACCTGGAGGGCCAGTGGGGCAGGCCTTTGTCAGACCTCTCCCAATCTCGTTCCCAGAGTCCTTGTTACCCTTGTCCAGCGGTGGAGCGGCCAACAAGGACCTCTGGGGGGAAGCGATCCGCCTGACTTGCGCAGTAAGACCGGAAGTCCAAGAATCTTGGCGTCCGTTAGCTGAAACATGGGGTTGAACACATGCGCAGTAGAGCCGGAAGTCCAAGAATCCTTTCATGGCGGATCGCTTCCCCCAGAGGTCCTTGTTGGCCGCTCCACCACTGGAAAAGGGTAACAAGGACTCTGGGAACGAGATTGGACCGATTGGACCTCTCCCCCTTTACCAACCCGGTGTAAATAAAATTATTAGAGGCCACTGTTTTGATGACTGCAAGTACAAAATAGTAAATTTCTTTTTTCCACTTGATACAGTCACTCGGCATCCTTGTTAGGAGACAGATTAGTTGTATTTGGAGGCTGGGATTTTCCACAGTGTTTCAATGATGTTTCCATTATAGACTTGGGTAAGTTTATTATGTTTACAATACAACAACACGTAAAAAAAGCTTGGTAACATAGTTGTTGTTGGAAATTTGTTAAAGTCACACATACCTGGATTGAGCAAAGCACATGGTCGAATCTATAATAATAATTATTATATATGATATTGATTATTATTTTGCTTGTTGTTTATATCCATGTATAATAATTTTTGCAATATCACTATATTTGATATACAGCTATGATGGAGTTTTCCTGTCCAACTATGACTGGTACATTGCCGTCACCCCGTAGCTGGCATGCTGCAACTGTTCTTCCAAGACAAAGGATCTTTGTTCATGGTGGATATGATGGCAATCAGATACTGACAGACTCATTTGTTTTTGAACTAGGTAAGTTAACTTCAACTTGGTAATTCCTCACAAAGTGACGGCCAGAAGTTTATGATTTTGTCTGCCAAAGCCAGTTCTTCTTTACTGTACCATGGGGTACTTGATCACTATAATAATAATAATTATTATTATTGCCTCCACCACATTTCCCATTCTTTTGTCACAAAATGCTAATGCCCGGTGGTCGGCCCGGGGCAGGGGGGGGGGGGGGGGGGGGGGGGGGGTGGGCATTGTTGAAATTGACTGATGTATAAAGTGTACTCTGCCTCCTTCATACTGAAAATAAGACCTTGTTCTTTTTATATGACAACGTTATTGCTATTAGGTGTATCTTGAATCTACATTTTATCTTCATCAGGAACATTGGCTTGGATTACAGTTCAGACTGATGACAGTCTCGCACCACGGGCAGGGCATGTGGCTCTCTGTTTACCTGCAGAGAGTAACGAGGGAGACCAGGAAGAAATAGCTGTGTTTGGTGGCGGCGACAATGCTGGAGGATATTTCAATGATCTTGTTATATTTTCACCCGTGCAATTGTTAGCAAAAAATTAATATTTAAATTTGATCACTTAGTCTTAGTTACATGTAATTTAATTTGTAGTGGTTCGTACAGGAAGAAAAAAGGTATAATGATAAATTGTCATAAACGTGTACATTTTCAATAAAAAGTACAATAAAAAACCTTCATTTTAATCGTAGTTAATATTAGTATTATCACAGTAGTTTCACATTGGAAATATTTCAGCCGATCTATGATCTACATAAAGGATTTTGTTCATATTAATTGAAATTTCTGATGTGAAGTAATCTCATACCCAGATTTTCACGACCTTCTCTCCCATAGAGCGAGAAGATCTGGGTACGAGATTAGATGTGAAGCACAACACATCGTAATTTATTCACTTTTACTTTAACCAATCAGAAGCACTACCCAGGCATAATTTATGCCATCAGTATTTAATGTGTGTGCTCATTACTAAAAGATCATTTTGAGGTGACTAAATCTTAAATACTTGTCAATAAGTGCCATATCATTTTGTGTACAGTATTTATTGTTTATGGGATATGGTATTTATTAACCAAACAAAAATGAGCGTTGTTCTAAAGTGTATATTTCATTGTTGTTTGCTTGTTACATGTATGACTCCTTGTTGTAATGAGGATGTGAGCAACAGAATAACATTAAAATTGTTTTGTTTCCTAAATTTTGCAGTGCGTTCATTGTTCTGTAAGTAGCTTGTCATCATTCCAACATTCTTGGCTCCGAGGCTTAGGGGAATAAAACAAAAGCCATGATTTGAAAAGAAATCACATCGAGGTTGAGGGATGAATATTAAATAATTTATTTTGTTTTTTCCCCCTAAGCCTCGGAGTCAAGTTAAAGTGCCCATAACCTTTTTTATTTTATTTTCTCATCTGAATCTAAACATTATCCAAGGAATTTCTGCAAAAAAATTTGCGATTTGCAGAAACGCGAATTTTTTATGAATGTTTCAAATATTCAAAATCCTATTTTTGTTTGGTATACCCGTCCCGCTGTAAGAAGGCCGACGGGCTCACATTTTCCTGAATCTACATCACAATTCCTTGTTTTGAAGCACGTGTTCCTTAATCTACGTCACAGTTCCTTTGTCTGATGTCACGTGTTCCTTAATCTACGTCACGGATCCTTTGTAAACCGAGAAGGACCCAGGGGAGACTAAAGCAAATGGTGATCCAAAATGGCGGCAAATTGAAAGTTTTATAAATTCATAAACAATTCGCGTTTTCTGCAAATCGCAACATTTTTTCGCAGAATTTCCTGGGTGATGTTTAGATTCAGATGAGAAAATAAAATAAAAAAGGTTATGGGCACTTTAAAATTTTAATATATCGAAATTGGTCTATTCACGATTTTGGGATTTTTGGGTAAGAAAATTTTGGCATGTATTTTTTGGAGTACAGTTGAACCTCCTGTAAGCAGACAGCCTGAAAAAGTGTAGCGTTTGTATGTAGCTGGGAACATGACAAAGTGTCCGCCTACGAGAGGTGTCCACCTACGGGAGGTGTCCGTTAGCGTTGGTTCGACTGTAGTTTGATTTTAGTCTTTTTTGGGGGGTATTCAAAAATGGAAAGATTCGCGGTAAAAAAATTGTTACCATACTTCGCACAAATAGGAACATTCAATTTGTATTGTTCTTCATTATCATTAATTTTTAATCCCATTGGGTATTTTTACGGTTCCAAAATTTAGCATGGGATTTTTTGGGGGTTTCACTTCAAGTCCTAGGGATGTTTTTAGGTTTTAATTGATGTCCCCATTTGTACCCCCCCCCCCCCTGTCACTTTAAATCTAGAGTACTCTCTGGGGAAAGAACATTGAACATGACAAGGTCTTCAAACAAGTTTCTTTCACTTTTAATTTATAACAATATCAAAAACCTATCTATACATAATGATACACAAAATGCACAAAAATATGGATATTTTTAGTTGCTTGGTCTTCATGAGTACACTATAAACGACTTGTGGATTATGCGAGGCAGGCATACAATAAATACAGCACTATGTATAAATACAGTTATACTATGAAAGGGCATATTGCTTCAGTGTGTCACAACTTGTTTAATTATTTATAATTTTTCAGTGAATTTCATACTGGATTGCATGTCTGTTTTGGCATGATTTGCACTCAAAAATATGGTTTACCTAGAGTAATAGAAAACCCAACAACAATGGCTTGATTCTGTAGAACTGGAACCGAAGTGATGATGACTTACCTAGAAATGGCTGGAATGAAAATGGAGCCACATGTCGAGAAAATTTGAAAATGTACGCTAATGTTATCAAGTTAGTCTTGGGATCCTTTTGCAAACATTTTTTTTTGCAATATTAATTTCCTGTAAGAAATAAGTTTCTATATATTTTAGTTGTATCAAGTTCATAAATTTTATTCCATAAATTATAAGAGAACTCTTCTTGAATGCGTTACTGATAGCATCCCTATTCTCATTGGCTGAGAGCATACAGCTAATTCGCCGCTGGCATTGAATTGTGATGTCCTATCAACTACGATATCGTGATGTCATATCTACAGACAGCGAGAATATATGCAGCACTGAAGTGATGTCATGCATGCCACGTGTCACCCACTTAAATAATTTAATGGCAGTGAGAAATAAATTACAAGATTCCAGAATTACCGATCCGCAAAGGAAAAAGCTACCAAACGCTGCAAAGTTTAGCCTAAAATTATGAATTAGACCATCAAATGAAAAGTAAAGTTGTGACATTAATTTTATTACAAGTAATCACAGAATGTTACATAGAAGCCCCAAAACTATATTTTAAAGCAAACATGTTAGTTTCTGTATGAAACACGAAAGAGAACTCTAAACTCATGAGCTGGAATCACTTACAATTCCTTTAACTTTTCTTGGTCATTATTAACATTTTTGAAACATAAAGCACCAGAGATTTGGGTACCAGAATGAAAACTGGATCCAACATTTTTGTACTTTTCACGAAGGCATTCAATTTTATAAATTAATTTCTGAAATTTTGGATCAATCGTCTCAAATATTTCATGACAATGGTAATCTTCTCCAGGAGTGTAATATGTACTTAAAATTTGTATGCATGTACGAAGAATTGATATGACTAAATCTGTTTTTGTCACTTTACATTTTAGAGTATTTTATGTATCTTAAACCCACTACAAATTAACTTTCCTAATAATAATTATATTACAATCTCTATACAAATGGATGTTGCAGAAAGAAATGGTTTCTCTGACTATCAGAACAAGCTTTTTTTAGCAGCTTTTTAGTATACAAACCATTCTCATCCCGGGGGGGAACTAACATGTGAAAGGGGCGGGGATGCTCATCGGAAAATTTGAATTAAACCCCTAAAGGAGACCAATCTGGGCGTGGCTAAGGCTTTATTTGAACCCTGCAAGATACCAGATTTCATGTCTGATCGGTGTAGACCACAAACACAGTATGACAATGTTTGTTAATTCTTTGTATGCAACAAAACGATACCTTGATGGCTAAAATTCTTGGCGTTCTGTCCTGAACACCCTAAGTGATACCAAAATCCATAATAATATTTACACCCCTAAAAGAGACGGCAAGCATACAAGCATCCATGCCCCTTTTACATGGAAGTCCTCCCTCCTCCCCCACTCCACTCCCCTGGAATTCTCTTCCCCAAAGGCTATGGATCTTTTAGTAAGCACCAAGAATCGTGACTATCTGGTTAGACCTGATTTACCGCAGAGAACTTGTTTTCTATTGTCTTATCTCTTTTCTTTGTTTTACCGACCAATCAAATTTGAGGAAAAATCGAGGCTGGCCAGAGGTGCAATTCTTGGTGCTGACCAAAAGAATCGCTGCCTCTGAGGATGAGAATGTACACAAACATGCTGAGAATTAGAGTGGAATTATTGCAAATAAAGAGAAAGGAGTATTACTATTAACAGGTCCATTTGTATTATTGCAAACGAAGCTATTAATTAGTAATACTGGCAAGACATGATGATCTGTACAATACTTGTACATCATGCGCCACAAACCTTTTCATTTCTTCCACTGCAAGTTTCACAGACATCCCAACTAGAGATGTCATGTATGCACAGGCCTCCAGTTTACCTTCATTCTCTCAACTTATAATCGCGGCAATAAATAAATACATACTAGATATTATACAAACAGTACTTTGGGAAACAGCAAGAAATAACCCATTTAAGTGCACTTAATTGACATGCGAATGACATAGGTGTCCAATTACAGCAATCCAATTTTGGACAGTTCAAATATATTCAACACCTGTAATTGGATACCCAAGTGATCACGCTCCAATTATGTAACAAATACAGTGGAATCCCGGTTTCTCAAACCCTCAATTTCTCAAACATCCCTATAACTCAAACCAAAGGTCATTTCCCTTGGTTTGTTTCACTTTAATTTTAGACCCAATATTTCAAACTCCCGATTTCTCTAACCAATTTTCGTTTCCCTTGGAGGTTCGAGAAATCTGGATTCCACTTTAGGCGTGCAGAGAACCAATCAGAAACGAGAATTTTGTTATTTTAAGGGCAGTAATACATGTATTGTTGTGTTTAGTATCTACAATAATTTATTGCCTAAACATGCAATTCCTGTTGAGATAACACATCTTTCCAAAGCGCTTTCATCTCATCAATACAATCATTTCTTGCCTTTCTCTCTTCTTCCAGAAGCTGTTGTTCCAATTCCGAGAGTGTATCGGCGGCACATTGCGCTGGTAAACAGTCATCATACAACATTCCATTTGGAACTGTCATAGCCTTTAGGGAAGCAGACATGGTTGCAGTGTACCGAGTGTGATTGAAGACTTCAGATGCTGAATTCAAACAGTCCAGCTGAGACGTGGGCACTTTGTGCCCGATGAGAATTTGTTCATTTAGTGACGTGTGTCCCATGAGCTTTGCAAAACCATAAGGAACCCGACCCTTGGATACATTCTGAAGACTAACTGGTTCACCAAGAGAGGCCTGAAAAACATACAATTACACCACATTACCATAAGTGAACAAAGCGATTAGGTTCTAAAGAAACTGTTGCACTGCATCAGCAAGCAAGGAAACAGTCGAGTATCAATTTGAAGTTAATAAAGGTCGCAAATTTGGAAAGTTGACGTTTTCAACGTTAGCACATTTTGCTCCGATGAAACGCCACAAAAGCATAAAGCAGATAACAGAATGAGAAAAATTTTGTTGGAGGGGTTACCATGACAACAAATAACAACATGAGGGCACTGACTTAATTAGGGCCTGGCTAAACTAGGAAACATTGTTGCAGAAACATTGTTTCCTGTAAAGTTTCCTGGGTGGCTAAACTAGCAGGAAGCACAAGAAATGTTTCACTGCTCTGGTGGCTAAACTAGTAAAATTGTTTTCCTGGTGGCCAAACTGGGAAACATATGTTTTGTAAGCAAAATTTGCATCTGTGAAGCAGAAATGTTTTTGACTTGATTCTTCCGAGACACAAAATTTGCTGAAAATTGAAACAATGTTTTTCGCATGGCTAAACTGTGAAACATTTGCGCCACAGCAATGTTTTTGCAACAATGTTTCCTAGTTTAGCCAGGCCCTTATTACAAAATCTGCCTTATTGTAGGAGGGTGCTACATTGATTCATTCAGTTATCTTATAGTGTCTATGTACTCACCTCATCACAAACCAAATCACACAGAGACACAAGCTTTGCACCAAGTCCTTGGGCTGGCTTCTTCAATGCAGCAACTACTGGCTTGGGAAAGTCAATCATAACCTGAGCTAGATACCTAGAAAGGAAGGAAGGTACTTCAATTTACATACAGAGTTCTAAATAAACCTCAATTTAGCCATAAATCATAATAAATTATCAAACTTGTGTTCAAATAACCGCCCCTTTGGGTTTTATGGCCTACCTGTATATTACGAGAGTAATAATAATTATTATTATAACAAAAAAGAACACAAATTGTCATTCAAAGTTTGATGGAAACCTGCTTTAAACAATCAGACATCTGCATGGCTGGGTGGTCATACAAACATGCCGCACATGTAATGCAAATTTGACATTTTATCAAAGTAAACATCTTGTTTAACTTATTCTCCGCCACTTGACACAGTAACAAAGTGTCGCAGCCTCAGTCAATATATCAAATTTTTGTTTGGCAAGCCAACTGTAATTAATGCTAATGACAAATAATGTAAACAAAGATGTGCTTAGAGCATGTTGGCAGGAAAAAACATCAAAGTTGGCATTGGAATGGAACATGTTCACATAATTTTACTGAAGTGGCAGTCGGTTTTTATTTAATTTTAGTTATCACTTTAGTTGCTATGGCAACAAGACTGTTTATATTGTGGGTGCTACTGATAATTTTACATCCTCTAAAGAAACGTTTGTTATACACTAAGTTTTACACAAATAGGAAACTTCACCAGACAACCCTGTACTACATATTATGTACATGTCACAATGTTATTCTGTTATCTACATGTATTAAAATCTACTTTCACAGGTTGTGGTAACAAACATACATGTGTTATAATAGACTTTTTTCAACTCCTTTACAATATCATTTTCCTTATATATTGGTTTTGTGACCTCTCACGATTTTGTCACTTGTAGATTACCTTCGCTCAAGGGTGACCTGTGCTTGTAACTCAAATAACGTCAAAGTATTAACTTGTGGCAAATCTAGTGTCATACTTTTTCAGATAACTACATTATCTAGCATGTATTTTTTCTGCCTAATATAGCGACATACCTTATTTTATCCACATCTTTTCTATAATGCCTTGGTTCCTCCTCGCACTGCACTCTCGTGAGATCTTTAAGAGTAACTCCGCAGAATGTGTCCTCTCCTAAGCCACTTATAACGACAAACTCCGACTCATCAGTGGCTGCTTCTTCCATAACAAGAGTAAGCGAGTCCACAATTCTTTGGTTAATTTTTCTTCTCTTGCTTGACGACCGACCAATAGTGACATGGAGACAATCGTCCAATCTTTGCACGGACACTTCTTTGCAGATGAACCGTTTTTCGCAAGGATCAGAGTCGTCAACTTGTGCGTTATCGATTTGTTTTGTCGAGTTGGTTTGCACTAACTGTACATCGTCAATTGACACCAATCTGTCGATTTCAGATTGGTTGTTATGACACTCGATTAAGTCATCCTTCCAATATGCGTGGTACGATAGTCTGTTTACGACTGCCACGTCTTGGTACTCGTGCCCAAGGAAACATTTGAAATCCAGTTCGTAATCAGCCAATTCGTTTGACGGAGCCCACGAGCTGGTTCCATCTTTCCACTGAACTAAATACTCGTACATACCTGAGTCATTTCTTCTCATGCCAAGAATTCTGTCAGCTTTGTTTCTTCTCCTACGTTTGTGAAGGTTGTCAGAACTTTGCTCAGTTCCCATCACTTGTTCACAATCAGTTTGAGCTACATTCAGTTCAGTTCTTACCTTCAGATTTTGTTTCCTGGCTTTATTCAAAGCTTTACGTTTGAGCTTATCTGCAACAGCCCTCTTCTTCAACGCAGAAGCACTCAGAGGTCTCTTGTCGTTCTTTAGCTTTCTTTGCAGCTTCAACTTCTTCAACTTATGTTTCAAAGTCGGCGTGCTATCGTTTTGGTCGTCCTCTCCAGTAAAGTGAAATGCATCACTTTCAATCTTGTCTGAATCAAACGATGGTTCAGGTTTCTGCTTTGGGGACGACCACGTTTGCGTTTTATATCCTTGCCAGACGAGAGGATCGTGCAACCGTTCACCCCTACAAACTTCGACTTCACCTTCGTCATAAACTTTTCCGGTGAATGTAGCAAATAGTCCAGGGATTCCTTTGAAGGTTTGAGCAATGAACGTTTGTCGACAGCTTTCAAAAGAGGCCGCACCCAAGGTTTTTTAACGCCATTTTGTGTCCTGAATATTTGTGTTTTGTTTCGCAACTTGATAACAATTTCTTCGGTGGTCGACTTCTCTCCTGGGAGTTGTAGCCGCGTTTTCGTTTTCATCGCTACTGGACGAAACACAGCTCTTTTGCAAATTGCGTATGCCTTTCGACAGTTTTCTTTTCTTACAAAATTTTGAAGTTGAAGGTGACGCGAGAGATGCTTTCGTGGCACTTGTATCACAATTGCCATGTGGCGACGAACAAATGTCAACTGAATGCAATTTCTCTGAAGACTGTGCTAGATGTTTTGGAGGTCTGCCTCTCTTTCGCTTAAGAGGTGTTTCGCTAGAATTTGAACTCTCTGACTCTGTTTGAAGATCGTTTGTCGTCCTTTTCTGGCAAAGAGATTCACCTGGTTGACTACGAGAATTGTTAGATGTTGACAAAGAGCTAACCACGCCAGAAGACAAACCAAGATCTATTTCATACTCCAAGTCTGTCCTTTCACCGTTTTGCCGTGTTGGAGATGCTAACCTTTCATTCACTTGATGATTTGATAATAATTCAGAAGAGTCTCTTTCCATAGACTTTGTTCTACCATTCTTACAATGAGGACGCGAAGATTCTGATAACAGACGCTTTCTTTTCTTCGTCGAATGAAACTTCCTGCGTGAACTTGGTCCATCATCAGAGTCTGACTCCATGTACCGAGCGGCTTTTTAAGCGTTCTTCCACCGTGAGTTACTAAAGAAGGATTAAGCTTTAAACCATTGAAAGTAAACTCTCCTTTACGGCTAGCCGTGGTCTTTGTGTGGTGATGCTCTGGCGGCCATTTAATGCCATTCAAGCAATTGTCTCCACATCCCAAACTTTGTACGCTTGAATCGTTTAGTGCTGTCTCCGAACTCGACGTCAAAATCATCTCCCTGTCTTCGTCCCTAGCGGGACTAACCGTGGAATCATCTATTCGCATGTCTACCATACAACATCAGCGGAAATCTCGCTTTACAAAGAAAGCGGACACAAATAAAAAGTTTGATATTATTGAATGGTGCACGCTATGCAAAGCTTAGAAGTTTGAGCGCGTGCGCCATTATTTAAATTCCCCCGCATGAGTGAACTAAAGCTTACCGCTGAACAAAAATCTGCATATTCAAAATTTTCTCGTTAATTAGTATTTTTCTATTTTTTTTTTACTTTCATAAAATTTTTAGCCTGCATATATAGAAGACGTCTGCGCTATTTTTACTTTTTCCCTTCCCAGAACGCACCACACGCCGCGTCATTGATCTCGCTCCAGATTCCCTCGGCTGGCAGTGTAAACCTTAGTATTATTCTGCCCAATCGGCGAGCAGATGGTCTACAGTCCGTTTCAGGGGGAAGGGGATTGAATGCTATCCCATAATGCAACGCGATAAAGGATATACAAAATTTCACGCGTCACGTGACCTAGCATTTTTAACTGGTCGTTGTGCGAGGATAATCGAGCGAGGAGCTTTCAGACTCAGTACATTCCAGGAAGAAAACGAATTCCTAGATCTCTTCCTTGTGCAAAAAACCTTCCTGTCGGTTTGAAGTTAAATATTAGCAGAGGTCAGATCAGGAGCCCACTCCTGCAGAGGTCTATCAGGGGCACCAAGAGACTCATAGTCTCTTGGGGGCACCCAACGACAAAATTTTCCTGTAGGTGTCGGAACGTCGTTTTTACGTTGTAATTGTGCTTTTGGTGCAGTTTAATGGCTTATTTTTAAACGCTAAGAAAAATGTATCTTTTCGGATACATTAGCTGAACTTTCAAACCTCAGAAAGTTTTAGGGATTAAAATCTTATCACCCGATTTTGCCTTTCCGAAAATCCTAGCTGACCTGTTTTTGTACCCAAAACGACATTTTTATCTCTTCGAAAACAAAAGGCATTAATTTTTCCATATTTAGAAAGTTTGAGATAACATTTCCCTAACCGAATATCTGAGGCGATTATAGGCCTTCCGAACAGATATTCCACCGAAACGACCCGTTGGGTGCCCCTGGTCTATAGAAAGGTTTTCATCTAGCACTGCGCGGGACATCAGATTCGCGTCTAGGCTATTTTTAGATCATTTTCCCGCGAAACCAGTAGCCAATCACGCCGAAAGAATGTTGCGTAGGCGAGACGCGAGTCAGAATAGTCAGAATTAACAATCGGCAAAGAAAACGAGTATCACGAAGAGAAGCTCCGTCACGTGCGTGATGTTAGGCGAAAGCCCAGGCTTCGCGCGGCTCGCTTAGCTCGCAGTTTACTTTTCACCCCATTCCCACCGCGGAGCCCATTCTTAGGCTAAGCCCCTGGGCTAAGCGAAAGCGAAAGTAGCCTGCGGTGCAGCCCAGCCTGGGTACAGCCGGACGTGTCAAAAATCGTCGGCGGTTTAGTCTGTCTGCGACGCAGGCTAAAGCGAAAGTAAAGTTGTCTTCCGCGCTTCCGAAAATATCATCACAATGTAACGACATCTATCTTTTTGTTCAACATAGCGTGTGATGTTCACTTTGGTGCAAGCACTGAGCCTCGACGTTTTTTAGCCCAGGATGGAAACGGAACAACTTATTCCTCCTCTACAACAGACTTACTTGTACTTCCGGTTGACCAGAGAACCACGAAATGCTACTCGTTTAACGGAATTTATTTTGACGGTTTTCAAAATTTCCTTCTGTTCGCTTGGATTATGGGGACATCAGTCGTGGAACTATATTCCTCGCATATTATTCATGGTAGTTTGCGTCTACCAAGTCGTTTACCAGTTACATATTGATTTTACGGGCTGTCCAAACTTTGACTGCCGCCGCTTCATGCAGAATTTAACAGACAATGACACACTACGTAAAGATGACGTCGCAACGGGAAATGCGTTGTTCAGCATAGTTTCTTTGGCCGCTGTCATCTCATATCTTATTTTCATTGGTTGTTTTTTTGTCGCCAGGCGGAAAGACTCGGCTTTGGTGTCTCCCTCAGAGTCAATGATGGTAGACATTAACAAAACCGATGCCATTCTGTTATTTCTCGCTTTCGTTTTCGTTATAGCGACGTTTATGGGTTTAGGAGCCTCGTTTTATAAAATACCAGCGACAAATCAGATAAGAGATCCTTTCACTATCGCTGTGGTGACAGGGACAGGAGCCCAGTTCTTGGTACATTGGGCATCAATCAACACTTGTCACGTCTTTGCCGTCAGCTCTTCAACAATTGGTAAGTCACTTATGAGATCTAGACTGCGAGCAGTCCCTCTTTCGGATAGTAGAGCGAGCGCGAAGCGCGAGTGAGCGGAAATCGAGCGCGAGCTTTCCGCTCGCTCCGCGCTCGATTCTCGCTCACTCGCGCTTCGCGCTCGCTCTACTATCCGAGAGAGGGACTGCTTGCAGTCTTGCAGTCAGGCCCAATTTTTCAGCGCGTGCGAGAGAGAAGACTGGGACGAGTCAGCTCTGACTCTCTTACTCTATTTATACAGTCAACTCTCTCCTAGCGACCACTTCTCGTAAACGACCACCTCCCGAAGGCGACCACGTTGTAAATAAGCATTTAGTTTTTTAGTCAAATTCTGCTTCAAACATTCTCTCGTAAGCGATCACTGATCAAATTTGTTAAGCGACCGCGACCACTTTTTAGACCATAAATTTGACTTCCTTATAAGCAGTATTATTTATTATCCCTTTTTGTTCCATTTTTCATCCTTATTGGAGAGTTACAAGTGGCCTGTCGTAGGCTTTCAGATTGTGGTGATTCAGGCTGTTTCTCTGTTGTTATTTCTTCAGGAACGTTTGCACAAGACGCCCTCAGGCGCATCCAAGACGTTCAAATCAAAACCCTCGATGACGTCATTAGAATTCATGAAGACCTGTGTACAGTTGTTTTCAATACAGTGTCAGCCTACAGTGTCTGGTTTGTGCTGCACTGGTTCACTTACGGAGCAGGCGTCGTTGTAGCTGTCATATATACGGAAGAAGAAGTTATTTCTAGAACGAAGTACCATACACAAATGCCTGAATTTGTGTTCCTTGGCTTGCTGTTTGTTTCCGTTCTCTATCTGTTTGTATTCCCTTGTGTATGTGCCGCCAGGATTACGAGCAACTGCGCTGGTAAGATAACTGATGCGAAGAACAACACACCACATTAACTGCATGTCCCAAAATCTCGCTGATTCACAATGAAAATAGACTGTAAAACAGTCCGTATTTTAGCGCAAGAGTCGGGCGGAACGTGGCCCGAAAATGATCTGGAACGAGCGTGAAAATAATTCGCGCGTCGCGCACAATATCTCGAGAAAAAGAGAGACTGTTTTGCAGTCTACAATGAAAACAGCTAAATTAAAATTTATAAGGATTCGTTAACAGCCAGAAACTAAAATGAAACTTGAAAATGGCGATACTGTGAAAGAAGATGCCACAATAGGAGCAGACTGACCCAGTCCCAGTCCCAGGGAAGATAATCGGGGCGAGCGAAATGGCCAATTTTTTTAACGGCTCCTGCTCCTGGGTATCAGTGGATGCTCAGAAAGGTTTGCCGTGGTGTCTTTGAATACTCATAAAGTTAACATTGTTTCTTTTCTGTTTTCTCTCCAATCTGAATTTAAAGCAATCTACGAGAAAATTAACTGCACCACATCTGATGACTGGGATGAAGGGCATCCATTCAAGGACCGTCGTAACATCGCTCTGTTCATTTCCTACACTAAGAACAGGTGTTGTGGGTTTAAAGTTGGTAGAATCACGTTTGACAATTCTCTGGCCTGGTTCAGCTTTTTCTTTGGGCTCACGGGTTTGCTGTATCACTTCTTCTAAATTACTTTTAATATTCAGTCGGTGGAACAATTGCCGTTTTTTGGCAAATCTTCGTTAAAGCACTGACTCGTGAAGTTTCCGACTGTTAACTATCCAATCAAAGAATAGCGCGAGCACTCGAAAGTATCCGAAAGTCCTTTATTTCGGAGACCGGAATATGACATCAACTAGCTGGTACTTGCTCCCCGGACTGTACCTCCCCAAGTCACTGAGCCAGGAGAAAGGAAAGAGACTCTATGGGTATATCTCTCATGGACTCTACATGAGTGTTCTCGAGACTGTGATGGATAAGGTGCTTTGTTTCAAATTGACCGTGATCTCGCCGGGTAAGTAAACGATGGAGATGGGAAAGATAAACAGTTCGCTTGCTAGCGAGTGCATGCATCGCTGCATGTTTTGTCCGTTTACTCAGTTATTCCATGTGCAGCTGTCACAGTTGTCATGGGTGAATGAAAAGCTGTAAATCTATTAAGATTTCGGTCACACGTTAGCACCCTTTTCTGGCTTTACTCACACAGTGAAGTATAACAATTCCAAATACTAACACGAGTCGAACATATTGTACCGTAACGGACCAATAACTGTAGTGTAAATAATAAATTTAGCCGGTACATTAACTACTTTTAAAAGGTGACTGGCAACAGTTTACAGCCTCAGCACTTGTGCTTTGATGGATCAATAGTTGATGCGTTCAAATAATGGTATCAAACAAATGCCCAGTCATTGGTATATCCATTATGATCCTCTTCTTGACATAACAGTTTACCATAGCAATTTTCGAAAATTTAAGGTGGCTCTGAATACCTTCCCAATCTGTTATGTCAATAAGAGTAGTTTCAATCGTGCGAACCAATCAGATTCATTGCATGGGTCGTTAAAATATCTACCAATCAGAGCCCGAGGGTCAGTTATACTAATAATAATAATAAAAGCATTTATTTATACACGATAGGATTAAAGCAGCATAGCTGATGTGGTCGTGTATGTGAGAAGTGAGATTGATACCCACTGCGCCCAGAGGTTTTCTCTTCTCGCCGCTCCGCGACTCGCTTCCGCCGCTTCGCGGCTCAAGATTGAGAAAGAAAAGAAAGAAAAGAAAGAAAACCTCTGGGCCCAGGGAAATACAAATCATGCTTCATTTAGATTGAACTGAAAAATCCGCTCAGTCGATTTATAGTTCAAAAAAGTAATACCGAAGTCTAACCTAAATTTAGTAAAGTATTTAATAAAAAATTATGCCATTTGGATACTTTACTTTACTTTAATCATTTTCTCAACAGAAATACATGTCATACATACATATATATATATATATAAAGCTGAGGGGAAGGCAAAAACAGGAACAAGTTCCCTTACGAATGGCCACCCAAGCCACAGAAAAAACCAACGTCTAGTTATAGACGTCTGATCAGGCCCATTTTTAGCGCGACATCCGTAAAAAGAATGCAAGGAGCGCGAAAAATTGGCCTGATCGTGATCATCGCAGGTTTAACTTTAATGAAGTACTCCTAATAAACAGCTTACGCTATACTAGGAGGTAGTATAGGGCCATAGCAAGGAAGGAAACCGGAAGTACTTTGGAAACGATTCTGCTCGCTGCGCTGGAAGGCAAAAGTTCCGGTTTCGAGTTCGGTCCTTTTTAATACGGTACCTAAATGACAGTTTTTCCCTACCCATTTCTATACGTCAACTCATGAAATCCCTACCTTCAGCCTGAAAAAGCTACCCCTTTCGGGCGGAGCCTCCCCGTATTGTCCATTATATTTTGGGAGTACCCCTCCCCCTCCCCCCCGGGAAAATAGCAAGGAAGGAAACCGGAAGTACTTGGGAAACGATTCTGTCTAGAGAGGAGTTCGGTTCAAGGCCCCGACCGTGCCTTGCCCATTGATCAATATATGCAATATGGCTGACGAAGAAGGAGCGACGACCACTACAACCACAACCACAACCACAACACGAAAGTGCAGTTGCAGCTGCTGCGACTTTCTGTGGCTCGTGACTACAAATAGAGGGATGGCTCAAGCTTGTCGAGGCAATCATGACCTTCCTGACGTTCGTAATCTTGGCAAGTTTCCCTGGCAGTTACAGAGCGGAATACGAGTATCTGATCTTCGTGGCGACCACCGCCTTCATCTTTGTGATTTTGCACATCATCCTCCGGATGACTCACTTGTTCGAGAAGCTCCCGCCAGCGCTTACACAGCCACTGCTTGGAATGATCTGCTGTTTTTCTGGCTGCCTTGGCGCTGCTAATCGGTTCTGCAATAGTGTTTGCCAAAGCGAAAGATTACTCCAACTACCCCTCCTTGGAGGCTTCGGGGATTTGTGGTTTCATATCCACAGTGTTGTTCTTTTGTGAAGGAGTATATTTTGTGATTCTCTATCGTCATGCACCAAAACATCGTGCAGAAGAAATACCAACTGAAGACGTACAAGCTGATGATTTCGTGCAACCCACCAAACCAGCATACTGAGATTGGGTAAATTGTGAAAACACATACCCCCCCCCCCCCCCCCCACCGTTATAGAACAACAACAAAAAATCCCCCCCCCAAAAAATTTATAAGCCCACCCAAAACCCCCTATAAAGTTATGCATATTAGTCCGGGGCTTATAACCGGGATTCTACAGTAATGCAATCCACTCACTATCTATCACGCATGCTGTGATTGGCTACGCTACAACATTCTATTCAGTGATAGAGTATCAAAAAATTGTTCGACTTTGACTTTGGACTTTGACTTTTGGCTTCAAAATGACTGGCATTTCCTCAGGATTTCTGAAGAGTTGAAGAAAAAAATTTATAAGCTATGCTAATCAACACTCTTGTACAGAAAATATAAAGCGCAAATACTATTAGCTGCAGAATTTGTATCAGGAAGAAATTAATTAATTGCTCAAGATGCTCAGCACAATGTGATGCTGGTGAGAGCTCAAACCCACCCTTCTCTGGAGTTCAAATTTCTGCTTTGTTTTCCAGATTTACTATCAACTCTCTCACAAGCTGTTTTGACTGTAAAATAATAATTAGCCTTTTGAACTCCAACGATGGTTTGTGCATCACACCCATTGTTTTTTGCCCATCCCTTACCCAGAACAATAATTATTGAAGGGCTCTTCCCCTTGTCCCCTTGGTTTTTTGGAAACAAAAGGAATCGATTAGGTTCCTTTTGTTTCCAAAAAACCAAGGGAAAGGGAACATTTTTGCCTGGAGCCGCCCTTCAAATACTTAACAATTAGGCCACCCTGCTCGCAAGCTCTATCAATACTAATAAACATAAACAACTTTCAATATACTGTAATATTATTATATTGAGGGTTGTTTATGTTGCTGCCTTTTATACCTCCCTTAGGATGAGATGCCCCATCCAGGTAAAGACAAGCTGAGCCTACTGGTGAATGCTTGACGGTTAAGGACTACTGACCAAGAACAACAAGAAACTACATAATTTATAGTATTAACAATATTTTATTAAGGTCGCAGTTAAAAAATTTATAAACAACGCTTTCAAAGTAGCTTTCTTGCAATTTTATAAAGTAGGATATTCCATGTATGGTACACATTTACAGTTTTAAGCTATCCAAAAGTAGTGACCCATATTTATAATACAACACCGGAAAGGGAAAAATAAATTTTGTAATGGTGACACTAATAAGTGTCTGCACTGTCACCCTTACGAAATTGATTTTTTGTCTTATATTGTACGACTCGATTTCGCGGAATAATTATTGTTAAATAGTATAGTTACTACTGCCTTAGAAACTCAGATGTTTTTATTTCTTCATGATTCTGCCAAGTGTTAGTCTTAAAGATGGCAGAATTTTGAGAGAATGAGAAAATGCTGTGGAATTACACCTATTTCTTTTAGAAAACAAACGTTTAATTTGTCCAATGTGGCCAAACTGTCCAGGATCGGAATTCGTAGGGATGGAGTTCAAGTCCAGATAGAGAAAGGAAAATTCACCGTCGTGTGAACCACCACACAGTGAACCACCATTCACAATTTATTTTCGCGTTAAGCGAAAAACGCATCTCTGCCCTTGTTGAACATGATGCAATTTGACATTGGCTAAAATTAGCCACCAGAGAATTTCTCTTCCGGATGACGCAATAAAGACACTATTGCTTTGCGCGCGAGAGAGGTATCCAGCGCGCAGGCTAAGTGCGTAGTATCCTGTGTAGTTTTTGGAAGAGGAATTGACTAGTGGGTGTTAAGACATCTATTCTTGGTAAAGGTAGGTGTTCAAATGTTTGTTTGGCTTTTAGTTGACGGTATTTTGTCAGTGAGCTTGACTCAAGCTTTTCACACTTGAGCTAGCCAAAATATTGCGTCACGTTTTTCGTCACGCAGGTTCGTATGTTGATTTCTTAGATTTGGGGGTGCACCTCAGAGTCCAGTGACCGTGGGGGGGGGGGGGGGGGGGGGGAGGTGGATTGTTGTTTCCCTCTCTCAATGTGATATCGGCCGCTTGTAAACTCCTTCAGGGGTTCTTGTTTTTCCACGAAACCAGCAGCCAATCACGCACCATGCCCGACAGATATGGTCAGTGAACGCGCCAGAGAAAGAAAAAAAAGAAAGAAAGAAAAGCTGTGGGCCCAGGGAAATACAAATCATGCTTCATTTAGATTGAACTGAAAAATCCGCTCAGTCGATTTATAGTTCAAAAGTCTAACCTAAATTTAGTGAAAAAATAAAAAAATAAAATAAAAAAATAAAAACATTTAGTGAAGTATGTAAAAAAATTATGCCATTCTGCTGTGACGCTTTTTGCTTTTAATTTTTTTTGCTTTTCTTGGCCAAAGTTTCTGCCGTTGTGTAGCGCGCGCATAAAAAATCGTTCAACGTGATTGGCTGCTGGTTCGCGGGAAAATGGTCTAAAAATAGCCTAAACGTGAATCTGATGGGAGATGGTAGAAAGACCCAATACCAGAGATGGATACGTACTCTAGTTATAGACGTCTGATCAGGCCCATTTTTAGCGCGACATCCGTAAAGAGAATGCAAGGAGCGCGAAAAAATGGCCTGATCGTGATCATCGCAAGTTTATAGGGCCATAGCAAGGAAGGAAACCGGAAGTACTTTGGAAACAATTCGGGCTCGCTGCGCTGGAGCAGGGCGCTAAAATGTAGTCTTCTCCCGCCTTATCTCCCGCCCTGCTAGCTGGAAAGCAAAAGATCCGGTTTCGAGTTCGGTTCAAGGCCCCGACCGTGCCTTGCCCATTGATCAATAATGAATATAGTCCAGTTCTGGCCCCTCTGTGTCACGCAACGCTACGCTCGCGTAGAGGGTCCAGCGACAATTGTCTGCGCATGCTCAACGGTTAGTCAGCTTCTAGCTAATCGCTACTGCGCATGTCTTTTTATACTGACAAGATGACGGATGTTTCGATCTCTTCGGGCGCCTCGGTCAGTGAAAAGTATAGAGAAATTTTTCCTGAATGCGATCCTGTATTTGTAGATGCTGTAAGTTCGGCAGTTTCTTCTTGTGTAAAGATGTAGCAGGTACCAGTAACGGACAAAACTACTCCAACTACAATCTAGAAGGTTTATTTCGCTCGGTGGGAGAGCTTCACCGAAACGTGCTTGCTTTTGTTACAAGAGAACTGATGTCACACACTAAAATAACAGCATTCGTGACTTAAGTAATTGAAACTTCATATCCGACGAAACAACTAGGCCACAATTAATCACGCGAGAACATACAATTATTATAAACATGCAATTATAAACGTGCTGACATATAAGCGATTAATACGTGAACGATAATATACCGACTGATCAAGATAACACTGAAATATCTTCTCCTACACATTCCCTTCATGCCTGTGATAATTTGTGAGGTGTTAAGTCAAAGGAAGAGCGGAGTTTGTTAGTTTTAAAATCGCACTGATGGCGACCAAATATATTTTCTCTTTCTCGACTTTGTCGAGTTTAAGAGCCATTTCCCGAGAATGTCGAGAATCGAAAGACACTCAAAAAATTCGAATTTTTTATATTTTGCCAAAACATTCCTTTGGGTGTACTAACTTAAGGAAAAATAGTTAAAATGTTCCAACGATTTTTTTAACGGACGAAATTTAAAAAAGTTCGAAAATTGAATAATTAGCGGTTTTCAGCTCAAAAACAGCTTCAAATTCTCACGCTTCTTTGGGAAGACGGTGAAAGCGTAAAATAGACTCTACAAAAACGAAACTTGGCACAAATATTATGTCGTTTCTTCCTCTTTAAGACTGTGTGATATGTTTCTCCAAACGTTGTTTCTAGCTTTTTCAATTGGAATATTTATACAGCTGCCATTTTTGTCGCTTAACATGAAGGCCGACTTTGACTGCTATAAATGGCATCTGGTATATATCATTTGATAATAAAATCTACATGTAACGAAACCTTGGTTATTGTGCTTTCCACCAGGAAAGTTTTAGCTCTGGGAATTAAATATTTCCCCGTCAGTAAAATAAACTGTCTTGGCATGTGAGCGGGTATATTTTTATGCAAATCACAGGCTTCGCATTCAAGGAATACATATGTAAACGGAACAATTAACGTGAAAGAACGACTCACCATTACTTGTTACTCGTTTTCTGCTGTCGTAGAAGTAAATTTCAGCTTTCTTGCTTCGTGTTGAGTCGTATAATCCATTAAAAGTCCAACATATTGATGAACGGTAATTGTAGCTCGAGAGTTCGCGATGACATTTTCAACCCGGCGATGCAGAATTCCCTCTAATCTCGACAGGATTTATATCGCATCGTGCTTAAAACCTTTAACATGTACATATCATATGTAAAATGCGATTGAAAAGGAATTTTCTAAACAATACATAAGGAAATTACTTGCTTCTAGTTCTCCAGTAGTGAAGACCACCACAGAAGTTAATTTGATCAACGCATGACCGAAATATGACCTTTAGTAACGCAAGCCGCCACCCGAAACTAGTCACGTTTCGCGTCGCTCATAGTCACGTTTCGCGTTGCTCACTATAGCTAGTCTATTGGTTTGAGGAACAACTAATTATTAATATTTATTTTTCTATTGTGCCTTGCTTGAACCTTCTAAGCTTTATACGAACAGTTTCTGAAGGTTTTCATTTCCAGACCTTGCATTATTGACCGCGAGCGAAAGCTGGCACAGAACTAAGTAAGATTAATTTGTTAGTTTGATGTGAGAGCCCCCTGATCTCTGTGCCATGACTAGTCTGCAGAACAGGAGGCTACAAGTAAGATTTGCCAGTGTTGAAAAAGAGTGCTAGAAGGCAAAATGTGAGTAGCGAGAGCGAGGCGCGAATACACGTGGGCGTGGCGGTACTCCCCGCTTCACGCTCACTTCTCAGTGCACTGCCCTGTACTTATCACTTTTAATACTTGACCCGAAAGGGACCAAATATCGTCAAGGAATCTTCCCGTCTCTAGAGATGAGGGTGGGAAGAAGTCTGCAGTACAGGCGGTTAGGGTTTTTTTCGGCGAGCGAGCGCGCGAAGCACGTGACAGCAAGCGCGGAGCATGAGACGGTTGTTCTTTCGTCTTTCGTCTCGCGCTCTGCGCTCGCTGTTGCGCGCTCGCCTAAAAAAAACAAATCTGCCTGTACTACAGGCTACTGCTGTGACCCGTGCATCACATAACACTAAACATTGACTAAATCGACGCGAAACGTGACTAGTGGGTGGCCGCCTTGCGTTACTAAAGGTCATATTTCGGTCATGCGTTGATCAAATTAAATTCTGCGCGCTTGAGAACTAGAAGCAAGTAATTTCCTTATGTATTGTTTAGAAAATGCCTTTTCAATCGCATTTTACATATGATATGTGCATGTTAAAGGTTTTAAGCACGATGCGATATAAATCCTGTCGAGATTAGAGGGAATTCTGCATCGCCGGGTTGAAAATGTCATCGCGAACTCTCGAGCTACAATTACCGTTCATCAATATGTTGGACTTTTAATGGATTATACGACTCAACACGAAGCAAGAAAGCTGAAATTTACTTCTACGACAGCAGAAACGAGTAACAAGTAATGGTGAGTCATTCTTTCACGTTAATTGTTCCGTTTACAGATGTATTCCTTGAATGCGAAGCCTGTGATTTGCATAAAATTATACCCGCTCACATGCCAAGACAGTTTATTTTACTGACGGGGAAATATTTAATTCCCAGAGCTAAAAACTTTCCTGGTGGAAAGCACAATAACCAAGGTTTCGTTACATGTAGATTTTATTATCAAATGATATATACCAGATGCCATTTAAAGCAGTCAAAGTCGGCCTTCATGTTAAGCGACAAAAATGGCAGCTGTATAAATATTCCAATTGAAAAAGCTAGAAACAACGTTTGGAGAAACTTATCACACAGTCTTAAAGAGAAGAACGACATAATATTTGTGCCAAGTTTCGTTTTTGTAGAGTCTATTTTACGCTTTCACCGTCTTCCCAAAGAAGCGTGAGAATTTGAAACTGTTTTTGAGCTGAAAAACCGCTAATTATTCAATTTTCGAACTTTTTAAATTTCGTCCGTTAAAAAAATCGTTGGAACTTTTAACTATTTTTCCTTAAGTTAGTACACCCAAAGGAATGTTTTGGCAAAATATAAAAAAATTCGAATTTTTTGAGTGTCTTCCGATTCTCGGCATTCTCGGAGAATGGCTCTTAAAAGTCACATGTGAGCTAAGATGCGCTGTGATTGGTTTATAGTGAGCATGCGCAGACAATTGTCGCTGGACCCTCTACGCGAGCGTAGCGTTGCGTGACACAGAGGGGCCAGACTGGACTATAATGAATATGGCTGACGAAGAAGGAGCGACGACCACTACAACCACAACACGAAAGTGTAGTTGCAGTTGCTGCGACTGTCTGTGGGTCGTGACTACAATAGAGGGATGGCTCAAGCTTGTACAGGCAATCATGACCTTCCTGACGTTCGTTATCGTGTCAAGTTTTCCTGGCAGTTTCAGAGCGGAATACGAGTATCTGATCTTCGTGGCGACCACCGCCTTCATCTTTGTGATCTTGCACATGATTCTGCGGATGACTCACTTGTTTGAGAAGCTCCCGCCAGCGCTTACACAGCCACTGCTTGGAATGATCTGCTGTTTTCTGGCTGCCTTGGCGCTGCTAATCGGTTCTGCAGTAGTATTTGCCAAAGGGAAAGATTACAACGTCGCCTCCTTGGAAGCCTCGGGGATTTGTGGTTTCATATCCACAGTGTTGTTCTTTTGCGAAGGAGTATATTTCGCGATTCTCTATCGTCATGCACCAAAACGTCGTGCAGAAGAAAAACGACCTGAAGAATCGATACAAGCTGATGATTTCGTGCAACCCACCAAACCAGCATACTGAGATTCAGATTGGGTGAGTTGTGAAAACGCATACCCCCCCCTGTTATAGAACAAAAATATGATAAGCCCCCCCCCCCCCCCCCATTTATAAGCCCACCCAAAACCCCTTACGAAGTTATCTAAGTCCAGGGCTTTGAACCAGGATATCTACTTACTATCTTATCACAAATGATGTGATTGGCTACGCTACAACATTTCTATGATTTTTCCATTCCCCCCCCCCCCCCCCCCCCCCCCACAACTTTTGGTCCCAGAGTCCTCTATTTTGTCTATACCAAGTGCCCTTGTCATGGGTTGGTACGTACATGTACTAATATTTCCCCATTTCTTGTACTTTTGAAATTTTGCATGTAATTAATAAGTAGTTTTTTAGCACTACAAGGAAGCAGGCATCGACAGAAGCGGGGAAAATTGTGCATTCATCGTTTAATCACACATGTATGAAAATTCATGTTCTGTGGTTACAAATTTTCATTTTCTCTTACCCAGAACAATTTCTTGAAGGGCTCCGGATAAAAAATTTCCCATGGTTAATTGGTTCCTTTTGTTTCCAAAAAACCAAGGGGACATTTTTGCTCGGAGCTAGCCCTTCAATAGCCCCTTTGCATAATACGGTCAGCCTTGCCATCCAGCGATACAAATCCTTTAAATTTTCGAACTTTCAAACCACTATAAAATCTCACGCTTACACACCAGTGGTCTCAAATTTGGCAACCTTGCTAATTTCATCACGCTCTTTCCATTTCTGGCAACCATTTTGTAGTACCACCTATTTTTATAATTGACATGGTCATGTGACCGTATTATGCAAATTATGGACCTATTACTTAACCATTAGACCGCCCTGTCCCAGGGTCTATCAATACTAATAAACATAAACAACTCAATATAATATTATTATATTGAGAGTTGTTTATGTTGCTGCCTTTTATACCTCCCTTAGGATGAGATGCCCCATCCAGGTAAAGACAAGCTGAGCCTACTGGTGAATGCTTGACGGTTAAGGACTACTGACCAAGAACAACAAGAAACTACATATAGTATTAATAATTTTATTAAGGTCGCAGTTAAAAAATTTATAAACGACGCTTTGAAAGTAGCTTTCTCACAATATATTTTATAAAGTTGGATATTCCATATACATGTATATTTAGTGAGACTGTATTAAGTGGACAGCCTTTGTTTGGTGAAATAGCAGTCAATGTCCCAGAAATATATTTAATAGAACTTTGGACATCTCTACATGTATAAATTATTAGTGGTAACAGATACCCTCCAAGGGATATATATTGCCGTGATTCTGCCAAGTCTTAAAGACGGCAGAATTTTGGGAGAATGAGAAATGCTGTGGAAACACAAGTCATAAGACTAGTGATGTTTCCATAGCTGTTTCAAGTTCTCCCAAACTTTCCACAAATGTTTCAGTCTATCATGACTAGATAGATGCATGTTTTCTTCCTCTCGTGCGTGCCCCTCCAACTCATGCTTTTTATTCCAGCGCCTGCTATGCAGGCTAAGCTAGTGGCTTGACGAGGCTGAAGAAACATGGATGATGTTTTCTATTTCTTTTAGAAAATAAACTGCTTGCGATGATCTTACAAGACTAGTGTTAATATCCTCGTCGAGAGTGAGTGCAGAAAAACGTGATATGGATGAGTTGCAGTCATCTCGCCCCAATCCCTACTCGTCTCGTGCCTCCTTTTCATGCCACAATGGCATTATTTAGAGAGAGAAAGGGACTACAAGCAGTTTAGTTAGAAAATAACTTGTAGAAAACTTTTCTGCGTTTCTATAGAGTTCTAGAAACACGACTTGCAATCTCTTTCTTTTCCTAAGATATAAGATATTCTATGGTGCGAGAAGAAATAGGTGGAAACATTGAGAAATGAGTGGCCCAATCCCTCCTCCATAATGAACCCCATGATTTGCGCGTATTACCATATTTTCTTGATTAGATGCCCCCAGTGTTTATTTAAAACTGCGCCTTGTAGACCGGGCATTATTGGAGGCCCGGCGTAACCGTTTCGCTTAATTGAGAAAATATGGTACTTTTCCGTTTGTTTCTACTAAAAAAGATCAACTGCTGAGTCACCATCCAGCAGGCTTTCAGCTAATCATAGCATGTGCTTTCTCTAGCTAGGCTAAATATGGGGATGCTCGTCCCTTTAAGGGGTGTAAATTATAGATTTTGGTCCCCCTTAGTATGTTCACGACGGAACAGTGATATTTTTAGCTATCAAGGTATCTTTTATGGTTACATGTGAATAAATAAAATAAAAAAACACTGTCATTAACTATGTATAATGGTATCTTTTAGGGGTCAAAAAAGGCTTTAGCTACGCCCAGATTGGTCCCTTTTAGGGGTGTAATTCGAAATTTCCGACAAGCATCCCCGTCACTTTCATATGGGAGACCCCCCCGGGCAATATTATTTGCTGCTGTCATTAAAAAAATAAAACCAAATTGTTATAACTCTACATGCTTATTGTTTAATGCCTGTCTCGTACCTTTAAATTATGAGTCAAAATAGGATAACATTTTCACTCCATTTTAACTTTCATGTTGTACATATTTATGTTGTACATGAAGTTTTGCTTTGCAAGTGAGAAAATCAGTCCTTTCTGAATCTACAGCTCGTGCAAACCCTTACTAAATTTTTATTTTTCTCTTTTTTTGTTTTATTTTCATCACTTTTTAGTTTTTTTTTAGTTTTCATGATTTTCAGTCCACGATCAGGCTCCAAAGAAGCTTTGATCAAAGTCCACTTATTTTGACAGGTGATTTGCCTCTGTTTAAAACGAGGCCTGGTGCACAACCAAGTGCACCAGAACTCGTTTTGAAACAGAGGTAAAAGGCAACGAGCTACTTCCTTACCCACCCCACCCTGAGCGCATTGTTGCTGAACTGCCTCGACGCTCAACATGGCGGAACAACAAGGACAGCAAGGTGATGGCTTCATCAACTTTACGCTGGACTACATCACAAAGACCCTGATAGGGAAGTTGAAATGTGCAGAGTTAGTTTTCACGCTTCTGGCCGGAGCGTGTGGCTCGGCAGTTATCTCGTGGTATGCCCGCTGTAACTGTGGTTCGAGGATGGGTTTCTTCGACTTTGTGGCATGGACCGCCTTCATAAACGCCCTAATCGATATGATTATCCATCTGCTTGGCTTGTGGGAGAGGTTGCTGTGGATTTTCCGTCACCCTGCAGTTTACACGGTCCTGTGTGGGTTAGCAGTGGTATCCTTTTTGATCGGTGCGTCGCTCGGAGCTTCGTGTGCTAAAGAGTTTTGTGTCACTAACCCGGGTACCGCGGGAGCGGCGTCGTTTTTCGGTTTCGTCTGCCTGGCTTTGTTCGCTGTGGAGGGCTACCTGCATTTTATGAAGTACAGGAGTATGCAAGATGAAGCACGGCATCAATCTTCAGGGGAGAGCAAGCCTCCAGATTATATCGAGCCGCCTCCAAGTGGAGTTGTGTGAATTGTTCTTTGATAAAACTGACCCTTTGTACAATAACAGTTTACACTATGTAGTGTTAAACACACATTGTGCACGAACTTTTTTGACGAACGATGTAGCGATGTTTGACTGTATTTAGACGAGGAAGTCAATAATACACAAAGGGTGGATTGGCAGTAAATGGGAGAAGAAGAGAAAGGTGTAAAGATTTCCAAGAGACAAGAAATAAATAACTTTATAACACTACTAATTCAATTTCCTCATAGCATTGGTGCCATGAATATTGATCATGACATGAGCATCATCTATATAGTGTAGTTCAAGATAAGATGAGGTTCAAACACACGATTTATATAGCATTATAAATCTATATATATATTTGGTAGACTGCTCACTGAAGCAAAACCTAAAAGCTGTGCATTATATTAAATATTACATCATACTCTTTTATAGCAAGGCACCCAAAAGTGGGACCACTTTTAATTAATTCACATTCTTTTCGTGCACATATATTATCCAATCAGAAGTCAAGGATAGCTATTCTTCGGCTTCTGATTGGGTAGTCTGCACTCATGAAAGAATGTGAATTAATTAAAAGTGGTCACACTTTTTGGCGCCTTGCTGTAATAGATCTGAAGAAAATGCAGTGTTATGTGCATTCCTATTGTTAAAATTTGGTTCATTCAGGCACAAGGATCTCCAACTTATGGTACATAATATTCCAGTGTATGTACAATATTGATCAGTCAAACTAATCTCAATGTAAAGAGGAAAAACATTTATTGATATTAGGCAAGATACAACAATGCATTAGCCTCTGTCTTGGAGGCCTCAGAATTAAAATATTTAGCCAGTGCTTACTAAGTACAGTGGAATCCCGATTTCTTGAACCTCCAGGGGAAACAAAAATTGGTTGAGAAATCGGGAGTTTGAACTATCGGGAGGTAAAATTACAGTACAGTGAAACAAATCTAAGGGAAACGACTTTTGGTTTGGATCAACAGGGTTTTTGAGAAATCAAAGGTTCAGGAAATCGGGATTCCACTGTAATGTTTTATAGCGAGAAAAATGTTGATCAGTCATAAGCTACTCATCTTGATCTTGATGTTTTGTAATTCCTGCAATTTGATCATGATGAAATGAACTTGATATTGCACACTAAAGATGGTAGCTTGTATAGCAGGCGGCCCAATACTCGGGCCATAAATGAAAAATTAAAATATTATATCAATAAATGATACTAGAATGTAAATCTGCCATCCTCCAATCCCTCGATTATGTCCTGTGTCCGTAACACTTGGTCTAATTTCCCAGCTACTGACAGGGCTGTCATTAAGCTTTGAAGCAGCCGGCTACACAAGGAAAGTAGCTGGTCAAATGTACTCCAGATAGCCTGCCGTAGCTGTTGTCTTTTAGTCATTTTCAAGCTTTGAGTAGCCGGCCATCTTCACTGCAGTTGTTGGTCATAATAGCCGGTTGCTGGCTACTAATGACAGCCCACTGGCTACATTTCACGTGTTTGTGTGTGTGCTTTCGACTTTTGACTTTTTGGATGATTTGCAGGCATATTAAATTTGTCTGCAATTTGATCATATAGACTGTTCTGATATTTGGTTGCACACGTCATTTTGCATGCGGAGGCTATTATATGTAAAGAAGGTTATGACATGTTATGGCTTTAGTTTATAAAAGAAATAAGAAAATGTCTGCTTCATGTAATCGATATCTATAACATGTGATTTTGTATTGTTAATTAAAATTGACGTTTTCAGTATGTTTAAATCGAAGATTAGAATTATTAGGCTTGATTTCCGCCTCTCTCTTGAGTCCAGTTTCTTACATTTTGTAAGAACTAAGAACAGGCTAGTAACTAGCCTATGAATAGGCTCCGTGAAAGCGAGCTATGCGAAGCCCGCCCCTTTCTCTCTCTCTCAGGCTTCGCGCGGCTCGCTTTCACGGAGCCTATTCATAGGCTAGCTAGTAACAATGTGAACAGGCTCTCTTGGGGGTGGGAGTAGAGAGAGCTTGCTTGCATGCTATAGTAACATTTAAATTTTAGGAGATATAAAAAATATACTGTATTTCCTTGAATAATAGCTGTCCCTTGATTGATCGCCCCCCTCGAATAATCGCCCCCCTTTGGTGAAAAATTTACACCTTGGATAGGAAACAAGGTTTAATTCAATCGTTACAACAGAAAAGTTACAAAAGCACAGGTTTCATAATAGTTTTTCTTTTGTGACGTTCATGTATTTCATTAGTAATTTCTTAGCACTTCCAGCAAGCAATATTTGAAATAATTGCCCCGCTCAATTAAACGCCTCCCCACAAATAATCGCCCCCATTTGGAGCAAAAAAATTAATAATCGCCACTGGAAAATTGTTGGTGTTTTGTTGCTGTTGTTGTTTATATTTATTTATTCTCACCTCATTGGCAGTTGTTTTTCCTTGGGTACCCCTGGGGGCAGAGCATCTAAAATATACCCCCCTCCCCCACCGCCGAACGCTCGTTCAACTACATTTACGTACCCAGAAGTCCATGCGTTGCCAAAACCTTTCAAAATGTCTGCCTTCTTGTACACTTTTCATCGGGGGTCTCCATTGCTTAAATGTGGACGATTGCTTGGTTGAAAATGGAAGACAACTCAAACAAATAGCATCGGATCATTGTGGGGTAAGTTTTTATGGACAAAGAAACGTCGTTTGCGATGTAAGATGCGATCTCGTGCGGTTCTGATCGAAGGCTCGCTGGGTCGTTCTTTACGACTTTAGTGGAAAAGCTGTCCGAAATATTTTCTTCTTTTCTTTGTATCGTTAACTTGATGAAGTACAATAATATTAATTTTAAAATAGAATCATCAGATCTATTTGATGGTTGTTAAAATTGGAGGGACCTTGATGATTTCTATCATTGTGTGCGCAATAATTATTGACATCCGATTTCGATATGTTGACATTTGCTCTGATCTACAGACTCAGATCCGAGTATAAATACAATACAATATACGTAAGTATACAATAACCTTTTAGCAAAATTGCTAATATCTTCGAGAATGTCCCCGATTGGTAACAAGTAACAACCAATCAAAGACACTACACATATCTCTGTACAGTTTGTCATCAGTATGGGTCAATGATGAATTGAGCGTGCGAAGAAAGACTAACAAGCTAGGTGTTATTAAAAAGTTAATCTTTTACATTCCCGGTACGTTGCCTCCCTGACTGCAACAAAAGGTTGGGGGTTCAACTACCCTGCCACTAGCTTGCATGGCAGGCGTATAGAAGGGATGTTCAGGCCCGAACCATCCTCGGAGACCCAGCAGGGTTAGAAGTCTTGATGACCTGCAGTGGCAGAGCTGTAAGACCTCCAAAGAGACTAGACATTTGACTTTACCACCCCTCCCCGGATTTGTTAAGTTCCTATTATGGGATGTTTGTTTTAGTCTGAACCATGTGCTTTACTCGAAGATATGTTTTGTAGTCAGAGGTGTTTTGTAGTCTTCGTCGAGTGAAAACATGTAATCTCTTCATCGTTCCGTGGACATTTATCAGAATACATTGTGAACTGAACAAGGGAAGGAGGGGGCCGGGTGAGAAAGGAGAGAGAGAAGGGATCTGGCGCAACTTAGAAGAGAGTGCGAGGAGAGAGCGCAAGGAGAGAGCTTGAAGTGCGAAAGAGGGGAAAGGGGCATGAATCGATTGCGCGTCCACTCTCTCCTAACGCTTCCCACTTCAAAGTGGATCATTGCTAAATTTCACCTTTTTTGTGGCTGACTTATTGATTTTAACGTCCAATGACAGGGTATACCAATAGAAGAACTGTCTGTCGTCCATAATGGCCGCCTGGTCACTGAGAACAGTAAACTACACCTTGAAGCTGGAGATGTGTGTTATACAACACTACTTCTCCCCGGTGGAAAGGGAGGGTTTGGTTCCATGCTCCGAGCGCTTGGTGCGCAGATAGAAAAAACAACTAACAGAGAAGCTTGCAGAGACTTGAGTGGACGACGAATGAGGGACATCAATGATGAAAAAAAGTAGGAATAGCTTGGGTGTTGTAACTCTTTGCTATCCAGTGGATAACTAAGCTTGATTTCCGCCGCTCTCTTGATTGGAATCCGGTCTTTGTTCCCCCCCATTTTTCCGAACAGTGGCTGGTAGTTGAGGCTAGTGGGTAACTTATGTGTTATCAAAATTCAT
This sequence comes from Desmophyllum pertusum, assembly GCA_029204205.1. NCBI lineage: Eukaryota > Metazoa > Cnidaria > Anthozoa > Scleractinia > Caryophylliidae > Desmophyllum > Desmophyllum pertusum. The sequence goes on along the minus strand of MU825885.1, from coordinate 1,657,048 downwards.
TATGCTATCCACTGGAAATATACATGAGTGCGCAAAGAAAGATAGGACATTTCTCTCCGAGTGTTCAACTCGATTTCTCACAAGTGAGTGCAGATATCTGTTTGAGCACGAGAAGGTAAATTTCATATCTCCAAGCAACTATATAAATTATATTTTTGTTTATTTTATAAATACTGTACATTAATAATGAAGGGCGGATCCAGGAAAAAACTTGACCGGTTTACACTAGTCTGAGTGCCGAATCTAAATTTGACCATTTCTGTCAAACAGTGGAAACCGGTCTGGATCCGCGCATGTTTTGAAAGATTACAGTATTTTACCAAGATTTCTGCAGAAGAGCCGAAGATGGTTTAACTTTACATGTGACAAATTTCAGCTCATTCAGCATTAAACACAGCAAAACTCATCAGCCAACGTGACATCATTGATATCTTCATGTGTGAAAGATAGTTGCATCTTTTACAGTGTAAAGATACAATTTTTTTCAGTGAGAGAAATCCTAAGCTTGTAATTCACTCTACTAGTTAATTATATAATACTTTAGCAGTTGTTATCCTAAAGTAGAGGTATCTCTGTAAGGAAAGCTTCCTTAATCTTGTTCATTCCATTATTTGAATCTTTTAGGATTGCTGAATGGGTTTCTAAACAAGCTGACAGAGAACGTGAAAAAGAAGAAAAGAAACAGGCAAGATTGGCAAGAAGAAGAGCGATGCCCAAGCACACATTTGATGATCAGTCATACACAGAGCACATTCAGCAAAATTCAGAGAGAATAGAGGATGCATTACAGCAAGGTACAACACTGTAATGCCTGGTACAGTCAAACCCCTATTATTAAAGCGGCCACTCTCGGAGAAATGGCAGGTGGCTGCTAGGGGGTTGGCTGCTTAATAGGGGTTCGTCATAAATTAGCATAAGCCAAGGCGTGGTAGAAAATCAAAAGATTAGTGACATCAGAATTACATCAAAAGGATAATAAACACGTGTGTTTGAATGTTTCGGACTCTTGTCTCGATCTTGTCTTTCATCAGCTTTTTCAAAACAAGGCCAAACTACGTGTATTAAATTCCTGGTGGCCGCTTAATTAATAGGGGTAAAAACAACAGGAGAACCTTCATTGGGACGGCTAAAAGGTGGTCATGGCCACTTTAAAGAGGTTGCCGCTTAATAGGGGTTTTATTTACAGTATTACACTGACAATAGTTTCGGGCCTTTGCTAACTTTTAACTTTTTACAATATTATTTGTGTGTACACGAGGGTCACAGTGGTTCTAATGGTTAGTGAGTTGGACTCCAACAGTTCCAAACTCACATGCTCGCCTTATAATGTATCTGTTTCATACTGTCAGTCAATTGATTTGTTTTGCTGTCGGTGCAGGTCTGAAAGCAGCCAGTAGTTCAACATCATCAGGTCCATCAAGCTCTACAGAGAAAACAGCTGGCAAGCGAGTTCATCCTGACGATGAACCTACAACATCAAGAGGAGGCAAAAAAGTCGAATGTGGTGAGCTACTGTTTTGTTTTGGTTCAAATTCAACATAGAAACAGGCAATCAGCACTGTAGGCCTGACATTAATAAAGAAATAGATTGTAGATTGCTGTGGATTTAAATATGGAGTAGCTATAGTGAGGAGTTAACATCACGGCATTCAAAAAAGTAGAAAAAGTTTTTGTTTTGTAGAGCTGCTGATACTCGGCTGATTTTGTGTGTGTGTGTGTGAGGGGGGGGGGGGGGGGGGAGGTGGACATGGGGACGAGAACCCGAAATTAAAGGGGGGCGGGAAGTCTACTGCAGGCTGGGGAGAGAGGGCAGGAAGCAGAATTCCTAACGTGGTGGAAACCGGGAGAAATAGTAAAAAAATTGCAACATTGCGTAATATTTTGCTCAATAGAAAACGCACCAAGAGGCAGGGACTACAACTGAAGGGGCGGGAAGCGGGAAGTTTGTTTAGCGAAGAACCATCTCATACAAATTGAACGCTGTGTTCAGGTTAGGGATGGAAGAGCTGCCAGACAGTGATGAAGATGACGATGATGAATCTGCTTCTTCAGAAAGCGACAGGAATGCCGAGTACATCAGAAGTGCTTGTACGTCAACTGATGCATCATGTAGCAGCACTCGAGTCGAGCCATCATCATCTCCCGAGTCTTCTCTTGATGACAGTGGCCATGATATGGACATGGAGACAGAGTCAACCAATACAGCGACACAGGCATTAGATATGGACAGGGCCACGACAGACACACCACCCTTGGAAACAGACAGCGAGATCGAGAGAACCAATGGAGATACACAGGCACTGGAAACAGACAGAGAAATGGAGACAACCAAGACAGACGCACAGGTGTTGGAAACAGACACAGACAAAGGTGATCACAGAACAGATAGAACTGCAGAAGACATTCAGGAAACAGATACACCCTCAAAAATGATTAGCAAACAAACAGACAACACTGGCCTTGTTGGCAGCCAAATTACCGAAGAACAGTCGCAGGAAAAGGTTAGAATATTGTCATAATAGACCATTTCTGAGTTGTCTTTTGCCTCTGTTTCAAAACAAGTCCTGGTACTCAACCCTTCATATTGAAATGAGTTTCACTTGCATGTTTATTGTCTCTTGCAAATCAAACTTATTTCCATTTGAAAGGCTGTGCACCAGGACTCATTTTGAAACAGAGGTGAAAGGAAGCTCGGAAATGGCCTATTTTATTTATTTTTGTCTAAATTTCACCAAATTTGTGGGATCACTTTCTATGTAAACAATGTTGCTGTGCTGCTCATCATTTTCATTTCACTGGCAGGACTTCCCACTGCAATTCAATCATTGATAAAGAGTGCACACAAGCTGGTCTTGTACAGCTCCAAAATGATCTCAACCCTGAAATGATCCTGACCCCAAAATTCACCACATTGGAATGATTTTGCAACAAGTTAATACCATATTATAATTGTCATTTTAGGTTGAGTTTTGCCTTGATAACTACACTTCAGCTGAGGAACTTGAATCTCTGGGATTGGAACGTTTGAAGGAGGAGCTAATGACTAGAGGGCTTAAGTGTGGAGGGACATTACAGCAGAGGGCTCAGAGGTTGTTTGCTACTAAAGGCGTCCCTTTGGATCAACTGGATCCTTCATTCTTTGCCAAGCCAACAGGCAGCAAGAAATCTAAAGGAAAGAAGTGAAAGAACTTTAAGAACTTGGTACCCACTGAATGGGATAAACTTGTGCTAGTAAATTATGTGTAGCTGCAAGGCAATTAGCTTGTTCCAGGCATTCGGATAGTGGGAGAGCGACGCAAAACGACACGAAGCGCAAAGAGTGGCGAGTGAATAATAGGCGTGGGGATTGGGGAGCCCTCTCCCTCTCCTCACGCGTCTTTTCGTGCCTCTCCTCCACTATCCGAACGCCTGGAACAGTCTACGAGGCAATCTTATCAACCTAGAAACAGTCGCAACTTGGTCACTTCTATTAATAAGAAGCAAGTGACTCAAAACTGCCTTTGAATCTCTTATGAAAACTGGAGATAAATAATTTATGAATTGACATTTTCTTGTGATGTGTATACTATTTTGAATTGTAAATTTGAAATTACAGCGAAAAGCGCCCTACCATTGCCACTCAACAAATTTGATTAATTTTTGAAAACTTTGTGATGGCTTCTGTTTGAACTGGCCAATCAAAATACAAGAACTATGAGAGGCGGAGATGTCAAGCTCCACGTTCGCGTTCTGACAATTGACATCTCTGCCTCCCACAGTTCTTGCAATTTTATTCACTAGTTTAAATGGAAGCCATCAGAAAGTTGCCAAAAATTAATCAAAAACTTTGTCGAGTGGCAACGGTAAGGACACTCTTCACTGGTTATTTTTTTGTATTGTACGTCTCTTTTGATTATCCATAAGTATGTCAAGGATGTTCCTTGCATTATTGGACTATTACTACTTTGATGCAATACAAACAGAATCAACACTTTGTACAAATATTCATTTTTATTTCAATAATAAATAGCTTGTAAACAACAAGTAGCTATCTGTTTGATTTGAATTAATTCAATTCTTGCTCATGACCAATAAATCCTGGTTTACAACACAAGCATAAGCACATTTTTATGTTTCTTAAAAGAAACATATATGCAGACGCAGAAACATGTTGATCATCAGTGCCTTCTGTTAGGACAAATGCTGCTAATGATCAACACGTTACTGCGTCTGCATATGTTTCTTGCGCTTATGCTTGCGTCATACGTGTAAACCAAGCTTAATTACACAAGCTTATTGTTATTACATTATACAATGTAGTATAAAATAATCTAGTGTCAATAGGCCTGCAATGCATGCAAAGACACTAGATAATAAATTATTATTGTAATCTGTGACTTTTAAATTGAATCATGAAGGACGAATGAGAATATCAACTGGTAAACTTGACCGAGGATTACTATAACACCATGAATTTTTATCTTGTTTGAAAAGTATCTTTACTGGCTGCTTTTTGTTATTTATTATATCCAACAAGACACAGTCCGGTGCTTTATCTGTATCCATGCAGTACGCCAACTTCCGCTTTTGTTTGGGTTGAACACTATCAGCACTACATTCCTTTGCAAGAAAATAGAAAAAAGAAAGAACAATATTAAGCTAAGGGCCTGTGTTGCTTTAGTTCATAAAATAAAATACACCTATTGATCAATGATTTTTAGCAGTTGGTAAACCTGTCACCAAGCCAAAGTAAACAGACGTCTCTCTTCGTGCGCTCAATTTTCCCCCGCTCGAGAGAGACGTCCGAGATTCGACCCGGAAAATTCCATACTGATGACGTAGCTCTACAGAGATTCGTGTATTGTCTCTGATTGGTTGTTGCTCAGTTTTGAATTTTTGTGCGCAAGTAACAACCAATCAGAGACATTACTCTGTAAAGCTATTACTCATGTATGGAATGTACAACAGTAAGAGAACTGAGAGACGTACTTTCTTGGAGACGTTTCAGGAGTTATGTCAGGTTCATCTGCTTCATTTGTATCCAATATTTGTTGACAAACAGTCTAAAAATAACAAGAGAGAAATGTGTTTAGGACTGTATAGCTCTATTAATGTTGTAAATTATAATACAACCAGCACTTCATTAGTATGATACATGGAAGTGATTTTGGTAACAAAGCAACTACCCCCTCGCTGGATGGGATGCTAGTCCACAGGTTACTCTACCCCCCTCCCAGAAGTGATTTTGTCAGGTGGTGGTCTTACCCACAAGAACAAAACTTGAGGACAGTGACGATACACATCAATCCAACATGCTATCCAAAGGACACCAATCTCGCCTTTAGAATAATTATTATAGCCAATGCCATTATATAATCTAACCTTTTTCAGGGACTATAGATTTAATCTCAACAGGCACACAATTCTTGTCAGTGGCAGCTATTGGAGAGACATCTAGCTGCTGAAAATAAAATAAATATGATTCACAATGGTAGACTTGACAAGATGCACGTGATCTTCTTTCTGGCAAATCATAACCGAGAAACAATAATAATAATATTCTTAAAAGCTTTGTTAATGCTAATACAAGCACAAATTTATGTGTAAGATGTGGAAAACGTCCCATTTGCTTGTTCTTGCTCTTTCTTCATTTTAGTCTTGCTTCTCAAAGTAAAATAATCAGTCTCATCTACCATTTTGAAAACAGTATGTCTAGTGAGCTAAGACAAGTATGCTTTATGTTGCTTGTACTTGTGATCATTGCTGTGAAGAGGTCAGAGAGCTCTAGTGGGCTATCCTAGGCTAGTTACATACCATTGCAGAATCCAAGGGTTGAATTTTTCCAGGATCAGTTGGGGTACTGCATCTGGGGCAACATGTATTGGAAACTTCGGGTTCCTGAAAAAAAAAATCAAATTTTCAATTAATACCAACATACAACTACCTAGAAAAAAGTAAGAAGAGATCATCACGTGGGTTTAAGTTAGTGAAATAGTTACAGTAAAAACTACATTTCAATATTATAAGAAATGCATTGAAAAAGAAAACCTTGTAGATACTTGCAGAACAGCTAGAGAAGTATTTCAGAGGATTACATAAATTTGGCAACCATTTGAGAAACGTTTCTAAGTGCAACCAGCAAATAGATATTAATAAAATAAATAGATATTAATGAGCCTTCAAGTCTTCCTGGAGTAACAGATCTAACATAGAGGAGCATAATTTACTGTACCTCTTCTCCGTCATGCAACTTGTACATTTCTGTGTCCATTTTACTCTTTTTGGGAGGTTCAGTGTGTTCTTCATCCACTGGCTCTTCTAAAGAAATAAGATGGCCAAATGTTGTTCATTTCATTTGAAAAATTGTCATGGCACCAACGGGATACCAAATATGTTTGCTTGTTTGTTACAAACTAAGGTAAATATTGTGAGACTTTTAAGGGGACCAGCACAGGGTCATTGTGTTGTATTTCTTGAGTAAGACACACAGAACATCTTTCCACCCAAGAGTATAAAATTAATGGGTACCAGTATTTTGTATAGGGCAACTTGACAAAATGCTGGACTAACATCAAGTCCAGGGTAGACTAGCAATACTCCTAGATCATTGAAGAAGGGGCAGCAGTCCCGAAACGCCTGGATTTTCCAAAAATTTAAGCACCCACAACTGACAATAATTTAATCTGAATTCAAGCAATACTATTAGTCACTTCATGCTATAAAATCCTGAGATAAGTCAAACAAGTTAATAAATGCTCACCCATTATGGCTGATAGATCAAGAGGAATTATGTCTTTAAGCTCCACATTGACGTCCTCCTCAACAAGGGTTGAATTGTGAGGCTGTGAAACTAGCGACTCGTCATTCCTGCCAACGTCCTCCAGGCTCAGGTCATCTAAAATGTCTCCACCAGCTAACGAGTGACATAATGACATAGATTTGATGGTAGAAAGTGAGTGTCCATTACTGCATGTGACGCCATTGCATACTGAACAACAAGACATAGACTTTGAAGAATATGTTGTGGTAGAGACTAGAGCTTTGGATTTCTTGGATGATGTTTTCTTGGAACTGTTAATCCTGAAAAAGAAATGATCGAACACAATATTAACAAAAATCACCCAGAGGATATTGAAAGTAAATAAATAATCCTCCCACTTGTTTGCAATTTAAGCAATGAAGCCTGAAGAGAAATTCAGGGTTTCTAAATGTGTAATCAGTAATGAATGTCCACAGTTCACAGTGGCAGAACCAGACCTGTTCATAAGGTGGGGGCCATAAGGGGGAAGGGGGGGGGGGGGGGTCTCCCCCTAGATCCGCCACTGGTTCATATATGATTTAATTTGTATGTATCATTTGTCACAACACTTATACTAACAAACAAAAACAATATATAATAATTTTAAGTTATAAATTATACCATCAGTAATATTGTGAGAGTTAAACAGGGTAAATACCTGTGTAATTCTGTTCTGTATATCTTGCATTCTTTATCATCACTGGAGCTTACTTTAGTGGGTAAAAAGCTGCTTGGAGTTAACCTTATGTCTGAAATAATGTACAATCAGATATAAAACAGTAACTCTGAAACCCTTACCCTATACCAGACCATGTTGAGTTCAGTTGCATTTTGCAACCCTATTCTATACCAGACACCAAAAATCCCTACCCTGTCCTAGACTCACTATTTTCCAGAAACTCTTTCTATTACGAAAGGTGCTATTAAAGTCGGCAAACATATTAATGATTTGTATTTAATTCCGAGTGTCAATTCCCATGCTAGACTAAATTCTTCATACCACTGATCAGTTTCCTGGGAAATGATGCCCTATTCAAGACCAGAACTCTCTGATTTCTATACCCTATCCTAGACTAAACTGCTTCAAAACCATACCCTTCATAGCGTTACATAGCCGTATAGCTTATATTTAACAAATAAAGAAGCCAAAACCATGTATTATACTGTCATAAAACACAACGGGAATTTGAGAACACTCGAGAAATTTAGAAAACACAAGCCGCAGGCGAGTGTTTTCTAAATTTCTCGAGTGTTCTCAAACTCCCGGAGTGTTTTATGACAGTATAATACATGGTTTTGGCTTCTTTATGTGCTTTAAAATATAGATTTACGCGCGCGAAACGATTAAAACACGCTTTTCTATGTTTTATACTCTGATAAAACATGGTTTTAACCAATCAGAGCGCGCTAAGTTTCAGTTTATATTTAAATGGGAGTAACCCCCCTGGAAACAAGAATAACTAGATGTCTTACTTGATTGTCTTGACTGTTGGTTAGGTACACATGGTGTTCTGCTCAAAGTCTTCTCCAGTGGAATATTACTAATGTTTCCTAAGAGCAAGACTAGAGCCGCGTCTTGCTGAAGGGGTGATCCAGGACATCGAACCTGTAATTTCACATAAAAAAAAAAAAACACTTAAAAATACCTTTGGTGGTGTATTGCCTACTGCTGGAGATTTTTGTTTAGACATTGCTTTTTGTAAAATTTGAATAACTTAGCAGTGTTTTCGACTTAAAGTAAAGTCTGGTGTCTATTATGATTGCAGACGGACACAATGAATCACAGAAGTCGCAGGTCAAAAATTATGTGATCATATGACATAATGGAAACAGTCACATCTGCAATCGCTTGCAATCATCTGTGATCATGATTACAAACTACTATCTGCGACTGCCTGCAAAATTTTGCCTGCCATCATATTGAAACTAGGCTTAATCAATCCCTGCTGTACCTTTCTTGCCTGTGCTTTGCTTTGCACTTGTTTCCTTGGACGATGGTATCCAGTCTTCAGGAGTGTCTGGTGTAAGGAAGTGGTACTTCTTGGCGATCTGAACAGGACGATTCTTTGAGTATGTCGATATGGTGTTCTTTTTTCTTCCAAACAGTGTACTATCTCTAGTCCCTGTGCCTGCAGATTTACCTGCTCTGCGAGTCTTAGAATGCATTGTGGTGACCTGTGTGGTATCCAAGATCAAGTTTCAAGATGTATAATTTACTGAAGGGAAAATTAAAAAGTCTTCATTAGTAGCTTACATTAATATATTGAACAATAATGCTGTAATCAAGTAAAGTAGGCTTAATTATCTAGGCACTTAGTTCACCAATTTATTCAGTGAATATTTGTAAAAATTGAGCTATAATGATTGACGCATTAATAAAGTTGACCAACTGATTGACTGACTGACTGAATGACTGTCATGAATGACTGACTTACTGACAGATTGATTGATTAATTAAATATCGATTAATTGATTTGATGTTTGCATTAATGAGGTTATGTCAACATCTGCACGAACCCCAAAAATACATTACATTACCTTTCAAAAAATTGATTTTAAAATTTTTACGCCATGGAAACTATCATGAAAAAGTTCAAACCAGATAAGCTTTAAAATATTTCAAAAACATCGGATGAGGATTTCATAAACCCGGCCCTGCGTAAACAAATGACACAAGCTCAATATTTGTACACCTTTAGTCAATTGTCTTTGTACCAAGCCAAAGGTAAAATGTCTTTTAACTAAGTAATAAGTTAGTAGTCTGAAAATAACTTACCTGCAGTTAACGAAAGCCTCTATAACCGAGCTCATAAACAAGAAACACTCGCCATTTTCAATCCGCCATTTGTCATACAGTTGACCGCGCAAGGACTGGAGAGAAATTCCGATGATACCCGACAACATCCGACTATTGTTACGATTTCTTCGACTGATAGCTTATTGGCTTAAATTTTCCGATCTTGACCGATTGAAAATGGCGGGAAAAAAGAGCGGGGAACCAAATGCGATTTTTCCAGAGAGAAGAAAGGAGGAATTTAGACGAAGAAGCGAAGTGAATCTCACGAATTTCAAGATTTCTTCATTGTTCAACTGCTTCTGCTTCTCAAACAGGTAAATGGAAAGCCATATAAAGTTTATTTTCTCTGCCAGAGGTTAAAATTCAAATTATTTAAGCTTACAAGTGTATTCCCAAGTCTTACAAATTTCTCCAGAAAAATGCAAGCTGAAGCCCAGGTCAAGTTGACAACAGTTTGGCCTGAAACTCTCATGCCCTCTCTGCCACTCTCGTCGCCTCTCGTGCTATCATCACATTTGAACCTGCTCAAATTGTTCTTGAGAGTCGTCGAGCCAGTTTTATCTTGTTTGGTCGGGGCTAATGAGAGTCTCGTGAATTAAACTCTTAAATCCTTCCATTGAACTTTCGGCCACTCTCGCGCCCAAGAAAATTTATATTCTGACTCCACTAGCACGAGCCACTCAATTTCAAATAAGCTTATAAGCTTATAGTTTATTTAGGATGAGCCAGTCAGTCAGTCATCAAATCACAACTGAACATTTTATGACATGTATCAAAATATTGTTGTATAAAATGTCATCTACAGCTCTAAAATACAAGCAACTATTCTGAACACAAGCTGAGATGACTGCACCAATAAGCTACACACTATCTCCATTCCTATATCATCATGTGCCTAATTCACCATTTCTGATGCCGACGAGGCCACAGGCTACCCAATCACCAGTCCCATTTGTACCCGATATTGATAACCTGAGAGACAACAGACATCCCAGTCTACTCCATCATGGTAAACATAAAAACAAATTTCAAGATTGCAAGTCAATGAACACTGTAAATTATGTACGTCTGACACACGTAACATGTACCCATCAATAATAAGGTTATGGGATGCGAGGAACATTAGGGTAGACTGAATCCCGCCCTCCCCCCAAGTCAAGGTACAGTTCCTCCAAAACAAGAAAGCTATAACTATATATGCAACCTTCCACCCCAAGGGATTCAAATTTCACAAGCACACATTTTCCCATGACCTTTTACACAAAATAATTCCTTAAGAAACATTTGTGAAAATCAGGATATTCCTTTATGAATTGGGTCTTTTCCTTTAGCCATCCTTTTAAAAAAGATATATCCCTCTATCCTTACAAGACTTCTCTTCTCTTACAGGGAGAGATACTATCACAAGATCGCCATATCCAGTTAACCAAAGCCTTCTCTCGCCTACTCCTGTCGTCCCATCTATTTCAGCCCCACCAACTCCCCAACAAGCAATTCCCAGCAGTGTAAATGTTTCTTCAACTCCACTAAAAGGTACAATTCATTCATAACAAGTTGGTGATTGACACTTGTCATCTGCATTTTTGTTTTTAAAAACACTTAACTGTGTCCCAGTTATAAACCATGGCAATGAAAGATTTAACTTGTTTCTTCTGCAGAACAAGTTGTGCCACATTTTTCACCACTGGTGTCCAACAGTCCAATGAATAGAAAAGAGAGAAGACTGGATACATCACCAAGCCAGGAAACAGTACCACAAATAAACTTGTTTTCAGGAGATGAAATATTTGCATGATGAACTATTGTTTACTCTACGGCAGTTTAAAAATTCAATTATTTACTTATTTCATTCAAAAATAATACTGGCAACTTTCTTGGTAGCATCTGTTTTAGTGAAATTTAAATTTAGTTCCCATTAAAACAAAGAACACAAGCAATGGAATTAAAGACAGTTCATTACAAATGATAAGACAATTTACACTTTCATTAATAAATTATTTATTCATTTGAAACTAGTCTTACTTTTCATGTAATACAGCTCTAGTAAATTTTGCTTCAAAGCCATTTGTAAACTGCTAAAGTGCAATGTAACTGTTTTCTTCAGTCAGCTTACCAATAATTGTGCAACTCTAAATAATTTATGACAAATTATGTGAGAATAAATTATTCCATAACTAGAATGGTGTTGAATATTTTAACTTCTAGATATGGTTGATATTACGGGTTTATACTGCTGTCACTACACTACAGGTTTACCCATGTAAAATAAAATTAATGCTTTCCATGGTGCGAGACCAAAAATGAAAACTTCAAACAATACCAACAAAAAAAAGTGTTTGTGAAAGGGATACAGAATGGCAAAAAAAAAGTTACAGAGAGGCATCAAATTGCTTAGATGTCTAAACTTGGCTGCAAGATCTTGAATACAAAAAGTCTCATTAAAGAGCTTTTCAAGTGTCCTTAAAGGCCCATTTTCATCCTGTATGCATTTTACGCTGAGGTACAATTTCATATACAAAAAATGTTCTCTCGACACAGGCATATATTCAACTAGCTATTGAATCATTTATCTCGAATGCGTTAAGAAACATATTTGGATCAGAGGAAGATTATTGAACTAATCAGATCACATGTCAAACAATAGAGATTTTTTCAAAACAAACGGCCGCAAGGCATGCAGTATGAAACTGGACCTTTAATCTATACTGGTAATTGTTTTTAAAATATTTTTGAGACTACAAGACTTCAGCCAGTTTTGGCAAGACTTAGACTATGAGCAGTCCCTCATTTTTCTCAGGTATAGTAGAGTTTTCTTGCCGCCACGCATCACATCTCCTTGTGGGAGGTGATTTTCGCTTGTGCTCTCCCACTCGACTATCCCTGAGAAAAATGAGGGACTGCTCGTAGTCTAGGCAAGACTCTTCTTCAAACCTTTCAGACAAAAAAACCCTAACCCTAAGGTACTACACAAAAAGTTATGCTGCTGCTGGTTACTCAGTTTTCTCTTTCTTCTCCTTTGTTTCTTGTGCTCTCTCGTAGTTCTCTTTAGCAACTGCAGTTCGTACCCACTTGGGTTTTTCACACACCAGGCATCTTGCAAATACAGCACTCAGAATCAGGAAATGCTCAATGCAAAACACAATGGCCACAACGTACCTAAAGAAATGACAGCAGATAAAATAAATCACCGATTGACAACATGAAGTTTAAAATCATGATTGTTAAGTTCTTTTAACAGCAGGAATACTGAGATCTGCAAGCAAGCAAATACATAAAGTTGATACTATACTTTGACATTCTCGGTTGTGGGGGAACGGGGGTTTGAATTTCCTGCTTCCCATATATTCCGTTGTTGTTTGAGTTTGTTGTTGGCTCTCATCTTTAATCCGAGGATTTTTCGCCCAGTAATCCGGTTTTCCTCCCACCACAAAACCATTATTTCTAAATTCCAATTCCATTTGGAAACAGTGGAAGAGAAGAGCCAAACTGTGGATTTCCACTGAAATTTCCATTATTTTATTTTATTTATTATTTTATTTATTTATTTATTTACATTTATGCAATATAAATAGCTTTTTAACATTATACCTTTTAGGGATTTTTAGGGACCTTTTATTTTAGTAATGCAGGACCCCCTTTGATACCGGTGTTTTTACACTGATGGGGTTATCCTGGGTAAATATTATGTTATTATCATTATTTCTTAACCTATTGACTACTGGGCTTTTTCCAAAAAACGTCAATCTAACATCCCAGATGCCTATTTCTGGCCATTATCTCAACAGTTTAATGTCAAACTGTCTAAAACTTAGTTTAAAACACGGCAACTAACATCCCCTTCTACATAGAAGCAACAAATTCAATATTTTCTTCGGGCATGCGCAGAAATCAAAATTTGGACATAGTTTTTGGCTTTTCTTTTCCTTTTATTTTTTTTGCCGTTCTTGCTCTCCTTTTTCTCTCATTTTATTTTGTGGTTTTGTTGGCCTTTCAGTCGTCTTTGTTCACGTTGAAAAAGTTTTAGCCTAAACGTTGGGAAAAGGGAATTTTTTTGACAAAGAGTGCCAATGTAGTGAAGGTCGCGTTTTTTGGTGATTTTGGAGGAAAAAATCCAAGTTGTTTCGTGTGTATCTCCGGTCCAATTTAATGTTTCGTGCTCGTTTAGGCATGCTTTGTTAGACATTTGCCAACTCTATCCGTTGATTATCAAAGACATCCTCTGGCATGAACAGTGATGACGTCACAAGTGGTACAAGTCTGTGGTCTCTTCTTGGCCGTTTATGGCCGCTTTAGTAGTCAATGTGTTAAATAATAAATTATTATTATTATTCATACTACCTTCCATATCCATTAACAATGAACTGATCATTGTCAATAGTCTCGTACATCCAGGGACACCAAACAGCGAGTTGTTCAGACGAGAATCCAACAATTAAGCTGTTTGTGAGCATGGAGAGAACCATCATCGCATACAGAACGTTGTACCACACACCAATACTGGACGTCCTGTGAGTGAACTCAAAATTTTAGCAATGTCGTATAGATGTTATTGAACTAGCGTGGGTTTTGTATTGGGGAAATATGCATTAATTCGCGGCCAACACGTGCACCAAAGTGAAGCCATATACTGTCTTGCATCTTGCATTTCAGGCCACTTTTAGAAAAGTTTCACCGAAACTGTCCACCAGACAGGAAGGAAAATGTTTCTACTTATTAAAAACAGTTTTCTTTTTCTCAATGTTTCATAAGGAATTCAGCTCAAAATGAGTTTGTGAGCAGTCCATCTTAGCGGTCCGTAGTGGTACTGCAAAATTCAGACCGCTCAGGGAACCAATCAGAATGCTCCTTTTCATCATGGACCAGTTTGCCATAATAATAATAAAAATAATTAAAATTAAAAAATAAATAAAACGTTTGCCATATAATAAACTAATAACAACTGAAAATAAAAAGTCATTAAACAAATGTGGACTGTTTCATACCTCCTAACTTTGGTCGCTGATACACGTAAAGCAGTTTAAACAAGTCCGCCCTTCCTTCAATGAACAAGAACACAATGCTCACAACAGCAGCGAGGGGGAAGGCAGACGCAAACAGCGTCACATACTGAGGAGGAAACATTCATGATATTAGCCGGTCAGTCAACTTACCGTATTTCTTCTATTAAGAATCAAAAACTGCTCTGTACTGTTGAAAGAATCACTCACCCCAAACTGCACAACCATTTCCAAATAATCATCAAACTGTTCATATTCCTCTAAAACGATGTCATGCTGAGCCTGTCATATAGAAGAGATAACTGAGAATTAAAACATGATCACATTGTTTTTTAAAATTTAATGACCACAGAAAATAAATAAAAATACATAAAATTAATATCTTTGTAACTTGCATTACTTTAACTCTGTAAGTTTCCAGTAATGGATCAACAGATCAACGTTCCTTACCTGAGAAGGAATGAACCTTTTTTCATCGGAATCTTTTTTGCTTTTTGCATACTCTCTCTGTATTTTCCACACACGGCCTTTTTCCGTCAAATATGGCAGAAATGATTCTGTGATGAGGCGGCGGATTTCATCACCTTGAGTCACAAATTAAATAAAAGAGGTTAAATTACCTACCCCTTTATTTACAAATTTGGCCCTAATTTCTAAAAATTTATATTCTCCAAAACATACTGTACATACCCCAAAATAGTCCAACCAGTTCTCTCCGCAGAGCAACAACATTCAGCTGATAGAATGCAATGTAGAACAGTGGTAAAAAGCAGTCGAAAACTTCAAACAACACACGTTTTATGATAAGAGAGTTATCCCAGTCTCTCTCTGTCCTGTCAAAATACAATGAAAGGATACACATGTTCAATATTATTCTAAGGATCACAGGAGCCAGATGGTATGTCTCATTGGTTCCAGCACTAGGAGTATAATAATATTGCTACACTGCTTATAACTCCCCCTGGATGGGATGCTAGTCCATCGCAGATAGCCCCAATAATTTACCTGTGATTTTCCAGATCAGTACAAAAGTTTGCCACAGAACGTACAATTGGTTCAATATATTGATGACCACTGAATGACCAATAGTAGGAATAAGATAGCCATAGTATTTGTTGTCAGCTGCGAAAATGTGGCCCTGCAGAAGTAACAATGATAAAGAAAGTCAAGGGAGATCAGGTAGAATGGAAATACAGTTAATAATAATTTATGTAAATTAATTTTGTTACTTTACATAAATTTTTTGTCATTACAAGATCATAATAAATTGGGGAATGCAAATTCTGAAGTTCAAAACCCAACTAATGATTGCGTTTTTCACTCACCTCGATCATGATTATGACAACAACCAATGGACCTCGAAAAAAAAAATTTACCAAATGGGTCAAAATCTACCAATCACAACTCATGGACATGACCTTTTGAACCCATTGAAGTAACCTTGAACATGTCTGCTAAGATGATTGACGGCAGCGAGAAACACAACCATTGATTGAGAAGAGTTCACGTTAATGAAAGACGCAATAAATAAATTTGATACATTTCCATTTAAAAAATTTAAATTACCGGTTCTGCAAAGTGAGCAAAAGCTGCAATGTAAACAGGACTCTCTTTATCCTTGATGTAACCATTGAAGTTAAGTGAACACAACATTGCACCAACAGCTAACAAGAGGACAGGCAACGTTAACACAAAGCTTAAGCCATAACGCAGCCATCTCTTCCATCTGGGAAAATATTTCTCAGGTTTTCCAGTGATGGGGCTGGGACGTACTTCACCAGAAAATTCTGGACGCAGCAATTCTGAGTTTTCAAGACCATGTGTTCGCCACAAGAATGAATATTCTGATTCCTTTCTTTTCCACACCTAAGGTTATAATAAATTATAATAATTTAATGACAGTATAAACAGATAGGGAGGCGTGGTGGTCAAAAGGGGAGGGCGTGTTGGACTCCGGATCAAGCGGTCTGGGTTCAAGCCCTGGACGGTCACTGTGTTGTGTTCTTGGGCAAGACACTTAACTCTCACAGTGCCTCTCTCCTCCCAGGAGTATAAATGGGTACCAGCGAACTGTTAGGGCAACCTAACAAAATGCTGGGGGTGACCTGGCGTTTAACTAGCATCCCACCCAGGGGAGAGAGTCTCTCTTCTTCCCGCCCCCTAGAGCGAAGAGAGAGACCCAGAGAACGAGTTTGGTGACAGGAATTAAACATTACATAATAATGAAGTCGCCTCTTTACGATTATAATACTTACAGTAAGAAAGCTGATTGCCCAGAAAGCCATAAGGATCTCGTATAAGGGTAACAGGGTTGTCGTCAACAGTGACACCACGAGGCTTGAAAAAATACAACAGGATGCCTACAAATGCTATTGGTACTAACGTCCAGGTAAAACATGTCATCCAGCCAAAATAAAATGCAACACTTTCTCCTAGAAAAAAATCAAAAGGTCAGGGGAGATTGTTATTAGATTTTTATTTCACAACAATGACAGTGAATGAAAATAATACTAATAACTAAACTTAGTTACCATAGTAATCTCTGATCTCCTGTAATGGACATACAATAACATTTTGCTTCATTCTTTTCCATATTTTCTCTTGTTCATGAGCTTGATGAAGTGGAAATGCTGACTCCAAGATGGGCGGTTTAGAATGCAGGCAGTCTGTGATAAATGAGCCCTCGCCTCTAATTTAACACCAAGGGACATCAAATGTTCCTAATCAAAAAGAAATAATTAGGTGGTATGAGAATGTTGGGTACACTTAGACTACGTTTACACTAGAGGAAAAGTTTCCGGATTCATTAATGTTTCCGGATTCATCACATTTGGGGTATTCGGATTCGTCGGCGTTTACACTGGAGGGTTATTCGATTCTCAACTGTTTACACACATCGATGAATCCGGGGAAATTCATATGATCTCGGGCAGATAAATATCCGGATTCATTCCGGATTCATTCAAATAACCGTTTACACTACAAAACATTCTTGATTTAAAAGTATTTGGATACAAAGTATTCACTTTGATTTCCGGATTCAAAATCTCAGCACACGCGACCAAACCGGGACAGTTTTATCCCGGATTCGTCCACCTGTGTGTAAACTGCAAAACGAATCCGGTGCCAAAACGTCCCGGATTCGTCACGAATCTGGATAAATCTCCTCTAGTGTAAACGTAGTCTTAGTCACGACTATACAGTAACCAAGCAACAGATTTCATAAAGCTTCACTGACAAACAAAAAAAGAAAAAAAAAAATAGCAGTATATTTTATTATATACAAGCAAATTGTACTTGGCGAGATCAACTTACTTTGCAATATTGCACTGATTCCAGGCCAATCTCAAGCAAATGTGCCCTTTCAGCTGATGTGAAAAATGCATCTTCATTTCCGACATATTCATCTTGTTTTTCAGCAACAAATTCTCGGATCTATAATGAGTACAAAAATTGCAGAGACTTCATATATCAATAATTTTACTTCAGCTGGAAACATATTCCTTACTGCTACCTTGGTGCATTCCATGTACATCCATGCAGAAGATACGCAAGGAGATATAATCAAAATACTGAAATAGGTCATTGGTACTCTTGCGTTTGTTTACAACTTTGGTTGTCTGTGTCTGTTTTAATACTGCTTCTTACACTGCCTTCAGATCTCACGCTGGTTGGTATATGCCAAAGACTATGATCATATACCAGCTTGCGAGCAAGTTCTCTTGGAGATTTTTGGGGGTAGGGGTGGGGAAGAGAGCTTGCTCACAGGCTAATCATACTGTTGAATCCCACATGCAAAATATCTTCAGTGTTTACTGTAACATACAAAAACTGCATCCAGGTACCGCTAGTTATAATAATTATAACTAGCGGTACCTGGATGCAGTTTTTATTTCATTTTTTATTATTAAGCTTAATTTAATCATCAAGAGTTAATTTAATAATTATAATAATAATAATAATAAGTAATGGTAATTGGACCGAGTGGAGTACAATTCAGGGTGTAATCGGGCGAGTAATTTCGAAATTACGAGCACGATTACCCCTGAATTGTACGACACGAGGTCCAATTACCAATTAATCGTATCAATAACAAAAGTCGAGGTTAGAAGTCTGAGAGAACCTCTTTTTAGTGAAAATGTCAGCGATTTATTCAATCAGTTTTACAAACAGTATGGAGACAGCAAGAAAGAACCCATTTAATTGGAGCGCGCGCGCGCTCGGATGGCGTAGGTGTCCAATTACAGGTATCCAATTTGAGTTTGTTCAAATTGGATACCTGTAATTGGACACCTACGCCATCCAAGCGCGCGCGCTCCAATTACGTAACAAATAGGCGCGCGGGGGAACCAATCAGAAACGAGAATTTTGTTATTGATATGATTATAATAATAATAATAATTTAATTTATATAACGCCAAAATCTATAGTATTCTAAGGCGCTTTACAAAGTGTGTAAATTAATAATTATAAAAAATTAAAACAAACAAAACAAACAACAAATAATAATAATAATTAATTGCTTGTACTGTGGTAAATGACTAACATGACAAATGGCATCATAAAGATACATGATCTGGTAGCTAAGTATGAGAAAAACAATAAAATGTGAAGGAAATGACTGTAAACATTTACGAAATACGAAACGTGGCATCTAGTCATGAATTAATAAATTATCATTAGTAGCAATTGTACAACTCATTTAAAAACTCGCCTTGTTTTCATTTTTTGTGGTTTTCTCTAGACCAACTTCCTCCGCCTAAAACAAGATCCTTGGTTACTATCACTTCACGTCCATTAGCAAAACAAAATGAGGAGGAAATTCTTGAGTATGCACCTTTATAAAGCATAAGCTAAATTGAGCTGAACGACCTCACCTTTTGAGCAAGAACTTCGAATGGTGCACCGATGGTCAGTAAGGTTTTCCCTTCAAATTCCTCTCGCGATACACTGAACTTTGCAGCACTTATGCACTCGATGATGTACTGTTTTACCTCTTCCTTGTGGCACTTTTCCGAGAAGCAAACGAGATATTCACCGGGCGTTTCTCCGGGACCGGCAGCCATCTTTTTGCTCTTTTTGACCTGGGAGACAGCCAAGTCACGCTTTAGGCTTGCGTGACACACGTGACAAAGAATCCCCTCTGTCCCACCTAGCTCGGGAATGTATCATTTTCCTAAGCAAGTTTGCACAATTTATTTCCTTCTAATTTCTCGGCGTGTATAAAATGTGCAGCATTGCATTGACAGATACACATTACTGTTCTTTCTTTCTTTGTATGTTTGTTGCTCCCGTTTACAGGGTGGAGGTGGGTGGGGTGACTCACGAATCTCCTTTCAGGGGTAGAGCAGTGAACTTTTGTTATTTCTGTGGTGCTAGGATAATTTGAAAAAAAGGTATCAACAGGCATATTATATTATATTCTGCCTTTTGCCGTAGTCAGCCAGCCTCGCAATCAATTTGTTTCAGTTACACTTCAAGTGACATCTGGCACGTAACACGCTAGCCAAGCGTTTTATTTCTAAGTTGTGGTCCTCTGCATTCAAAAAAATTTATTTTTACTCCCAGTAGAATAAAGAAGAATGATGATGCATTATGGTGATTTATGATGATGTTGAAAAATATCACACCTGAGTTTGTAGTAAAATTCTTTGTTTAAAGGGGTGGAGACCTGGGAAAATATACCTGGGCCCGGTTGTTCAAAGCATGGATAACACTATCCACCGTATAAATCACTATCCAGTGGATAGCGTAGTTTGTTTTGTTGAGACTTATCCACTGGATAGCGATTTATCCGGTGGATAGCGTTATCCACCCTTCGAACAACCCGGCCCAGTAAAAAATATATTTGCCATGGTTATATTTTACATTTCAATATTTTTAGAAACATAGATGAAAATATATACTATATTATATTGTAGTTATAATATTATGGATAAACAGGTGTTCCATTGAAGCACTGCTTACTATTTGACTGGTGCCAGTTTCTGCTGGTACCTAATGCAAGGGGTGGCGAATGGTCTTTGAAAAAATAGAGGTCTCGCAAAGCTTTAGTCAAATTTTATGTGTCTCGCAGTCTCGTTTTTTGAGTGGTTCTGTGTGTCTCACAGTCTCGATTTTTTGCAAAGCCATTTTGTCTAGTGTCAAATTTTACCATTCGTCCACCCCTAATGCAGGTAGCCAATGAAATATCAGCCTTACAACAATAGTGTAAAGAAACTGACAGATTTATTTCATTTATTCCTGACATTAAAACAAAGAAAAATATATATATTTTGAAGAAATGATTCTTCAAGTTAACTCTTATAACTTCTACATTGCTTCCACAAGAATGTGAATTTTATTTTGTTCTGAAAACAAACACGTGATTTTCTGGGTGATTATCTGACAGCTGAACGTCAGAATCAACCAGCATTTGCATCTGAGAAGGGCTTTAAAATTTTATATTTGTGATAAATATTTCATTTTTTTTACTTATTTTTTATAAAAAAAAGATATTTATTTTTAAACCACTTAGCGACAAAAATCTATGCTTTCACAGTCGGTCAGAAAGTATTAAACGCGATATTTTAATAATTTACACTTGCCTGTACGTATTTAATAACACAATGGCACTACACTGTACACATTTACACTGCTTAATTTTTTTACTACCGTCCTAAAAAAAAATCAACGTTTTCGCTTTCAAAGTGATTTATGTTCTTCTTCCTTATCCGATCGAAGATTCTTGCCAAACCATAACACGATCCCACAGTTTATTAGACAAATAAACACCATAAGACCCAAACTGTTCGCGAATGTTGCTATAGGAAACCCTTCTAAATCGTCTCGTCTCGATTCCATTTGGATTTGAATGGCAGTAAACTGGTCCGCTGCACCAAGAGCTGTAAAAATGTGTAGAAAATGATGGCTGTGGCCAATAATGTCAAACACACCCGGGATCAAACGTTCAGGCATTCGCGACATATTCGCCAAGGCGGAAATTAGATAGAAGTAAGAATGCCGTCTGAAGTAGGAACGTGCGAGCAATTCTTGTTGAGTTTGGAGTTGTGGTGCTGGGTCGACGAGTACACGATGTACATATGGAGAGCTATTGAGGAAAATGCCACCACAAAACACAATGTTCGTATAACGTACTTCAGCTTGGGCCATCTGTGGCGAGACGCACAACATGTGTAAGTGGAGATGACAGAAATTAAACACGAAATCGTCAGAAACACGCTCGAGGAACTAAACAGAATGTTATCGGTCTTCAGCGACCGGCTGTAGAAGTAAAACGCTTGCCCTGCTCCCACACTGTACACGCTGATCGCTGAATAATCGAAGAAGAAGCAAACATGTCGCACTCTGGGAGACATGGAGTTGAAGAGATGAGCGCCGGAACTCATCAACAAAAACCCACAGATTCCCACAGCAAACGACAGCAATGGATACACATACGTCTCCGAGAGGCTATATTTCCAGAATATGGTCGCGAAACGAGCCAGGAAGAGTAGAAATGGGACGAAGTGAGTCCAAACGTTCACAGTTTCGTTTAACGGCAAGAAAGCGCTCTTCATGCAATCCACAGCTGACCCATAAGGTTTACGATAACCCGAGCAAATAAACATTTCGCGGAATTGCGCGGGAACATCTTCGGAGCGCAAGCCAAACCGAGAACTTCTGCCTTCCTCGGCCTCTACTGCCTTGCGTTGCTCGTCCATTTTGGCAGAAAAACGTTTAAAAAACAATTCTGTTTTATACCACAAGATGAATCAATATGACACTCGTGTTCGAGTGTAAAAAGCCAGTTTTCAATCACAGCTGATTGTTTCAATACTCCACGCTGATTGGTTGAATTTAATCGCGTGTCAAACAGGAGTGAATGGTTTTCCTCTGGTATTGGAATTTGGACTCGTGGAAGCACAGATCAACAGATCAAAGAACGCAGTGGTCTTCGTTCCTCAGCGGCTGGTAATCGAGCCTAAGAACGCAGCCGTCCATAAAAATTGGTTTACATTTTTTAAAATATTTTTACTATTTATTGGCCTCCATCTATATAATGATTCTTGCAAATCAGTCAGCGGTCAAAGGAAAAATACAATAGAAAATCAGTCAACTGTATAAAACTGCATACTGTATGAAACAACTGGAAATCAGATATCTACCTGATATATCTTGAAGACCCGATATAAATTAAAGCAAGTCACTACACATGCTACATAAACTGACATTACATTTTACACGAACCCAGATCAACCCATGTGGCGGGCGTATTCCTTTTTTTTCCTTTTCCATACATGATATTTAATTTTGACACGTCAACTGTGTAGCCACCAATCAGATGCAAGATGGGACCGCAAGGGAAGCAAACAAATGGTCTGTCTTGATCAGTCATGAAACCACACTTCGATCATTTCTAATTTCCTTAGAAAAAAAATCGTCATACTGTATGTAGCCTGCGTATCGGTGTTAGGGGGGGGGGGAGGTTGACCCTCCCTCCATGTAAACAGGCCCTTAACAAATTAAAGAAATCTATAACTAGTTCTTAATTATTTTTGTTAATGTCCCACATATAATACCAATGAATGGCACACAGGTTTGGGATGCACATGAGCAATTTATTATTTTTATATTGTACCTTGGGTAGAGAGAGAGAATAGGAGGATAACAGATCAAGCAATGAACAATGAACTAATAATTATTAATAATTAAACTTAACATTCCTAAAAACACACCTCGTTAGTGATTGATAGGAGGAAAAGCTCTTTTTTTAATTTGATATATATCATATGAATATTGCACTTATTATTGCAAGCAAAAATTTAAATATCTACATTTCTACCATAAAAATCTACATAAAAATCTTAATCACACACTTATACAGATACACTGTAAAATTATGATAATAAGCACTGTGCTCATTTTTGGTGGGATTATTTTTGGAGTGTGGAGGGGGGGGGGGGGGGGGGGAGGCGTTATTTTCCAAATTTTATGGTATTAGCTAAATCTTTCATTCTCATCACTTAAATATTTAAATTCTTTTGAACTGATTGCCAAACATGCCTGTTAATGTAGTCAGTATCATATCAAATCAATGCCTAGACATAGTTGCCAGCCATGTCACATGTTTGAACTTACCAATGTAATCTGGGCTTCATGCTAATGATATCCTATGTTGATTTATTATCAACTTGAAGTTGATAAAGGTAAATAACCACCATGGCGAATTTCTAGAAGCTGACGTTTCGATCGTTAGCCCTTTGTCATAGCACAGTTATATCCAACTGACTCGTCTCCAGTCATCTCTCTCTCTCTCTCTCACCCCTTGCGCTCCCTTGCCACATGCTGCCACTCATGCAACTCCTAACAGATGTGCGCGACTCCGACAAGAGAGATGACCGGGGACAAGTCAGCCTAGTAGACTAATATAATGACAATTTGTTTTTATTCCTACCCAGGAAAGGGGAGAGTAACCAGAAAAAAAAACCATACGCTGTACCAGGCTTTATAATAATAATAACAATAAAAGCATTTATTTATACACGATAGGATTAAAGCAGCGTAGCTGATGTGGTCGTGTCATACTTAAGTTAAAAAATTACAACTAAAAATTTAAAATTACAATCTAGATCAATCGAAAAGGGTAAAATCGTCTAATATGCACCACATGGCCATGAAATGCTATTTTCATTAGACTAAATGTGGTAAAATGATAGCCTATTCTAGACTATTACAGACCAGCAGCAAATGGTCGCCGTGCACTGAGCACTCAATCCTCCTGATGACGTAGCTCGACAGATCAGGCTTTGAATTTTCACATGCAAGTAACAACTTACTTACTTACTTACTAAATCCGTGACAATATCATCATCATCATCATCATTGCTCTTCGCGCCAGTAGGCGAATAAGGCTGCGAAATATCACTCTGTTTAAAACGGTCAGCTGTTTTCAATTTCTATTCATTGATTGATCGAGCAATCCTGAGCAATTTATAGAAGGTTCCATAACATGTGAGCAGCTAATGTCATGCACAGGCTTTTTACAAGGACATTGTCCTGAAGAGGCATAATCTCCTTGGGTCGTCACGCAATGCTTCTTCCCACTGCGCCAGGTTATAGGAGCATTGCGTGACGACCCATGCCAAATAACAGCTGTGAAGGAGACTAGTAGAGGTGTATCACATGACCTATTTTGACCAATGATGTGACAGAATAATAATAACAATATTATTGGTTGATTATTAATAAAATAATAATATTATTAAGTGTGAATTGCAATAAAGAAGAATAGTTCCCCACAATGCTTCACTCTCTGCTACACTTCTGACACTTGGATTTCCGTGGCAATTTTTTAACTTCATGACTTTTCCCTTTTATCGCGAAGCTTAATTGTTATTGAACCCAGATCAACGGATCTTGTGAGAAGTTGAATCATGTTCCTGTACATGTCTTCAATTCTTTCCGCATCTAAGGCACTGGCCTCCATGTAGCTTAGGCCATGACATTTGGCGAGCTCTTGGCCTTCATCGTAAGAAACTTGACGTTTCTCAACTTGATCTATCTTGTTCCCAATCAGAATAATCAAAGCATTGCTTTCCGTGCAATAGAGACGAGCTAGTTCAAGCCATCTGGGAATATGATGAAAAGTTTCACGATTTGTCACATCACACACGAGAAAAATACCGTGGATGCCGCGGAAATACATAGCTTGCATTGCACAGAACTGGCGCTCTTGTCCAGCGGTGTCAATTACCTCTAAACGTACAAACTTAGAGCCATATTTGAAAGACTCAGTGTCGATTCCTAAGCAGCCTATTGTCGTCTCGCTCATTTGAATGTTATAAAACGGGTTTTGAAAACGTTGAAACAAACAAGACTTCCCAACGTCTATATCTCCAATAAACAGGACTTTAAATCTGTAATCATATGACAGTTGACGTCCAACCTTTTCAATCACAGCTTCTTCATCCATTTCATTGCACCCGGAATGTCGGACTAAGTGCCACTTGTGCTTCTCGAGTTCTACTTTGATGTCCGCTGCAGATTGACGGCAATTGCTGTCATTCTCCAAACACTTTAACACCAAACTCTTTCAGAAAATGGTCCCCCATCTCAAGGATGTCTGTTTTCCGACGATCATGTTCTTTAATCATCTCGCCATCTGCAAGTTTACGAGAGATAAACAAGAATGAAAATAATGCTATTTTAAAAAAACATCTTGCTCACAAAGCCTATTGACACAAGCAACCAGTATTTAACTCTGGTTTCTGTAGAATGAAGCGACTACTGGAGTGTTGCTACTCCCCTGGATGGGATGCTAGTCCATCGCAGGTTATACCCCCAGCATTTTGTCGTTTGTACCCATTTATACTCCTGGGTGGAGAGAGGCAATGTGAGAGTTGAGTATCTTGTCCAAGAACACAACACAGTGACCCAGGTCGGTAGTATCGAAAACGAAGCACTCGAAAACGAAGACCGAAGCACGAAGCACCCTGAAGTCGAAAACGAAGCACCTGAACTCGAAAACGAAGCACCCTGAACTCGAAAACGAAGCACCCTGAACTTGAAAACGAAGCACCCGAACTCGAAAACGAAGCACCCTGAACTCGAAAACGAACCACCCTTACCCGGTTACTCCAGTGGGATTTAAATTCGAAGTCGGTAAAGCCTACCTTGTCCCAGAGACCAGAGACTCTATGGGTAACTTCAGACTACGATTTCCTCACAATTTTTTTTGCAAATCTTCGATTTTTTTTAAGCAAATCTTCGTTTTTTCCGCCCGCTTGATGATTGCATCATGGATACATTTTTGTCATTTTCAGTCTTGAAATGTCTTTGTGGCAAGTTATTGTTTGATCTCGCCATGCAATTCCAAAAATTTAGAGATACTCAGATAGGACGATCGAGCAGAGATGACAGATAATCTTTCTGACCACGCAAATTTTTAAATCTTCGCTACACTCTTGAGATCTTCGTTGTTTTTTGCGGTGATCGTCGCATCTTCGATTTCTTCGGAAATACCCATAGAGAGGCTCTTGTCATGTCGCACGCATCTTCTCGATACCGGATAAAAGCGTTGCGTGACTACCCAAAGAATATATGGCTGCAAGGACTACATTTCGCCATTTATACAAGTAAGCGGTCTGAAATTTTTGTTACTGTGGGTTGCAGGTCGTTCTTTTTAAGATACAGTATAATTACAAATTATTCAGTGTTCGTGTTTTGGTGACCGATTTTAAATAAGGGTGACTTAAGTAAGGGTTAAGTAAGGGTGCTTCGTTTTCGAGTTCAGGGTGCTTCGTTTTCGAGTTCGGGTGCTTCGTTTTCGAGTTTAGGGTGCTTCGTTTTCGAGTTCAGGGTGCTTCGTTTTCGACTTCAGGGTGCTTCGTGCTTCGGTCTTCGTTTTCGAGTGCTTCGTTTTCGATACTACCGACCCAGGTCAGGGCTCATCCACTCCGCTCAGTCCGAAGTCCAGCGCACTAACCATCAGGCAACTGCGTCTCCCACAATTTTACTATTTTACCAACTGGCAAATGAATTCAGAAAAGGACAATAAAAATTAGCTGTTTTTTTTTCCAGGTAAATTTGACAAACAAACAAAGAACACACCTTTGGTGATTGGAGTAATTGGCCAGACCACAGGCTCATGACCGACAATCATTGCCAGCAAAACTGCACCAAATGAAAACACGTCCACTTTGGGACCATACTTT
Organism: Desmophyllum pertusum; assembly: GCA_029204205.1. Taxonomy (NCBI): domain Eukaryota; kingdom Metazoa; phylum Cnidaria; class Anthozoa; order Scleractinia; family Caryophylliidae; genus Desmophyllum; species Desmophyllum pertusum. The sequence continues at coordinate 1,629,781 of MU825885.1, read as the reverse complement.
GCATCGCTTATCACTTCAAATTGCCTCATTACTGGATAGGTTTCTGGAGCTGCGTAAACTGGTGTGCCTGGCACACGCGTGGCATACATTTCACATCCTGCGGCAAAAACTTTGGCCACGCCCATATCAGCAATCTTGGCCATCCCATTCACAGTCAGTAATATATTCTTTGTCGCCAAGTCACGATGGACGACAAGCGGGTCCAAGCTATGCATGTACTGCAGACCTTGAATTACATCCAGGGCTATGCAAATCAGATTCATGTTAGGAATTTTGGGGGACGAATTCGACTTTTTGATGTACCTTTCTAAATCGCAGTGCAAAAGCTCTGTAATGATGATCGGCGAGTATCCCTTGGGGAACACAACAGTATGCAGTTTCACCACGTTTGCATGGTTAAGCAACTTTAGAACGTCCCATTCTCGTTGAAACTCTCCCATGTACTGGTCTATCATTCCATTTTGAAAGAAGACGGAATGATTAAACATTTTATCTGCAACTTCGCTCCCATTCCAGACGGCCTTGTAGACTTTTCCATAAGATCCTTTTCCGATTTGTTTTTCAAACACAAGGCCTTTTACATGAGAGTCGAGAGATTCTTCCTCAGATTCGCCAGAACTCATTCGATACAACCGTCGCGTATATCGGACGCTAGAACTCTCGATTTGCAACGTAAAAGTAAGAGCATCAAAGGCAAATCTCTGAATTTGAGTTCGGTACGCCACTAAGTAGCTTCTTTCAATCTGATTTCTAGTTTTCGAGGCGTATAAAATTAAAAAAAAAAAACATTTTGCCAACAATATGGATGCCGACGACTTCGCTGTGCATTATGGTTAATCTCTCGTCACGCAACGCTTCTCTGCGTGCTGAATAGAGAGAGGACTGGGGAAGATATGGTCATGTCAGGAACAATCAACCTCGATTCCAGGCTCTCTCTCCTTTTCCTCCCTTGTCGTCTCTCTACTCAACGACAAGGGAGGAAAAGGAGAGAGAGCCTGGAATCGAGGTTGAGGAACAATCAGGAGCCTGGGCTCCCGGTCACGTGAACCGTCACATGTTTTTTCAATTTTAACATTATAAAGAGGTGGGGGAGGAGGTACAGTATATCCCAGGTGCAAAAACGAAAGCGAATAGGGGCTAGGGGGAGAGGGGTGGGGACGAGTGCAAAATGTAGGCTACTATTTTGCCTATCTGTGAGACTGAAACAGGCTAGTAGACAAAACCTAATAGAGGATGTTACCAAAAGCAAATTATTTCCAATTTTTTTTTCTTAGATAAATTGTGTCTTTTATTGTTACAAAGAAATCCTACTCTTGCCCAGAATATCATTAAGAACCATTTACTATACAACTCAGAGCGTTGCTATATCGTGTGGAAATCAGGAACCAATAGTATTGTAGCCTTCTATGCAGACTCTATGTGGGCCCATCACGCAACCTTCATGGGGGAGGGAAGATTATGTGACGAGCTCAAAGAGCGTCTAGTCTGCATAGTTCCTGGTGGGGAGTTCCTGAGCCACTCCTCATGGAGGGCTTGGTGGTGCTACGTGACTCGGTTCTCTGACAGAGCCCCGCCAAATCCTGCACCACCTCCTTAGGCCCAGTCTTTTAAAAACTGTAATTGATGATACTTAAAATCTATAACTAGTTCTTAATTATTTTCGTTAATGTCCCACACACACATGAGCTATTTATTGTACTGTATTTTGTGTACTTTGGGTGCGCCCCTTCCGGACCGGACCGTCGACCCGAGGAGAGAGAGAAGGAAAACAGGTAAATAAATACAACTGGTTGGTATAAAATTTATTATAAGTACTTCGCGTGACTGAGGGCGTGACCGCAACGCGTCGGCAAACCAACAATCAATGAACTAAAATAATATTATTATTAATTAAACTTAAAATTCCTAAAAACACACCTCTATCCATATAGTTCTCTTTTAAAATGATTTTAGCGTCAAAAATAATAGTTTTAATTTCATATATGCACTTATTATTGCAAGCAAATATTAAAATACAGTATCTACATGTTCTACTATAAAAATCTACATTATTATTAATAAAACTTGTTGCATATAGCAAAGCTGAAGATATGGAGCCCGATATAGAGTAAGATTCTGATTAAGACCAGTGCTCATTTTTGGCATTATTATCAGAACTTTATGGTATCAGTAAATATTTAAATTATTTTAACTGATTGCCAAACACAATACTTCTGTTTTTGAATCATAATTCAGTGTCATATCAAAGCAAATTATTGCCTAGTTGCCTTACTTGTCACCTTTTTTCAATTTGCCAATGTAAATATCAGTGGGCTTGATGCTTAAATGATACCCGACTAACCTACTAAACTAATGACAACTTCTTTTTTTCATTCCCACCCAGGAAAGTGTAGTAATATTTTTACTGTGTAATAAAGTCTGTGTAATAATATCACAATTATTAATAATAATTATTATAAAAATAATTATTAATTAATTAAATTAGTGTAGGGTACTCAGAAAAAGACCAGCCTGTACAGACCATGAAATGCTATTTTTTTTACAGGGCCCCATTTGAAAAACACAAAATAACATGGGCTCCCTGTCAAAATATTATTATTATTCATTACCTGATTTCAGTCAACTAAATGTGTTAGAATGATAGCCTATTCTTGCCTAGTTCCTGTACAGCTTTCTCCCAGGCCAGGAACTAGGCAAAGCCTATTCCAGACTATAAATATAGTGATTCCCTATTACAGACCAGCGCTCATTCTTCCCCCACTTGAGAAAATGATGACAATAATTTATTGGCTCTACAGGGATCCATGCAGACTGTGAATTTTCACACGCAAGTAACAATCAGTCAGAGAATATATCACTTTGTTTAAAATGGTCGGGCAAAGGTTTTAAAGTCATTTACAGAACTGGAAGGTTCCATAACATGTGAGCAGCTTAAATACCATGCACAGGCTTTTTACTAGGACGTTATTGGAGATTGTTACATGATAACATTGTCCCAGAAGAGGTGTAATCTCCTTCGCAGTCATTTAATATTTGGGTCGTCACGCAACGTTTCTTCCCACTCCAGGTTATTGTAGTGTTGCGTGCGACCCACACCAAATAACAGCTGCGAAGAAGACTAGTAGAGTACATGATCTAATTTGACCAATGATGTGACAGAAAAATAAATTCTTAGTTGATAAGCTAGTTTGAATTGTGTGGTTCCAGAAAATATCCATCCCCCCTGGAATTTCCAGTTTAGCTTCATACTTTCCTTTAAAAATTTGAGCTTTTGAGACCGCCTCCCTCTCGGAATTCCAATGACCTTCCTTGGGGTGGATATGGATATTTTCTGGAACCACACATTACAATAAAGAAGAATAGTTCCCCCACAAGGCTTCATTCTATGCTACACTCACAAAAGGATTTCTTCTCTGGCAATTTCTGTGGCAAGTTGACTTTACCCTTTGTATTGTGAAGCTCAATTGTTATTGAACCCGATCAACGGATCTTGGTGAGAAGTTGAATCATGTTTCTGTACATGGCTTCAATACTTTCCACATCTAAGGCACTAGCTTCCATGTAGCTTAGGCCATGACGTTTGGCGAGCGCTTGGCCTTCGTCATAAGAAACTTGACGTTTCTCAACTTGATCTATCTTGTTCCCAATCAGAATAATCAAAGTATTGCTTTCCGTGCAATAGAGACGAGCTAGTTCAAGCCATCTGGGAATATGATGAAAAGTTTCACGATTTGTCACATCGCACACGAGAAAATACCGTGGATGCCGCGGAAATACATAGCTTGCACTGCACAAAAACTGGCGCTCTTGTCCAGCGGTGTCAATTACCTGTAAAACGTACAAACTTAGAGCCATACTTGAAAGACTCAGTTTTCATTTCTAAGCCTATCGTCGCCGTGGTAATTTGAATGTTATAAAATGGGTTTTGAAAACGTCGAAACAAACAAGACTTCCCAACTCCACTATCTCCAATAAACAGGACTTTAAATCTGTAATCATATGACAGTTGATGTCCAACCCTTTCAATCACAGCTTCTTCAACCATTTCATTGCACCCGGAATGTTGGACTAAGTTCCACTTGTGCTTTTCTAGCTCTACTTTGATGTCCATTGTAGATTGACGACAGTTTACTGTCATTCTCCAAACACCTTAACACCAAATCTTGCAGAGCATGGCCCCTCATGTCAAGGATGTCTGCTTTCCGACGTTCATGTTCTCTAATCATCTCACCATCTGCAAGTTGATGAGAGATAAACATGAATGAAAATAATGCTATTTAAAGCTCACAAAGCTAGTATTGACCCAAGCAATCAGTAATTAAGGGGGGTCCTCCTTTACTACCAGATTCAGACTTATTGCGAAGGACAATATTTTGTGACTCAAAAATTTCCCGCGTTGCAATGTGCTAACATGGCAAGAGATATTAGCACGAACACCAAGTGTTAAAAATGCACATTGCACGTGCATAACTAGTGCCAGTCCCAAACCATACGCTGAGAATTAGAAATCCCTAAAAATCAAGGGAAAAGTGATAGCGTTTCAATTTTTTTGAGGATCAGAGGCAACCTATCCTCCTTTATAAATGGTCGTATGGGATTACTGTTTACGCTTAAAACAGCAAATCTATTAAAGAAAATGTATAATTTTGTGTCTTATTGTTGTCATAATTCCAAGCTTTAAATCAGTGCAATGCCCACACAAATAGCAAAGTAGAGCACGTTGCTTCCATGGTGTATTTCAACGTAGTCGAATCAAATAATACCAGCGAAATTTCTGCGGCTTGAATTATATTCGATGCGACTGAAATGCGACATATAAATCAGTGGGCCTAGCTATAACGTTGTGCGAATTCATTCGAGGCGCAATGTCGAGCAACAAGTCAGAAGACGATCGTTACAAGAGACTGAACATCATTTCCCCTGATCTACCTCAAAAGAAGAGTCGGGCTAGGTTTTGTACAGCTCTCCAATTCTAAAATCACAAGAAGAACCGGCGGCTTGAATCATTCCCGGAATCATTCTGCGTAGCAGGCGCTGAGTAAAATAGAGCGTGAGTTTTTAGCCGGGTTAAGAAATAAAACTTTTTCCCGTGCTCCAGAAACAGAAAGGGGTAAACAAGACGCCAGATGGGAGCATCAGTTTGCGGGAAAAGTTGGAAATTAATTGTCGTATCAGAAACGGATTTGGAAATGAGTGCCGTATCAACAGAAATATTTTATTGAAAAAAGAACTGTTTATCATTGAAGCTAGCGGTTTTTATGTCAACCTTGTCAACAAGTTTGTCAATAATGTTTTAAACGCACTTTGTCTATGGACCAATCAGATGCTGGAGCAATGGCAGCCCTGAACGGGAAAACATGAGAAGTGAGGACAGTCCCTCTATTTTTTGACGCCTCCCCGCACCCCACCCCGCGCCCAGGGGAGTTTTGTCCTCTCCCCAGATTTTGCTCGCCAAATAATCCAAGATGGCGGCTCCACGATCGATCGTGACAGCGCAACGATTTCAGCGCAAAAAATTAAGGGACTGTGAACAGTCTAGTAGCATGAAACAACCACATGTAGGAGTATTGCTTCTCCCCTGGGTACTGGTGACAAAATGCTAGGGGGGGGGGGGGGTAACCGTGTCTCCCACAATAATATTTTTCTATTTTACCAACTGGCAAATTAATTCAGAAGGAGAGCTGATTGTCAGATACATTTTACAAACAAAGAACACACCTTTCGTGATTGGAGACTCTGGCCAGACCACGGGCTCATGACCAACAATCATTGCCAGTAAAACTGCACCAAATGAAAAACACGTCCACTTTGGGACCATACATGTACTTTGCATTGCTGCTCACTTCAAACTGCCTCATAACTGTATAGATTTCTGGAGCTGCGTAAACTGGTGTGCCTGGCATAGGTGAGGCATACATTTCACATCCTGCGGCAAAACGTTTGGCCACGCCCATATCAGCAATCTTGGCCGTTCCATTTACAGTCAGTAATATATTCTTTGTGGCCAAGTCACGATGGACGACAGGTGGGTCCAAGTTATGCATGTACTGCAGACCTTGAATTACATCCAGGGCTATGCAAATCAGTTTCATGTTAGGAATTTTGGGGGACGAATTCGACTTTTTGATGTACCTTTCTAAATCACAGTGCAAAAGCTCTGTAATGATGATCGGCGAGTATCCCCTGGGGAACACAACAGTATGCAGTTTCACCACGTTTGCATGGTTAAGCAACTTATGAACGTCCGATTCCCCGCTGAAACGCTTCCGTGTGCTGGTCCATCCTTCCACTTTCAAAGAAGACAGAATGAAACCTTTTAGCTGCAACCTCGCTGCCATTCCAGACGGCCTTGTAGACTTTTCCAAAAGCTCCTTTTCCGATTTGTTTTTCAAACACAAGGCCTTTTACATGAGAGTCGAGAGATTCTTCCTCATCTTCGCCAGAACTCATTTTGCGAATGTCACAAGCTCAGTTGCCTCGATACAATCGTCGCGTCATTGGCATTCTGCAAGAATTCCAGTTCCGGGGAGAAAAATGATTATCGCATACTAGTTCAGAGCTTCCATTTGCAACGTAAAAATAAGAGTTGAGGTGCATTAAGGGTCAAATCTCTGAATACGAGCACAGCATGCCATTAACTAGCTTCTTTCAATCGGATTTCTACCATGTTTTCCAAGCGTAAAACAGCTCAAAACATTCTGCCAAGCCAAGATACGGAAGATGACGACTTCGCTGTGCATTATGGTTATCCTGGGGAAACTCGAGCCGGAAAATTACGTCTGCTCTCGCTAACCTGCGATCAGGCCAATTTTTGCCTTTTTCGGGCATACTGTAAAACAAGGACTAGACTGGATTTGTAAAACATGGACTGGATTTGTAAAACATGGATTGTAAAGGGTGGATTTGTAAAAGGTAGATTTGTAAAACATGGATTTGTAAAAGGTGGATTTGTAAAAGGGGGATTTGTAAAACATGGATTTGTAAAAGGTGGATTTGTAAAACATGGATTTGTAAAACATGGATTTGTAAAAGGTGGATTTGTAAAACATGGATTTGTAAAAGGTGGATTTGTAAAAGGTGGATTTGTAAAAGGTGGATTTGTAAAACATGGATTTGTAAAAGGTGGATTTGTAAAAGGTGGATTTGTAAAAGGTGGATTTTGTAAAATGACACCACATCGCAAGATAGTCACGAAAACCACGCTTTTCCTTTGCAAACTGAGTTCGTCGGATATATTTTCTTGTAGTATTTCATTGTATTTCATTGTGCTATTGTTGAAAAGCTGCGCGGACTTTAAACAAAGTGGAAATTGAAGAATATGCTCTATAAAATTGCGACAGCTCACATTCTTTCCTGCACGCTCCTCCATGCAATCAGACGCGTACAATAATGTACATTGGATAGCTGTCAAATTTGCAAATTCAAGTCAACACCTCAGGAAAACCTCAGGAAACGCAAAACATAGGATCGAAATTCATCAATCACAGGTCAAGCTCAAAACAGAAAACGGCTATGATTGGTTTGTTGTCCTGCATTGTGATTTGCACGATTTGTTTCATTTTTGTTTTGTTTCATTCGCTTGGCGCTTAGTCTCCTAAGCAGCCGTTATTTGTGTCGTCACGCAACGCTTCTCCCACTAACCACATTCCTTTCCTTTTGTTTTGACCGCCGTAACTTTGACAGCTATCCGCAAAAACGTGACTGTTACCGTTTGCCGAAAACTTGCTAGATCGATCCAATTCTTGAACTAGGATGTCTGTTGTAATTATAATGAAGTTTTTTTCGACATTATTCTTTCATATCATACATTTTTCTTCAGTAAAACCGTGTTTTATTTTGATGTCTGGTGTGCGTCAAATTCAAAAGGCGGCATACTAGCGTGCGTTTGACGTTTGATTCATTATATATACTAACACAAAAATAATTTTTTATTCCAACTGTTGTTTCGTAAATACAGTCGAACCTCCCGCAAGCGGACACTCTCTGGACCAGAAAAAATGTCCGCTTACGAGAGCTGTCCGCCGGCGGGAGATGTCCGTCAGGGGAGGTTCGAGTGACGTGTACGTTCAAATAAGAAACCTCGAAGCGCTTCACGTCCATTTATTGTTTTGCCGTACTCTCGGTTCGCAAATGTTTCCTTTGTAAGCAATTCTTTTTCACGCAAATCACAATGCAACAAACCAATCATAGCCGTTTTCTGTTTTGAGCTTGACCTGTGATTGATGAATTTCGATCCTATGTTTGCGTTTCCTGAGGTTTTCCTGAGGTGTTGACTTGAATTTGCAAATTTGACAGCTATCCAATGTACATTGTACGCGTCTGATTGCATGGAGGAGCGTCCCGGGGGGGGGGGGGGGGTACTCCCTTATATACGCTGTATAGGTACGTGCCGCTGGACAGGGTATGGTTTTTGAGCATTTTGCTCTGGAACAGGGTATACCAAAAGGCATTTTTTGGTCTGGAACAGGGTATCAGTTTCCCAGAAGTTGGCACGAAGATCGGTAATTTATACTCTGGAATAGGGTAGACGAAGTCTACGTTAGTCAGACGAAACGAAACGCGTAAGAGTATTAAAGAAGCTCTACAGCTACACGTTCGCAGTGCTGCTTAGTAGTTTAGCCTTTTGGGTTAGAAAAAAATTGTTAAAAATCCTCTGGAACAGGGTATCTTTTTTCAACATTTAGTCTGGAACAGGGTCGCAAAATTAGCGTTTTGTGCTCTGGTACAGGGTAAGGGTTTTTATAGCCCAGCGGCACACCCCCACCCAATTTTTTTGGAGTACCCCCCCCCCCCCCGGGAGGAGCGTGCAGGAAAGAATGTGAGCTGTCGCAATTTTATAGAGCATATTCTTCAATTTCCACTTTGTTTAAAGTCCGCGCAGCTTTTCAACAACAGCACAATGAAATACAATGAAATACTACAAGAAAATATATCCGACGAACTCAGTTTGCAAAGGAAAAGCGTGGTTTCGTGACTATCTTGCGATGTGGTGTCATTTTACAAAATCCACCTTTTACAAATCCACCTTTTACAAATCCATGTTTTACAAATCCACCTTTTACAAATCCACCTTTTACAAATCCATGTTTTACAAATCCACCTTTTACAAATCCATGTTTTACAAATCCACCTTTTACAAATCCACCTTTTACAAATCCATGTTTTACAAATCCACCTTTTACAAATCCACCTTTTACAAATCCATGTTTTACAAATCCACCTTTTACAAATCCACCTTTTACAAATCCATGTTTTACAAATCCACCTTTTACAAATCCATGTTTTTACAAATCCATGTTTTACAAATCCATCTTTTACAAATCCATGTTTTACAAATCCATCTTTTACAAATCCACCTTTTACAAATCCATGTTTTACAAATCCATGTTTTACAAATCCACCTTTTACAAATCCATGTTTTTACAAATCCAGTCCAGTCCTTGTTTTACAGTATGCCAATTTTTCGCGCTCCTTACATTCCCTTTACGGCTCTCACGCTAAAAATGGGCCTGATACAAATCTTCGACAGATTGTCTGCCAATTACAAATCACGTCCAGATTTTGGACGTGATTTTAATGAATCTGATTGGCTGATTCAACAATAGAGCTCCGCCGGAAGTAAAAGCAACTGCGCGTTTCGTGGAGAGTCCAAGCGAAATCCGCCATGTTGGAAAGAGGCATTTCTTGTGTTCTTGTTCAACTTTTTTCATTAAAGGTCGATGAAGTCAACCTTTTCAGGATTTTTTTTTTTTCGGTTTTTGAGTATTTTGGAAGTTAACAAGGCTTACAGTTACGAGGTTACGTTGGATTTTCAGTCCACGAACGACTGGAAGGCTCTGAATTTCCGAAGAATACAGCTAAGCTTGTATGTCAGCTATTACCAATACATGTAGCTGTCTGTTATTTGGTTTGGTGCTTTACATGTACATGACAGCCTCTGTATTTGACCCTTGTTTCGTGGATGGAAGACGCTACTTAGGACAAAGGAGTAAGCAGTACGAGAATATTGTATATTTTAATGAAGTGAAGTGAATAAGCTTATTTGTTTCTGCGTGTTTAATATAAGCTTACTTAGTAGTATTCAAAGACATAAGCTTGCTTATGTAAAATTTTTCATTGAATGTATATAAGCTTATTAAGCTTTTGAAACGTACAGTGTAGAACGACTTATATAGCAAAATTGGATAGAAAAAAAAAATAATAAAGTAAAGGATATATCAAGTTGCACAAAGTTATGGCTATACTGGCTTGAAAAAATCCTTATTTGTTGACAGGTGTTGTATAAATTGTATAAACCGAATTATTAAACAACCTGAAATTTATCAAAACATAGTTGCTGGACTTTTCACTGGCTATATTAATAAGATCACTGATCAGTTGAAAATTAACCAACGTAATAAATTTCAATATGAAATTATAAATTCATCAGCTAGGCACTGGGGTCAACCCCCGGACAACCAGGGGGATATGTTGTAGCCTGTTCCAGGCATTCAGATAATGAGAGGCGGTACGAGTAGGCGCAAGAGCGTGAAGAGTGGGGCCAATCCCCCCGCCGCTGGAAGCACAGATCAAAGAACGCAGCCGCCCATAAAAATTGGTTTACATTTTTTTTACATTTTTACTATTTATTGGCCTCCATCTATATAATCATGATTCTTGCAAATCAGTCAGCGGTCAAAGGAAAAATACAATAGAAAATCAGTCAACTGTATAAAACTACATACTGTATGAAACAACTGGAGATCAGATATCTACCTGATATACCTTGAAGACCCAATATAAATTAAAGCAAGTCACTACACATGCTACATCAAATAGGATAACAGATCAACATTACATTTTACACGAACCCAAATCACCATGTGGCGGGCGTATTATTCTTTTTTTTCCTTTCCATAAATGAGATTTACTTAATTTTGACATGTCAACTGTGTAGCCACCAATCAGATGCAAGATGGGACTGCAAGGGAAGCAAAGAAATGGTCTGTCTTGATCAGTCATGAAACCACACTTCGATCGTTTCTAATTTCCTTAGAAAAAAAATCGTCATACTGTATGTAGCCTGAGTATCGGTGTTGGGGGGGGGCGGGGGGGGGGGGGGGAGGTTGACCCTCCCTCTCCATGTAAACAGGCCCTTAACAAATTAATAAATCTATAACTAGTTCTTAATTATTTTTGTTAATGTTCCACATATATACTAATGAATGGCACACAGGTGCACATGAGCAATTTATTATTTTCATAAATGTACCTTGGGTAGAGAGAGAATAGGATAACAGATCAAGCAATGAACTCATTATTAATAATTAAACTTAAAATAAATTATTCCTAAAAGCACACCTCTTCAGTGATTGATAGAGCTCTTTTTTAATAGTTTTAATTTGATATACATGTACATAATTATGCACTTATTATTGCAAGCAAAAATTTAAATATCTACATTTCTACCATAAAAATCTACATAAAAATCTTAATCACACACTTATACAGATACACTGTAAAATTATGAAAATAAGCACTGTGCTCATTTTTGGGTGGATTATTTTTGGGGTGGGGGGGGGGGGGGAGGCGTTATTTTCCAAATTTTATGGTATTAGCTAAATCTTTCATTCTCATCACTTAAATATTTAAATTATTTGAACTGATTGCCAAACATGCCTGTTAATGTAGTCAGTATCATATAAAATCAATGCCTAGACATAGTTGCCAGCCATGTCACATGTTTGAACTTACCAATGTAATCTGGGCTTGATGCTAATGATAAGTGATATCATATGTTGATTTATTATCAACTTGAAGTTGATAAAGGTAAATAACCACCATGGCGAATTTCTAGAAGCTGACGTTTCGATCGTTAGCCCTTTGTCATAGCACAGTTATATCCAACTGACTCGTCTCCAGTCATCTCTCTTTCTCACCCCTTGCGCTCCCTTGCCACATGCTCATGCACCACTCATGCAACTCCTAACAGATGTGCGCGACTCCAACAAGAGAGATGACCGGGGACAAGTCAGCCTAGTAGACTAATATAATGACCTTTTTTTTTTATTCCTACCCCGGAAAGGGGAGAGTAACCAGAAAAAAAACCATACGCTGTACCAGGCTTTATAATAATAATAACAATAAAAGCATTTATTTATACACGATAGGATTAAAGCAGCGTAGCTGATGTGGTCGTGTCATACTTAAGTTAAAAAATTATAACTAAAAATTTAAAATTACAATCTAGATCAATCGAAAAGGGTAAAATCGTCTAATATGCGCCACATGGCCATGAAATGCTATTTTCATTAGACTAAATGTGGTAAAATGATAGCCTATTCTAGACTATTACAGACCAGCAGCAAATGGTCGCCGTGCACTGAGCACTCAATCCTCCTGATGACGTAGCTCGACAGATCAGGCTTTGAATTTTCACATGCAAGTAACAACTTACTTACTTACTAAATCCGTGACAATATCATCATCATCATCATCATTGCTCTTCGCGCCAGTAGGCGAATAAGGCTGCAAAATATCACTCTGTTTAAAACGGTCAGCTGTTTTCAATTTCTATTCATTGATTGATCGAACAATCTCGAGAAATTTATAGAAGGTTCCATAACATGTGAGCAGCTAATGTCAATCATGCACAGGCTTTTTACAAGGACATTGTCCTGAAGAGGCGTAATCTCCTTGGGTCGTCACACAATGCTTCTTCCCACTGCTCCAGGTTATAGGAGCATTGCATGACGACCCATGCCAAATAACAGCTGTGAAGGAGACTAGTAGAGGTGTATCACATGACCTATTTTGACCAATGATGTGACAGAATAATAATAACAATATTCTTGGTTGATTATTAATAAAATAATAATATTATTAAGTGTGAATTGCAATAAAGAAGAATAGTTCCCCACAATGCTTCACTCTCTGCTACACTTCTGACACTTGGATTTCCGTGGCAATTTTTTAACTTGACTTTTCCCTTTGTATCGCGAAGCTCAATTGTTATTGAACCCAGATCAACAGATCTTGTGAGAAGTTGAATCATGTTCCTGTACATGTCTTCAATTCTTTCCGCATCTAAGGCACTGGCCTCCATGTAGCTTAGGCCATGACATTTGGCGAGCGCTTGGCCTTCATCGTAAGAAACTTGACGTTTCTCAACTTGATCTATCTTGTTCCCAATCAGAATAATCAAAGCATTGCTTTCTGTGCAATGGAGATGAGCTAGTTCAAGCCATCTGGGAATGTGATGAAAAGTTTCACGATTTGTCACATCACACACAAGAAAAATACCATGGATGCCGCGGAAATACATAGCTTGCACTGAGAAGAACTGCTCTTGTCCAGCGGTATCAATTACCTCTAAATGTACAAACTTGGAGTCATACTTGAAAGACTCGTTGTCGATATCTAAGCCTATTGTCATCGTGCTCATGAGAACGTTATAAAATGGGTTTTGAAAACGTTGGAACAAACAAGACTTTCCAACTCCCCTATCACCAATAAACAAGACCTTAAATCTGTAATCATATGACGGTTGACGTCCAACCTTTTCAATCACAGCTTCTTCATCCATTTCATTGCACCCGCAATGTCGGACTAAGTGCCACTTGTGCTTCTCGAGTTCTACTTTGATGTCCGCTGCAGATTGACGGCAATTGCTGTCATTCTCCAAACACTTTAACACCAACTCTTTCAGAAAATGGTCCCCCATCTCAAGGATGTCTGTTTTCCGACGATCATGTTCTTTAATCATCTCGCCATCTGCAAGTTTACAAGAGATAAACAAGAATGAAAATAATGCTATTTTAAAAATACATCTTGCTCACAAAGTCCTATTGTGGACAGCTAGTAGATACTGACACGGTAATAAAGTTATTGATGATGATTGAACCAGTATTTAACTCTGGTTTCTGTAAAATGAAGTGACTAGGAGAGTCCATCATAGGTTAACCCCCAGCATTTTGTCATCTGTACCCATTTATTACTCCTGAGTGGAGAGAGGCAATGTGAGAGTTGAGTATCTTGCCCAAGAAAACTGACAACACAGTGACCCCGGCCAGGGCTCATCCGGATCGCTCAGTCCGGAGTCCAGCGCGCTAACCATTAGGCAACTGCGTCTCCCACAATTTTACTATTTTACCAACTGGTACAAAATGAATTCAGAAAAGGACAATAAAAATTAGCTGTTTTTTTTCAGGTAAATTTGACAAACAAACAAAGAACACACCTTTGGTGATTGGAGTTATTGAGCAGACCACGGGCTCATGACCGACAATCATTGCTAGTAAAACCGCACCAAATGAAAACACGTCCACTTTGGGACCATACTTTGCATCGCTGATCACTTCAAACTGCCTCATTACTGGATAGGTTTCTGGAGCTGCGTAAACTGGTGTGCCTGGCACACGCGTGGCATACATTTCACAACCTGCGCAAAAACTTTGGCCACGCCCATATCAGCAATCTTGGCCATCCCATTCACAGTCAGTAATATATTCTTTGTCGCCAAGTCACGATGGACAACAAGCGGGTCCAAGCTATGCATGTACTGCAGACCTTGAATTACATCCAGGGCTATGCAAATCAGATTCATGTTAGGAATTTTGGGGGACGAATTCGACTTTTTGATGTACCTTTCTAAATCGCAGTGCAAAAGCTCTGTAATGATGATCGGCGAGTATCCCTTGGGGAACACAACAGTATGCAGTTTCACCACGTTTGCATGGTTAAGCAACTTTAGAACGTCCCATTCCCGCTGAAACTCTTCCGTGTACTGGTCTATCATTCCATTTTCAAAGAAGACAGAATGAAACCTTTTAGCTGCAACTTCGCTCCCATTCCAGACGGCCTTGTAGACTTTTCCATAGGATCCTTTTCCGATTTGTTTTTCAAACACAAGGCCTTTTACATGAGACTCGAGAGATTCTTCCTCATCTTCGCCAGAACTCATTTTGCGAATGTCACAAGCTCAGTTGCCTCGATACAATCGGCGTCATTGGCATTCTGCAAGAATTCCAGTTCCGGGAGAAAAATGATTTATCGCATACTAGTTCAGAGCTTCCATTTGACAACGTAAAAATAAGAGTTGAGGTGCATTAAGGGTCAAATTTCTGAATACGAGCACAGCATGCCATTAAGTAGCTTCTTCAATCGGATTTCTAGCATGTTACAGCTCAAAACATTTTGCCAAGAATATGGAAGATGACGACTTCGCTGTGCATTATGGTTAATAATCCCTCCTCACGCAAACGCTTGGGTAAGAAAATAGAGAGGGGACTGGGGAGCGTTGTTCCAGGTTGCCTGGGGGGGGACGGTCACGTTTTCGCGCTCTTGCCTTGCATGCTGAGTGCGAAACGCAGGCTACTATTTCACCGGCAATCTGTGAGACTGAAACAGGCTAGGAGATAAAAAATCTAATTTAAAAAATCCTCTCACAGACCAATCATGTCTTTGCCACCAGAGGTCCATAGTTATAGACATGACAGTCTGTTGCTATGAAGAAATCCCAACGCTTGCCCTGAATATCAGATTGAGAACCATTTACTTGACTCAAAGCGTTGTCATGTAAATGTAGAAATCTGGAGCCAATAGTATTGTAGCCTCCTTCGCAGACGCTCTGTGGGCTCGTCACGCAACCTTCGTGGGGAGGGAAGATTACGCGACGAGCTCAAAGAGTCTACGTAGTTCCTCGTAGGGAGTTCCTGGACCACTCCTCGTGGAGGGCTTAGTGGTGCTACGTGACTCCGCTCTCTGACAGTGAGCCCCGCCCGATCCTGCACCGCCTTAGGCGGCCCACTCAATCACCACCCGGATCGAGCGGACACGACACAGCAGGCCAGGGAAGTCGACGTAGGCCGGCCCAAGCTGCTGCTTTCAACAAGTGACTCTGCAGTTTTCGGCTGTCTAAATATAAATGCTCATCACTTGACCCAAATACTCATAACCGATGGTTATGAGATCTATATATCTATCGCCCACTCACTGCCACCTCTAATAATCGATTCGCATTATCGCTTTCTAAGGACATTTACTAAACGGTTTGTGCGTATGGACAGGACCTTTATAGCTGGGATTTGAGACCTACTTCAAATTTAATTAATACTAATAGCGTCAAAATCGATTTAAGAATCGGAAACATCAGTTTTTAAAATAGTTAAACTAAAAATAAAAAAAAATCCTGGCTGCGTAGGGGCGGAGAACAAGTTAAAACAAAATTTCAATTCTGGTCTAATAATATTGTCGCCGTATTGCCGTAAACAAGCTAAACTGGCATTCGTGAATCGTGCTCGTCACGCAAGCGAGCCAAAGAGCGTCTACGTAGGCTAGATCCGCAACCGCTCAATTACCGCGCACGTGCACATGGATTACAGAGAGCCGCGTTCTAAACGCGTTCAAAGCGCATGGAAATTATATCTTTAGTTAACAATTGATGGTCAAGCATGTCTGGATCATAATAATCTTTCTGTTAACCTTTCGTGTTTTTTAGTCGACTGACTGCTGGGCTCTTTGCAGCAATTTACATCTTTATTTTAATATCGAAAATAAATAAATCCGCGCTTCGATTCCAGCTTATTCCATAAGCTCTTACTTCCGGTTCTCTAGACACGCGAACTCAAGTTATGTAATACTTTCTTTTGCAATCTCAATGCTGAATGTTTTTGGCGGGCGCGGAAATATTATTGTTGTTTTCTGTAGATTTTTCTCATCATGACAGTCGCCATATTCGTCGAGCGAAAGTGCTTCTTTGAACTAAAAGCTAAATTTGGCCCGAAGTCACTTAAAAATTAACCTCTCTCTAAAGTAGTTAAAGTCAGATCTAATGGTTTGGTGCGTGTTAACCAAAAGCCTTCCGGACACTTCACATATAGCGGCCCCGCTGACTCCAGTTGGTAACTCAGTATGTTTTGATTAACTAAAACAAGTTATTTTTAAAACTAAAACATCCACACTGTTCCTACGCAGCATGAACCATGCTGGGCTCCTGGTATCAGGTCCTGGTTCTAGTTGTCACAGTCTGGAGACCGGGGAGGGGGGGGGGGGGGGGGGAGGGTACTTGGGTCAGCTTTTTCCGGGTATGTACCGCTGGTCTCTCAGAGCCCCTACCCCATTATAGTCTATTCTGTGGCCAATTATAGACCCCATCTTAGTCACTTTTTTAAAAACAACTTAGTCACTTTGTGTTTATGCATCTACCTTGAATTGTGAACCCTTTTAACTACAGGTCTTCCTAAAAATAGTGAGATAATTTAGCAGTCATTTCCAGAGACCCATTTCAGTCATTCGAGCTGTTTCAAGTCGTGTTGAAAATGTGACCCCATTCTAGTCACTCTGTTAAAATTGCGACCCCATTATGGTCAATCCAGTCGTGAAAATGCGACCCCATCCAGCGGCACATCCCCATTAGCCTCTTACTAGGAGGTACCCAACCCCTCCCCTCCCCGCGTCTGGAGAACATGTAACTTTACCAACATTTCCTCTAAGCCTCCTAGCCCTACGCACGCGTCACACGATCTTTCCTCCACCCATTGCGTGATGAGCATAAAGAGTGTAGCACTTCCATGCCGTGGCACGGAATAGGAGTTCCCACGCTTTCGATTTTCAAATGTATAACGTTTGTGTGCATATTTTGGTCATTGGGATGTCCGGGGTTCCCTTGGCCCCTCCCCTAGATACGCCACTGAGGCCGCTGATTTCTATTTTAGCTTGCCTTTTTCCCAGAGATTTCTCGACAGCCCACATCCCCGAACTGTTTGTTGCATAAAATCAATGAGATCCGACTTCACTCCGCCTAGCCCGATTTTCTTTAGGAGCCTCAGGCTACACTCCGTCATTCTGTCGGTTCGTCCCCACCCCGAGGGGGGTATTCCAAAAATATTTTGTTGTGTCGCTGGGCTATAAAAACCCTTATTATTATTAACTTGTGCCAGACCACAAAAGGCTAATTTTACGACTCTGTTCCAGACCAAAAAAAAAGATCTCGACACGTGCCTAGTTTGACAAATGTGTTTGTATATAATACATTTATTTCCTTCGATTGATTGATTTCTTTCTGATTAATATACCTGTTGATTAATTAGCTGTCCCAGATAATCTTTATCCTGGTGATAAAGTAATTACTAAGTAAACCGATTCTTGAAAGTTATAATTGTGCAACCTCCCTGAGCTTGCATGACCAGTTCAGTGAATTTTTTCTTTAGGCGGGAGTTAACCTGAATGCCATTTTTCCACCACTTAACATGGGTTTAATGGCAATATCTCGTTCACGTTTCGAGCAATCCAAAAACTCTCTGCTCAAAACATGAATCTATGTTATGGGATGTTATCTTTGGGAGGAAATAGTTTTTCTCAAAGGAGTTGTAAAATTTAGGGAAATAAGAAATGTTGAAGATTTAATGTAGTTTTAAAATTAGAATTTGAAGTTAAAAATAAGTAGATTGACATTGACAGACAGTTGATAACCACGCAAGAGCACCCGTGTGGTTATCAACTGTCTGTTGGTGTTCCTCAACCAGGAGTTATCAATAGCAAAAAGAAGCAAATAAACAGGTGGGCAGAATAACTGTTGTTGTTGCAACAGTCTTGTCCATAATTTAGGTATATTAATTGTATTTGTATTTATAGTTTTAGGATCGAACCACTAGCTCGTCAGTTGATATACTGTTATGTGTCACCCTCATCAAATAAAGTTGATTAATGTAGATCAAAGACCATCAAAGGCCGGCTTACTGAGTCGCTGAGTACTCGCGTGTTCGCGCGCGTGGGAGATCTCCACCGCGCGCGACTGTCTCGCGTGAGAGTTCTCCTTGCGTGTCGCCGTGTGTCGCGTGTCTGTGATATCTTCTTTTCGTGCCGATTTCAATATCATTTAGATCGATTAAGATTTCCCGGCTTATTCAGGAGATTATCGATCAACCGAGATGAAATGTAAATAGTTGAATTGAGATTATTCAAATAATCGCGTCTGTCACTCACGGAAGTTACCTCTTCCTCGATTCGTCATGGGATTCCACAGAATGTTTAAGCTGTTAGATTTTCCTCGCACAGGTTAACGAGAAAATTCAATTAGTTTCTTACTGATCGCTTCCTGAATCGAGATACGAACGTCAGGACTTGTTGGCGACTTGACGCGACGCTGAGCTTAGGTCCTGTAATGCTTACATGCCCCACGGGCCGTGGCCCCAGTGATTATTATAAAAAAACGCCCTTTTAAATGCATTACCAACGGTTGGTATTTGACCGTATTTCGCGCATATTTTTGGCCTTCGCTCGCTCGTCTTTTAAATTGTAAAATACAAATAATTAAAGGATTCTAGTAGCTGTTAAGCAAGTCAACTGAATACTCCTCAGTATTTTGGCAGGATTACAAACTAAAACACCGTTCGGATAATTAAAGTATGAAAAACTCCAAATATGAGCGCGGCTCCTGATTCAACTGATCAGAAATGGCCAGTTGCTTAAAAGTAGTCTTGTAAAGCAGATTATGTGTCATCTCGGCAGGGGCAGCCGGATAAAATATAAGAATTATTCATCCCCGATGACAATACGTTTAAGTATTGTAAAAAACGCCATAAAAAAAGCTCAAGCAATTAATACCTATTTAGCGATCGAGAGCAGAAGGGCAGGAGCCCATGGCTAGCCAGGTCATATGTAAACTAAAGTTTGTACAGTTAATTTTTTTCGCCGAGACAGATCATATAAATGAGGCCTGGGAAAGGACAAGGTAGCCTGCGAGAAGACGTCTGCTATTTCCTTGCTTTGCACGCAGGCTAAGGACAGGGCGGATGCTCAGTCCTTTTATAAATTAAACACCTGTGAAGAAAGCAAAAAACTGTCAAACGAGTCAAGCTTACAACGTCCAAGAACTGATCCGGGGTGCAGTTGGGCCCTAAATGAAATGGAAGGCAAGCTGTTTGTGTCTCACTCTCACTCGTAAACGTTAATGTTTATTTTAGTTATTTTGATAGGAATTATCCGCGGATTACTGTGGACGATCTCAGTGTCGCGAACGATCGCGAACAACATGCATTTGTGAACACGAAATGAAGTAGATGTGCCTCACCCGGTTTATTTACAAACTGAAGGAGCAAGATAAGGCCATTGGAGAAAGGAAGGCTCTGGAAGCGGAAAGCCTACAATGAGGTCCCTGATTCCCGTGTGAAAACTGACGTGCTTTCTACGTCTTCTCACCTGGTTATATAAAATTAAAGTAGTCGAACTCGCTCCTAACCCTGGAGATAAAAAGGGAGTTAAAGCCTGTCTAGTCTACAAGTGGTAGGTGCTTATCAGGCCGGCGCTTATAATTAACTCCGGTTTCCATAGCATGAAGCGACTAGGAGTATTGCTACTCCCCTGGATGGCATGCTAGTCCGTTGCAGGTTACCCCCAGCATTGTTTGCCTTTAAATTCCGCGCCAGTACCCATTTATACTCCTGGGTGGAGAGAGGCACTGTGAGAGTAAAATGTCTTGCCCAAGAACACAACACAGTGACATCGGCCAGGGCTCGAACCCAGACTCCACTCGATCCGACGCGCCAACCATTATAGGTCACCGCATCTCTCTAGAGATACAATGCAGCAAAATTGTTGATCTTGTTACTGAAAGTTCTAGCTAAGAAAGATAAGGATCTAAGCTTCATTTTAGACTCTTTAGCAGGCTTTAACTCTTAGGAGACCAGACAAGAAAGATCAGTTGGAGAGTGAATAGTTGGTTACATTAAATTTGATAAAAATATTTTATATGATTCTAGCTAGCTTTATTAAGGCCGTGGCAAACGAGGAAACATTGTTGCGGACGCAAATGTTTCCCCGTTTGCCGCGAGCACGCATTATTTGTTAAATTTTGCGTTCGAGACGCAAAAGTGTTTCTGAATTCTTTCAGAAACATTTTGGGTTCGCAACAAATGTTTCCCCGTTTGCTCGCGGAGGAAACAATGTTGACTAGATTCCAAGGCTTGTTTTGCTTTGCGCGCGCATAATATCGCGTGTTCGCAGCATTTGTTTCCCGTAAAATGTTTCTTCGTTTGCGCAGCAAGGAAGCAAAACATTGTTTTGCTGCCCGATCGGGCAAACGGGGAAACATTTGCGTCCGCAACAATGTTTCCGGAACAATGTTTCCTCGTTTGCCACGGCCTTTAAATTTAATTATGCAGTCAGCTAATTGGCCAAGAACTGTCGACAGTAACAGAATTATATACCCGTAAATGAATCGACCACACAAACTGAAAAAATGCAATAAAATTTACCGGGCTTAGCGAGATAACATCACTAACAATCCATTTAGTAAAACAGCAGGTTCGGAGTAAACACCGTGAAAGAATATTAAAGATCACCAATCACATTTTTCTGTTGAAATATAATGGCCCAGTTCAGACGCCGTACTTCACATGAGCCGAATCGAATTCAAATTTAGGCCGACCTAAATTAATTTAGACCGACTGAATTGATTCAGACGCCGAACTTAATTCAGCCGAACTTAAATTAATAGAGGAAAATTGCTGTTATATTGAAAAATACATTATAATAATTTATGCATTTGTTTCGGCTCATGTGAAGTTCGGCGTCTGAATCAAAGCCGGTCCACAGCCGTTATCGGCTGAACCAGGCGGAAGAACGGCTGAGCCGATCAGTCCGAATTGATTCAGCCGTTCCGAATTAATTCAGACGCCGTACCTCACATGAACTGAATTCATCGAATTCAATTCGCTCATGTGAAGTACGGCGTCTGAACTGGGTAAGGGAAACGATGTTTCCAGTTGAGTATTACTTGGTGGAAAACATGTATTGTTTTTTGAATCTGTTGTTTCACGCCATTGGTTTTTCGTATTTATTTATTTTTAATTTTCAATGTGCACGGATATTATAACTTGGAATTTGCAGTTTAGTTCTTCTGTTTGTCAGTGTTGTCTTGGCCTGGAGAATGCATGTTTTGAGTCGATTTGCCGGTTTTGTGTCTCCTTGTCATGTTGTTCAGTATGCTAATACTTCGTTATGTTAGCCATGTCGAGTAACAATGTAAAGCGATAGCGCGGGTCAGAGGGAATAAGACGCCTACTACTGTTTTTATTGCAGCCCCCGTGGAAGGTTTGTTTTTCAAACCGAAATATCGGGCAATATATATTTTATTTTTTTATTTTTCTGCTTCTTGTTTTCGTTCTTTTTTCTCAGCCGTAAGGATCAGTTTGCCGTTCAATGTTTATTTTCTTATGTACTGAGAACCTGTTAAACCGGTCTCCTAGAATACACTGAAATATCGTGAGATATCTATACTCGTTCCGCGCGTTATTTCTACCTATGAGTGCAGACGAGATACATAATAAGAAGGTTCGTCAAGCTCAGCCTTTGTACGAGGTCTGCCGGCATTTTTACTTCACAGACCATGAATAATGACCCATCACATTGCAGACTGTAATTTTAAGTTGATGACAGAAAATATTTGAGTGGAATTTATTCGAACTTTCCAGCGTCCAAAACTAATTATTTTTAAACGATATCGATACATTGTCAAATAGACTGGTGAAAAGAATAAAGAAAAACATCAACAGAGGACACGGAGCTGACATTAAAGAAATCATGGCAATCTGAACTCGAATAAGTAGTAGTTTCTACTTTACAAAGATAGAGCCAACCTCCTTCCCAGGGTCTCTCTCTTCTTCCCGCCAAAAGAAGAGAGACCCTGGGAATGAGGTTGAGATAGAGCAATTTTCAAGTGATTGACGAAAGTGAATTGCATTGGTTTGGCGATTCCTTAGCTCTGATTGGTTAAGAAAAAGTCGTGCTACGCGATCTAGCCAATCATAGCAAGAACGCCGGCTTTTTTCAACCAATCTGAAACAAAACCAAAACCAATCGTTTCCCGCGCTTTGCGTCGGTTGCATGTTTTCCCGCGCTTGACACTGGTTGCATATTTTCCCGCGCTTGGCGGGCGACTGGTTGCATGTTTTGATTCAAGTTCTGATTGGTTCGTTATGTTACTTGCGTTTGTTTTGATTGCTAGATATGATTGCTATATCGCTCCATCAAAAAATCACATAAATACGTTAGACACGTTCTCTCGAATTTCAAAATACTTTATTTTTTCTAAAATAAATAATTTATTTAGGAAGACTTTTTCAGGAAATCAATAATACCATCGTTTTTAGTTTTTCATAAATATAAATAATATAATATATAAATAAACAAACAAATATATAAATAAATACAGTTTAAAGGCCTTTGGCCATTAAAGATAATTGAAAATAGATACATCTATTAAATATATTAAAAGAAATCATTAAATATTAAATATACATCAAGGGTATGAATATAAAATATTTTGAACTACTTCAATTAAGGTTATAACTGGTTTTAACAAAAATAACAATGTATCTTTATCTTTTATCTCTTTGAGAAAAAGGACAAGTAACTCGTATAATAAATAGCAATAAAAACATCTTGAAGTTTCTCTTTAGATCAAAGAAACTTATTATAAATTTTCGAATATCGAATACGCCGTATAAATTAAATATACTAAAATAAATTATTTTTTCTTGCAAATTTCAATAAGATACCTAACTAATGATTTTATACATCAGTCTCTTGTTTTATAAGTATCATATCTTTCTTTGTTTCTATCTGTTTCTTATAATGCTGTTAGCCCCTTGAACTCCACAATGTGGTACTAAAATACCGTTTCATACGAAACCGTTTGAATCTCATACAATATGACCACTCAGATCATCAATTTGAATCTTTAAAAATATAAAGTTTTGCCCGCATAATATAATGTCTCTTTTGTAAACAATAAATATCAATTCTGTAATAAATAATTTAAATACTTTCACGAATTTCATATAAAAACCTAGAGACGGATAGCCTTAATTTCAGTGGTCTCCTATGTTCGCTTACTCCCGAGAGAGACCAACCCTCTGTATGCCCGCTTATGTAGTCCCGAGTATGCGGGCAGAGGAGCCGTTGAAATTCAGGCTAAATGACTGCTTAGTATGACTGAGGCGGGTATTCTATAAATTGGACTGATCGTTGCCAGGAGAGAGTTTTTCTCGCCGACTTTGTCCTTCCATCTTTGGTGATTCCCAGATACCATTGACCGTGAGGCAGTGATCGAAATCTTGTGTATCCCTTCGATGACTGGTCTTGAATAAACACGCAGCTTTGATTCGTCTTGCCTTGCTGGGTCGGCTGTGGATCAATACAAGAGTTATTTATGTCAGTACATTAGCCGAGTGTTCTTATCTGGCTTAGACAAGTTACCTGTTTGGGGAATGTGACATTGGGTATTGATCATGGGAAAAAATGGTCATAAGAGTATCAGTGTCTTTTAGCTAGTGGCGTGACATCTTCATCTATGGCAGTTTTCCCAGTGAAATTTTTCTGACAATCTCCACGGTTTGTACAATATTGTACGGTTGTATTTCTACTTAGCTACATGTATTAGTATTGAGCTTTTGGTATCGTTGTAAATTTGCCGAGATTCCGGGTGATGTGACCTACTGTCTCTATATATAATAATATATGGATGTAGACTAAATACTCGGCCAGACCATATCATCTGTCTGGGTATCTGTTATTTATCGTTCATTTAGAATTTAAGGCAGAGTTTTTATTGATATTGTTAAGTACCCGGGCAGACGATATAGCCGCTTAAGCGATTCTGTCTCATTATGCTGATAAGTTCACTGACACTTCTCTTCCGTCCGTCCACCTTTAGGGTGGATATCGTTTCTCCCTCGTCCTTCCCTTTCAGTTTTTGTTCACCACGTATGTCTATCCCACGTAAATCACTCTTTCTTCCATTTCCTCTTCATCTTTCGACACATCAGTAACTCAACTATGATCTGTTTTGGATGTTTTGGAACTACCCCGCAATTGGTCTTAAATCATTTTCTGTGATGGAATGTCTGTGAGTGTATCACTGTCTCGATATCTCGTAGCTCTATGTTGGCCCATCAGACCTTTTATTCTACTTCATGGGAGGTTACTGATCTAGCTGTCTGCCCGTCTGCGGTTGATTTTTTTTTTATTCCTCAGTAGTTTTTTTGCGCAGTTCTCGCATACTTTTGGGTCTAAATTTTACTGACGAGAACGGGGAGCGGGGCGAGAGTTCAACTCTCGCGCGCTTTCATCGAATTTAAACCTGCTCAAATTTTCGTGAGAGTCGACTAGCTTTTTCGCTCGTTTAACACGCAGATGATGTGAACTCTCCCCTACTCTCAGCTCGTTTGACCGGCCTAAGAGACAGTTCTTCCGAACGAAAACACCAGCTTGCAAAATATTCTCCTGTTGCGTACATCCGTGACAAATAACACACTTTGCGAATCTCATCCGGATCGCCACATTTTCCCCATTCTACTCGTTGCTCAAGACACGGGAACCAAGGGCGGTGATAATGTTAACACCTTCCAGGTGGCGCAATTTCCGTGAGAAACTCGCGCCCTTGGGAGGGACTGCCATATGCCTTGTCATGCAATGGAACAGTTTTACACTATCAACCTTTGTATTGTTTCTCACGAGAAAAACGTTTTAAACTATGCCAAACCACCAAATTAAACAGTGCCAAATATTTCCTACAAACCCCCTGGGTTTCGCCTCAGGGGGTCAATTAATGTTTGCAATGTGTACTGTACAACCCCGATCACTATAAACGAAGCCGTCCCAATACAACAGACTCTGTGGAAACGAACATCCCTGGACACTGTCCAGCTATTTTAATTTAAAATAAAGAACATCGCATACGGAGAACACATGTTTTGATTGCCGATGATAATTTCAGCCGATATCTAGCGACAAAGCAAACGTTTAAAACTTACCATAGCGACGACTGTTCCATGCTGATCGAGGCATAAGCTTACACTTCCATCGTAAGTCTTCAATATAACTTGCCCTGCAGATCCCGCTGATTCCATCCTTATCAGTACTACAAAACAAAAGATCATATCGTTACAACTAAGCATAGCGAATCTAATAACTCTATATAGAGTTTTACTGACTGTCACGCTCTTGTGAAAATCGCGCGCTATCTGTGACACGATATGTACCGATCACGCGCACGCGACTCAACGAAAACGTGATAGAATTCTATGAAAGAAAAGTTTTCTGGCGAATTTTCAAGGTTTTACACTCAGTTTGCGCGGTCCTATTAAATACAGAGTCTTATAAACTAAAGTTAACTAAACTAAACTACATCGGTGATCAGTTCATAGCGATCAGTCAAATCATCGCCGAAGAAAATCACGATGTAAAAAATCACCGGTTAGATTACACTCGAGAAGATTCCCATTCGATAAAATCGTCCATGTTTCCGTGTTCACCAATTTTAAAATTAAATTAAGACACCTTTGTTCCATTGTTATAATTAATTAAAGACAACAGATCGGCCTTTTGTCAGCACTTCACGTACCATTAGCGTCATGTCTGTCCCCCTTGCCATCCACTTTACCGTTGTGGATGCGTACAAACTTGGCGCTGTTCTTTGAGTACAACTTTTTGAACTTGTGGATTCTAACAACTTGGTTCGAGTTATTCATTACATCAAGTGGGTCGATACCGCTATTCTCCAGCGCTTGAGTGTCCTAAAAAATGAAAGCAAACAACATTTAATTATACTGACCCGACTGCGCGCACGGGACCTACCAAGATGTTTGACAGGCTTTGCGCTGTGGTTTCGGTGAACTTGGGGGAGAATTTACGGAGGATATATCAGTTTGCTTTTCAGTCTTTCAGTCAGGTAGATTTACCGCCTTTGCTGTGAGAAAAGCGCCGCGCAACGTAAACAGGTAAACATTCCGCGGACCTCGCGCGCGGCCGCGGTGAGCTAAGTGAGATAGCGTGGGAGGTTCAAGTTGTTTTTCCGCCAACTAACGCGCAATGATCGATCGTCTTGTTCTACTTGACAAGCATGACAAAGTCCCCGCGATTTGCCAAAAAAAACAAATCTCAAATGTCGAACAGCTGGAGCATCTAGTACATCCAAGAGTCTTTGTATCTACAGATTGGAATTGACCTCTGACATAAGCATTTTATTATCCTCAGTCGCAGAGGCAATTTAACCGGCGAATTCCTCCTGGTTAAATTGTTCTCAATACTCTTTTGCGGCTAGACCGATATTTTTGCGGGCTGCCTTCCTTGCGTTAAGATGCCATAACATTGACCTGCCTGATATGAATCTCTTTGATATTGCTTGAATGACGTAAATTCTTTGAGAGAAATCGACTTGTAGGGCTTTTTACTCGTATATTTAGCGTTGAATTTAAAAAAAATTACAGAAAAGTTCGGAAAACAGTTCACAACTTTAAAAAACGTTTCTAAACCGATCACAGAATGCTGTGGAAAACTTAAGCTCAAACAGAGAAGTTTTTTCAAATACTGCATTTTATGCTAACGGTGTTTAGTTGTTCAAGAGCCTTTTCAATATACAACCGAATTTAAGTGACTTAGAATGGAAAACACAAAAAATGTAAATTTACTTACCCCAGAATGCGAAGTCGATTTTCTTGTTGGCCTTGCAAGACATCTGTGAATCGAAACGAAATACACGCTTAAAATGTTGAAAATTAAAGTGGCTCTCCAACACGAAGCTGACTTCAAAGAAAGAACTCCGTTTTGAGGGCATGCAATGACAAAATAGCTTACTCACGATGATAGGCAAATAAGAGAAATAATCGAAGTCCAGAGCTTGTCCCACACCATGTTGATATGCTGAGGCTGTCAGAGATGTGAGTGATTACTTGGCTGCTAGTTCTTTGTAAATCGCGGAATTCTGGTGCTGTTGACCTTACAGTGATGTGCGCTGTAATTAAGATGTCTCAGTTCAACCAGCCTTTATATTTACGCCGGGCCGGACACGCGAACTTGTTTTAAATGCAGTGATAGACGTTCGTCAAGTGGTCGGCATACCGAACATTTCGATGATAGAGAACAATCAGTAGACTGCCGAAGATCGACCCCACCCCGAAGTTATGAGAGAATCACGCACGTCACGTAATCAAACACAATGCTGTCACCGGAATTGCAGCGATCCACATGAGTTTTTTTTCGCAGTCTATGCGGAAAGCGAGGGTAGTGTGGGAGTACAGTGGCTTACCTGCAAACCACCTGCAAACCACACTGTAAGGGTGAGCATAAAATATTAAAACTTGAACGTAACTCCTTTTATCTAATCACCCTTATATTATTTTTTCATTTGGCAGCTCTTAGAAAATGTTCCGGTCACTGTGAACGTACGTTGAGCTCTGACGCAATAGGAACAAATTCATGCAAGGTTAGTCAATGGATATTTCTACTGCAGGAAGCAATGCCGTCGCCGTTAAAACAATTATTTACCGAAAATGTTGATTCTTATGCGCTGCGCTGCCTGGGTCGGCTGCCGCGCGCGCTGCTGTAACACCTGAAAGGGCGCGAGTCAGATTGTCACAAAAATATCATTCCAAATTTAAACCTGACACGTTTACAGAGGTCAGATTTAGGTTTTTTCGTCTTCGGAAACGGAATATTATTACAGTTACGTTTTCCTAACAAACACAAATGGAGTGACTCCCAAGCAACGATAGAATCCTGCCCCGGTCACTTGAGCGTAAAATGTTATGCAAGACTTCAACCAACACAAACAATCGATCGTGTTTCTCGCAATTTCTAGAATTGTCGCGCAAACAATGGCGAGGATTAAAAGTTGAACAGAAAAACGCTTCTAACCCACTCAGGAGAGACGTACGTTTAAAAATACATTTCTGCATCGTAACGTAATTTTAATACATCATAAACGTTGTCTAAAAGTGAATTTGAGGCGTGGGAGGAGAGAGGCGGGGAGGGGTTTTCCCTGAGTCACATATAGTGCCCAGGTCCTATATATTGTGTGAACTACAACATGCATGAAATAAAAATAAATACAAAACGGTGAATAATCTGTGTTTAATTTGAACCTCCACTGACAATCTTCTTGTCAATCGTTCAGCTAATTAATTGTTGAAATTAAGGAAAATGTTTACGGTGTTGGTGATACGAAAATCCGGTAGCACTTTAGATTTTATCTGTAGTCTGCTTGTTCGAGGTTCATGTGACGAAAGCTGCATTTTCACTTCGGTCATTTTAGGAAAAATGAATGGTTTAAGCTCGTGGAAATTTTTAGGTGGTATTAAACCAATGTGTAAGATTCAAAAGACAGTGCATGGAATCCAGTATTTAATACCAGTAATGCACTGGTCCGACCTCAACAAACGGAACAAGAATTGCTATCATTTTATAAATAAGTATATTACATCATGGGATAAATACTCTGTCACTATATATTTGACATGTCGGCTTCTGTGGTTCTTGTATACTTGCTGAATCAGTGATAATTCAGATGGCTATTTCAGCTTTTTAAAATAACTCCGGCCGGAATTGTTTCAAGTGTGGTATTTAATAGCGTGGGTTTCTCGATTAAGATAACGTGGCTGTGGCATATTTTTGGTTCCCGCGCTCGCCCGTGTAACACTGGTTGATATTTCTCTATGTATGACCGTTCAGATGACGTCAGTTGGTCACATAAGTTGACGAGTTTGTTTCTTTGTAACTAAGTGTATGTTATGATAAAAACTGTACCAACAAATCAATTAATACGCCAATAATTAGTTTTAAAACAGAACAGTGAAAGCAAGTAGCTGTTGAAGTTGACTAGATTCGCACAAGATAAGGGAGAAATTTAATTTATTTCTTTTTTCATCAATATATTACTGAGTTAAACTTCCGGAAATTTGCCAAGCAACCAGTCACGTGCAACTATAAATAGACAATACTTCGAATTATAAATTTGTTTCGGAGTTCTCGAAGTTTCCGCCGGAGATAAAAATCGCTTAAAACGATGTTCGACCTTGATCTTTCTTTAAAAAAAAAATAGAAAAAAAGAGAGCGGACGCGCCGTTAGAAATTGATTTCCTTCACATTCCTTCAGGTCTTGTTTTAAGTTCCCACATGAGCGGAGGAAAACACCTTTTGTTTGAAGAATAAAACAAACCTCACGACCTATGTACGTAAGTTTAAAAACTTCGCCAACTTGGAGCCGAGTCAGAATTTTGTTTTTCGCTGGAGACAATGTGGCTGAGAAAACAAGGTCCTTACGTTAACACCTATTGTTAAAGTCATTTGTTAAATGGGATGAGGCCGGATGCTGACCCATTCTCGACGCGATTTATACACAAATCAGAGGAAATGTTTAAGATGATTGTGGTTTGCTGGTTTGTTTCGGTTCAGAGACTGCAAAATGGTCTTCAGCCTCTAAACAATGCCGGCAATGGATCAAAGTTAAGTTTAGACTCAAATCCAATTTGCCCCGTTCAAAAACACACGTTCAAATAAAAACACAATGTTATAATGTAGTTTTACTGTTTTTATAATGTCGTTTTACTGTTTATGTTCATTGTAATCGATAGGAAAATCGACAGCTTGTGTTAATTGTTGTTCAGTCAATTTTCTTTTATGTAACAAAGTGACAATCAACGTATTGTCACGTAATTGGGTGTAGAAAGACAAATTTTCGTGTACGATATACGTTGAAAGTTAATTGTTGGCACAAAGTCTCAAACTCTGTAAACTAATCTTGTATTATTGATGGGAATTAACGACAACTATGTTGTATACATTTCTATCTTAAATTATCCGATTAGCTCTTAGTCTGTTTTGAATAGCAATCGCTAAAGACACAATAAGGAAAACAAATTGCCACATAACAAGATATGAAACCACGAAAAAAACATGAGATAATCCCGATGATAAAAGGATCGAATTACCAGCTTTCTAATTTTTATAAAAAAACATAATTTGTTTCTGCTATCGAGAAATTATGTCTACGAGAAATTATGTATTTGATGTGTAAGATTTAACTGATACAATGAATATAATTTGGCATAATCAGTTAAATCTGATCAATATCGCTAATAAATCTATGATAAGTACTTCCAAGCCTTGAACTAATATTACACCATAGCAGTACATGGCCATTAGGTTAAGGTTATTCCATCGAAATAGAAGTTACACTGGGAAGTTTCTGAAACTTTCCCTAGTTGAACATTGTGATGTAATGTTTCAAAATATAGAATAAAAAGAATAGGTCACCAGCCTCGCGAAAGAGATATAATCGACTAAAAATCCCTCATAATTCCTTACAAAATCAACCAAAAACACGTATTTTTTCACGTTTTCAGTGATTATTAATTTGTCTGCACTGAGAATTGGTCTATACTCCTTGTATAGAAAGAAGATGATTACTAGACTTAAATATGCGAAAAAAAATGATAGGTCACCACGCTCGTTTACGAGAAAACGATCATTTGCCTCTCTGGCGAGCATAGCCATAATGAAAAAGCCGCCACGTTTTTAATGTGCGCGCGCTAATTACGCGCGAAATTATGCGCAGAAAGGATGCGCAGTGCAATACTAAGGAATGACCTTAAGTGAGGTTCAATTTTCTTTCCTTCACTTTGCCCGCACTGCGGACCTATTTTACAACCGTCTGACGCAATACAGCCCGAATACGCAATACACAGCAGAATCCCCAGCTAAAGAAACGTAACAAAATGAGGTACCGATATTTGCCAGTTTCAAGGATTCCAGTTTACTACAAACGTCGTATTTCTGCCAAGAATAAACCACGAACTGCTGTATCTGCAAGGACAGGCGCTTGTAAAATTTGGATCCTTGGACCGGATCGATATTCTATGACATAATCTATAATAATATAACACCAATTGGTCGTACAAGGATCCGAATTTTAAAAGCGCCTGGACGAGTCTTTGTTTGTTAAAAGGTTAATCAATTTCCTGTTATATACCGTATGGAATATCAAATTCTCAAAGTGTAGGAACGGTAAATAGAAACGATTGTGGCCTGAACAGGAAAGAGGTATGGTTGTTTCAGTTGGCTGTGAGCCCTACAACACTATACATTCGTTTCCAGTTTCATTGCAAAGCTCGAGCCGGCAATATTATTTTCAAAATGCACTATCCGTGACGTATATATCTCCTCAGGAGATATTCTCGTCTGACGCACCCTCGCCAATTTGTTAAAACTAACATTAACGAACTACAGTTAAAGTTTAAACAGTTTAGAATTAAAAGTTATTTAAAGTTATAAAGGTTAAAACGTTTACTGATGTTAGTTTGAACAATTTAGTGTTGACGTGCGTCAGACGATCGAGAAAATCTGTCCGCTTAACAATACATGGATATCGCATTCGACATATTTCTGAAGTAAGTGTAGAGAGCACTTTTTAACATACGCCCACATTCTTTAAGATTGTTCCAGCCCGCCTTTTTCCTTCTTAAAGGGGAGCTATGTCACGATAATTTAAGTCATTTTTCGAAGTGCAAAATCACCTTCAAATTGGAGAAAGCCTCAGAATAACAGTTTACTAAGGTAGAAAAACACCAAAGAGATAATAATAAGCCAAACAGGAACAAGGAAGGTGGAGGATGGAGAAGATTAAGACGGATTGTGAATGGCGAACTTGAAAAAAATTGCCATGCGCCATCCGTGACGTAGCCCCTTTAACATCTGTGTAGTGCGTGAAACGTGCTTGCTCGCTCGCTAAATCATCTTATTTCAACACCACTATATAATCTACTTCCAGCTTTGTGTATGTAATGGGAATACATGCTGTCCAATTTTGGAAATAATTGGATGAAAAAAAAAACTATAGACTTGCCAAAATTGAAGAAGGTCGTAGTCAAAGGAATTGTATGAATTCAATTCATGATTTCCAAATTCTGGGACAACATGTAGTCCTAGTTTTACATGTTGATTATATTGCGCGCGTAAAACTGTGCAAATTACTCGTTAAGTTATCCAGTTTCAAATTGTGCAGCGGATGAGTTAATGAGTGTACTGTGGGATTTTTGGCTGGCGATTTAATTAGTACTTAAATTTACCACGATTTCAAACTTAATCTTCTTCAGTTCCGTTCGGAACACCGTCGAACTTTGCGTGAGATGGAGACTTAGCAGAGTCTTAGCAAGAACTATAAAAAAGAAAAACGTAAGAATGATATCCTAGCTAGTCTAGTTTTCAGTCATGTCATGAGCTATTACACGGAAAGATTCAACATACATACGTCAGGGATTTCTTGTATGACGTATAAATATGAGCGTTGTTTACGATCACACGTAATAACTCTCGGCTAAATATGCTTAGCAAGGTCGGCCAAATTTAGTTCAAACCAAAGTAAAACAATTACCACCACAGATAATTGCAGTATTTTGTTTTCTTTTCGAGTGGATTATCCACTTACATTGATATCTTATTGCTGATGACGGCTTGAAGATTTATAATCCAGGATATTTATCAACCGTTGCAGGTTGCCAAAGAAACCGAGGAAAAAAACTTCAGTTGCTGAAACGCGAAACCGTTGCGGTTTGAGGGAGGACAATGTGAAATAGAGGTGGAATAAACCACAGGTTGGATTAGCAGTAAGACTTGGATTAAACCGCGTGAGAAACTTCGAGATATTACGGGAAGTAAACTAAGCAGAACTTGCCATGAGGAAATGGCATGTAAAACTGACGCCGTCTGGCCTGATCTTTGCACTCCGAGTCGAAAGAGATCAACCGACAACGGACAACTTTAGTTTTCATCGGATTTTAAACATTGTTCAAAATTTTGCACGGTTTTATTCGTTTCAAATTGCAGTAAAACAGTTGAATTTGAAGAGGAAAGCGAAGTTCTTAGCTGTTCTTACATCAGACGGAAGGATTGTTAACTAAAAATATCCATTAGTTAATTGTTACATCAGCATTTTCTTCAAGTACGTATAGCTTTCTGTTTATTTTAATATACGTACATCCCTAATCCTTTGATGATAATGCACTGCCAACTGAAATGTTGTTTAATCTGCTTTCCTTTCAGCTTAACCTATAAATAAAACTCATAAAAAAAATGAAAAATGTGCTGTATCAAGTAAAGTATTTATTGTGAGTGTGGGCGTGTTGAACACAGATTCAACAAGGAGCTATTTCAAAAAGAAATAGTGTTTCGTTTCCGGAACGATTGGAAGGTCGGGAAACTTTGGGGAGACCTGGGTTTTAGTACTTGCTGAGAATATCCTGGGGCAAGGGTGAGTATTATGGGTCCACGGCTTCACGGTCGCGAGTGTGGAATTGGCTCACAATCGACAATCAAAGTCTAGCAGTTGCCTCCCCTAGTCTTTAAACTTTTGAAATTACCTAGTGAAAACTTGCGTCAGCTCATACATGTACTCGTTGGCTAGGCGTTATTTTCGTATGGGACGTTGAAGACGACCGATTCCAGCCCGGTGCGGCCCGAGCAATTAACCCGTAAACATCTTTCCCTCAACTTTCCGTTCCTCGTTCCCCGTTTCCCCATTCTCGGTTCCCTGTTTTAGAAATAGCCAAGATATAAGTCAATAACAAAGTTGAAAATACAGCTAGAATATTTACATTACAATTAAACACGGAAACAGATATCTTTGTATTTTTCGCCAATACATCGCTTTAATCGAACTTTGAAGCATTTCAGTCGTCAAATATTTCTATTTGTAATACATTTGAATTTCTTATTGTCTCCGTGGCGATCATTTTATCGATACTTGAACAACATGTGTTCGCCAGTTTGTTTGTCTTGGCTAGAACATGTTTACATTGCAAGCTACGAGGGTTATTCTGATTGGACAGTAGCCCACTGTGTAAATAGTTCACATCGGATCAAAAACAATACCGTTTCGTTTCTGAGGAAACGAAACAAAAACCACGAGAATTGAACCAAAGTTCTCCGGCAAGAGTTCAAACTCTCGCTCTCGCTTTGACCGCCAACTCTCACGTACTTCCATCGACTTTCATGTCTGCCCCCTCGATGAATTTGAACCTGTTCAAAATTTCCACGAGAATCGACGAGATTTTTCGATCGTTTAGCGTGCTGATGATGGTCGGATGGGAGTTGAAGAAAATTATCGGTGAAACTCTGATCCCTGAACTCTTGTCGACTTAATCCGGCCCGATAGTAATATTTTCTTCGGCCTTATTTGACATAAAAAACAATAGATTTAATTCATTCTGCTCTAGTTTTGAGTCACTAGTTGTTTTTAGGCTCAATCAGAAGAGCCCGTCATATGACAAACTCTCACGACCAAAATATTGATTATCTTAACTGATTGCCATAAGTTCTCTTCAGTTAGTACTGAGAATTTGGTAGCACTTCAGGGCATGCCCTTATAGTATTCTTAATTGTCAGTCGCCTGTCCTTAGTAACTATATGTGTCTATATTCTAAAGAGAATTGTGATTTGATTTAGTCTTCGATTTCAGTCCGGCGTTACGACTAAGGTAAAGAGGGTTGCTTGAGTAGTCTATTGTTACAGTAAAAGGTGCTGTCTGCATGTATTGGCTACGGTACAAAACGGCGAAAAATCAATGAAATAGATCAAGAAAATTAGTGGTTTGGTGTAGGGCCGACGAATGATGAAGAACTTCGGGAGAACTGGGAGTATCTGGAAAGTCGAAAAATTGCTGATTGCGCAAGGGAGTCAATCGGAAGAGAATTGTTTCCGCCGAAAACTCAAACTTCTCGTGAGCCGAGGGGTATAGTGGACTGTGGTAAGGCTCATGACATGTGCGCCTTATATGGGAAAGAGAGAGAGGAGATAGGTACGATATGAGAACTCGCTAAAATAAAACAACAGAGCCGTGTATAGAGCGCAGCATCTTTAATTTAGCTCTATAAATGTGTCTTGTCTGTGGTGCAACAGTTGTCTTTTGACTTTCTTCTACGAACTGTTTCTGTTGTCTAGGCAACACTTCTGTTTTGTCACACGATATTAATTAATCGTCACTTTTTATAAATAAATTCCAACCACATATTGACCACATATTCTTTGATTTTCCGTCGTCAGCGCCCACCAAATAAGGATTAAATATCTTCATGGAAAATATCGCATGGAAAATATCGCCAGTTTTCTACACTCAGCTTTTTTATGCATCATGTAATAAGGAATTTATCACCCATAACATCATAGCGCGTGATTTACTTTCTGAATCAAATATTTAAAATAAGTGCGTTGAAGTGCATTCTTCATTTTATCTATAAATCCCACAGATAATACGGTTTATATTCGACTACTTAAAACAGTTCTTTTATCGGTTCGAATGAGAAATGCAGCGACAGGAAATATCTAAAAATAGGAAGAATCTCCGTGCTGAATTCTACGTACAGTGTATGGAAAAAAATGAAAGCTGCGAGACAGTAAGAGAGCAGATGAAAAATGCTCGACCACACAAGTTTAATAGCGGTTTTAAGTGGATATAGGTTTCCACGTCGGTTTGCGGTATGGTTGAAACTGACTCGAATAAAATATCACACCCCGAGTGCTAAACATTCAAGACATCTTTATAACGTTGTCTCTCTCCAGACAAATTCAATATATTTGTTGTACTTGGTGAAAGAAATATCTTAACTATTGTCATGTCCATTCTAATTAGTACGTCGGTATATCTGTATTGACTTGCCTTTTGTCATATGTCTTTTGACGTACGTTCGTCTTTCAGGTAGGCCGGTTTTTCCGGCTGACTGTGCAAGGTGTTCTTTTGTGGTTTAATGCCGACTTTTTCGGTGCGTCTGAGAAGGTGAGAAGATTGTGTAATTCCGTCACTAATTCTTGCGGCAAACCCAAAAAGCAAGTGATATAAACTCAGCCGGCTCTTTTGGTGAATTTCTAAAAGGGATTTTTGTCTGTCTAAGTACCGCTCTTCAACATAATGTGCGGCCGGTAGATCAATAGCTGAATGAAAGCAGGACTTTTGACACAATTGCCAGCATTTTACATATTTGTATTTTAAGCTCATAAAGGTATATCCACGTGTTAAACATTGCTTTTGTTGTCTATACGCTTACATACAAAAACTGCGTTAATCAGGCAACAAAAAATGCGGTAAAAAGGGCACAAAAGAAGACAGAGATTTAACATGTTTAACAGTTTATCATAAACCATTTCAATTTGCTCCTGCGCGCGCTGCAATTCAGTACTCAAAGTAAACAAAAAAACTTGCGTTTACTTGCGTTGTGTGGCCAAACGGTGAAAAACTTGTGTCTACTGACTTGCCTGCAAATTTGATCTTGTTCAAAGTGAACGCAAGTCGCCGCAAGTGCGCACAAGTCGAAAACTTGCGTCTACTTGCGACTCCGTTTGGCCAAGACCGTTAGCCGCTAGGTCCCAAATCTGACATATTAATTCTCTTTGAGGTTAGCTCCGAGAACTTAGCGGGTAAAGGCTGCCATCCCTTAGTTGATGATTTTCTTTATTCTCTCCATCTGCCTACTGGATATTGTATCGATATTGTAAGGAGAAATCAGATATGGATCACTCAGTCTTGGGAATCGTCATGTTAAGTACTTAGTATAGTGCAACTAAAGTGAGCAATAGCGTTTTTATGAGTTAACAGTTCGACCTGACAGGATTGTTATGACGAGACTTGAACAGAAACAAAGGTCTTATAGTTACTATAGTACAATGCGGCTGGGTTTTTTTGATTATTTAATCCAGTTTATACTGAGCTATTCCGAAATCAGGATACCCGCTAAAATCCTGCACACAATCCTCTTCCGAAATGCGCACGTAGTTAGAAATACTGTAACTACTTTTTAATAGCACATCGCTATATATGGCGGGATTATGTTGTACATGTGTTTGATAATACAAACGATACATTTTTTCAATGAATTCCATTTTTTCCCGAATACAGTCGAAGCTCCCGTAAGCGGACACCCTCGGGAAGCAGAAAAAGTGTCCGCAACTGGAGCTGGCCGCTTACGGGAATGTGTAAATACAGAGTTTGTATGAGCTAGAGTTCAAACGGGGCTTTGTCAAGACGGCCGTAAGTAGAGCTGTCCTCGCTTACGAGAGTGTCCGCTCAGAGAGCTTCGACTGTTTTCGGAATAAGACGAATAAAAAACGGTCGTTGATTAACAACGTTAATATCATCTTAACTTTTCACTTATTGCAGGATATAGTATCAGTCATAGTCAGTATATATTCTTATAAAGACAATATTAGAATGCGAGACTTGAACATAAGAGAACAAGGTGTTGGAGTTTAACAAAAAAATTAACAAAATCGGCTCATATACTTACCAGAAAATGCCATTTTCTAGACAATATTGTCATAACACGCGACTTAAATAAAAAAACCACGTTAAAGTTACAATAACTTTCGACAAGTAAAAATCAATAAAACATCAAATTAACAAAATTGTTTAATATACTTTCCATTCTGATCCAGACAGCATTGTTATAACACGCGACTTGAACAATAAAATGGTGTTCAAGTAACAATTAACGTGCTACTAGTAAAAATCAATTGTAAATTACAGAAGGACAAATTAGCAAAATTGTCTCATTTAAAATCCTTTTAAATTCTGCTCCAGACATTATTGTCACAATACAAGCGACTTACATGATAAAAAGGCGTTAAGATAGAGGTTAAAGTCACAATTAACGCTCAGCAAAATTCACTCTCATATAAACGCCGTACAAGATCAACTACTAGCAACATCTCATTTCATGTCAGGAGAAGGCCGGGCTCTAAAAATGTCTCGATTAGTTTTCGTATTTATGTGTTGTCTTGCGGCGAACGTTCTTGGAGGAATAGAGGAACAGAGGATCCTGAGTTTTAAACAAGGTTTGTCAGTGTTTTTTCTCGTCGTTTTTCAACTCCGAGTAACGGTGATAGTTTGGTAACTTTTCGTCATTTCACTAATACTCGAATAGCTCAGTCGGTCTGACCCGGGCATTGCTCTTTGTTGATCGCTTCACACGTTTCTCGAGAGAGGACCAAGTCTGGTCATGATCAAGAGAAAATACACTGGCTTTGGAGGTGGTCGTGGGCTCAAGGCGTGGGCGCTACAAACCAGACCAAAAAGTACCGACTATGTTGGAGGTCGAACATGTCTCAGTTCAGCTAGTATCAGATGATCGTGTCGTTAACATGTTTGCCTATGTCTCGTACAATCGTCATTTTTTGCTAGAGAACCTTCAATATTGTTCGAAAATAGTAGCACAGGTTCAGTATTATGTCCACTTTGAAATGTTTTTGGCCCGAACAAAGCTCAGTTAGTTTCGAGCTCCGGCTTTAACACGGTCGCCCCTTTAATACGATCAGGATGTAAAAATGGTCCGTTTCGGCCAAACAGGGTTCCACGGCATGTGAAGTGGCGGGCCCTTTTTGTCTGTTGTATCCATCACTAACATTGAACATACTCGTATGGAAAATCGTGACTATAACTGCATTGTTGCAGTCGAACCTCCTCTTAAAACGGCCACCTATCTGACGACTAGGATTTTTCTTACCGACTGTTGCGCTGATCCATACTCACGTTTATACAAAGGCCGTTGTAGAGAGGTTCAACTGTATTTTAATCTGGGATGACCGTGACTGGCTTTTTTAAATAAGAATGTCAATCCACCGTAAGAAAAAAAGATGGCGACTGGTACATTTACCCACAATTCTTAGCGCACGAAAACCATAAAAACGCTCATAAAAACGCACAGAAAAGTTCTAAAAACTTCAAACCTAGCAACACAATGTTGTTAGTACAGGGACGAATTTCGCAAAAATATGGCTTTCAGATGTGTCTATTGGCTGTGTTAGGTTCGCAAGGTATTGTGGTAAAATGTACAGCCGCCATCTTTTTTCTTACCATGGATTGAAACTGGG
Organism: Desmophyllum pertusum; assembly: GCA_029204205.1. Classification (NCBI taxonomy): domain Eukaryota; kingdom Metazoa; phylum Cnidaria; class Anthozoa; order Scleractinia; family Caryophylliidae; genus Desmophyllum; species Desmophyllum pertusum. Next base: position 1,590,112 of record MU825885.1, on the reverse strand, counting down.
AAAGGCCAAACATTTTAAGAACGGAAATTCAAAATGATTAAAATTAAACTGAGCGGAAAATCAATACCAGCACCTGAAAGAACACCTCTTGTTTGGTAATCGTACGAAGTTTCGTTAGGTTAGGTTCTACCTGAGTCGAGAAAACGGAAGTTGAAAAGACGTTTGTATGACTACAATGTATGACTACAAACGTCTCAATGTTGAGAGGAGTTGAGAGAGCGTGTCAAACGGCTTCAACATTTCGAGAACAACAGAAATGTCGAGAAGATGTTGAGACAAAGTTTAAACGAAATCAAACTCTTCTCAACATGTTTCAACACCTCTCAACATTGTCGAGAGGAGCCGTGTCAAACGGTCCGGCTCAACATCGGCTCTCAACAAATGTCGAGACCGTTTGACGGAAATATAGTAAAATATAATGATAACAAACACTGGTTAAGGCAAATATTATTCTGTATTCAGATAGTCGACTGGATTCACTTCCCGACAGCGCTATCGGCCTTTGGTTTCAGCAACAAAACATGGTGAAGAGAGTATGCCACAGGGAAACCACGGGAAAAGTGCACACAGGTATACCACTGCTTTTTTTGCTAGTTGCCTACTACGAGCAGTCCCTCATTTTTTTCTCGCGACCCCGCGCGTCGCGTATCCTCGTGGGAGGTGATTTTCGCGCGCGCTCGCGTGCTCCCCCACTCGACTATCCCTGAGAAAAATGAGGGAATGCTCGTAGTCTAACTAAACATTTGTTACGCACATGTACAATGTTTTAAGTTAGGGCGTGGTTCCTGGTCAAGGTCAAAACAACAGCTCAGAGGAAGTTTTCTCTGTTGATTTTGCTGGTAAACACTTCATGTTAACCTCAACGGAACTGTGTACTTATATGATCAAGTGTTTTGATTCCTGAGAGTTTGATGTAGTGATATTGCTAGTGTTTGTCTTCGCTTACAGTGAGAGGCAATTAACGCATCCATTTCCTCTATTACAGTTATCAACCTATATATTGCTTATCTAATTAAAGCTAATTAATAAGCTATGAGTTGCGTCTTTCTCGATGGAATTGCTAAAAAGCGATACTGAACGCCAGTTTAACCGCGATCAAACAAAACAAAAACAACACTCGGACATGACGCATTCTAAACCCGCACTAGAATCGAACGTTGAGTTTGCGACGTGCACGTGCTTACGACAGAACTTGTGTCCGGCATCAGTCTTTGACGTAGCTTCCTATGCAGACTTTCTTTGGGCCAACAAAGAAACGGAGAAAGTCTGCGTAGGAGGCTATCTGTGACGCGACAATCGTAAGCAAGTTGAAGGTTAATTTGATTTAGACGAAACAAACGTGTCGTAATCATAGTTGTCAACAAAAATCGTACAGGGCAGGCCATAGGCTCGATTTCCGCCGCCCTCTCGGGTCCAGTGCCCGACACTTGACACGAGATTTAGATTATTATGTTGTTCTTTTTATCTTTGATAATGGTACGTTGATATAATGTTTAGTGTCGCTTTTTAGCTCAGTGTTTCCAGTGAGAAAGACGCAACTTCTAAATTATTAGATAGGCAAGAGATGCAAAAAGACATTGCCAATTGTAACACAGGAAATACGCGTAAGCGAAGACAAACTTTAGCAATATAAATGCCGGCAGCTAGGACTCAGGAATCAAAACACTTGATCATAAGTACACTGTTCCGTTACGTTTAACCGCCATTATGTATTTTCCTTCAGTTTGTTTCATGATTACTGCCCCATATTTTGTTGTAGGAATTGGACAAAAATTCCAAGTGGCCAATTGTAAAACAAGTCTTGTAGATGCCACAAGAGAGGTGAAGCGGTCACCACAAGGAGATCAGGTATGTATCAGCATTTTAGACCACTGCTATTGTCAAGTAGTTAGGGGGAGGTAATACTCCTAGTCAACCTCGTTCCCAGGGTCTCTCTTCTTCCCGCCCCTCTCTCGCTCTCGGGGCGGGAAGAAGAGAGACCCTGGGAACGAGGTTGCGCGGAAACAAGAAATAAGCACAGTCTGATGGGGCTCTAGCTATAGGTTAAAGCTTCTCTGGATTGCATCAAACACGACTATTATACCTTAAGAACAATATAGTGTACCTTGATTTCTGTAGGAGTTTTGCTATACCCCTGGGCGAAGAGAAACACTGTGAGAATAAAGTGTCTTTCCCAAGAACAAAACACAATGACCCAGACCAGCGCTCGGACACCCATATAGTGAAGAAGTTCCTGTTATCAGACTCGCTCAAAGACTTCACTCACCTTGTCACGTTAATCTCTGTTCTTTTTTTCAGGAGTTTTGTCCTGGAACCGACCTTTGCATGGCCTCACTGTCTGAGGTTACAACGATCAGAACATTGAGTGGTGTTCGTGACGTCACAAGCGCTCTCAACTGCACGTGTATACCACGTGAAAAGGACTGCCAGCGCATGTCAAGCGAGCAGGTCTTTTTCAGGGGAACCAAGTATGAAACGAGAGTTGATGTTGGTCAGTGCATTGGAAAATGCCGCTCACGTGGTAAGCTGTCGTTCAGTCACACTGTGCGTTTAACGATGACATATCAGATCTCTGGTTTTGGTATTTTATTTGTACTGCGTACAACTCTCCACCAATCACACGATATGAATTAAAAAAACAATCATGAGAGCAATTTTTGTTAGTTTCGTCTTCTGATTGGTCGTCAAGTTTGGTCGCTTTTTCTCTCACAAACGTTGACGGTCCAATCAACAATTTCATGTGAAAGAGCAAATACTATCACAAGTCATAGTGTGTTCCATTTCAGAGAAATGTTAAAATTCATTTCCACTGCACACCAAACAGAGGAAACAAGATTTCAGCAGTCCCACTTCTATAATTTAACTGTTACATGTGTTTGCAGGTCCTCGTGAAGTAGAATGCAAGCCAACCTCTTCAAAGACTGTCACAGTTATGGGACCAAATGGTGAGTAAAAAAGAACCACGAGTTATCAAGGAAACAATTTTTTGAACACGCACTAGCCGACTTATTCATTGTGAACACCTTTCCATACATTGAAACGGCTCCGCTCATGATGTCCTAGCTTTGTTTTGTGATCCGAACATTTTAGACCTCGTTTAACTAAATAAATTTAGTCAGTGTGAACAGAGGTTTAGACTGAAAGTATTTCGAAAGGGGTTGCTAACACAAGGAGAAAAGACATAATTAAGTGTTCTTAAACATGGATTAATCATGTCTTAAACTTCGTAAACGTGGCGTAAATTTAGCTTTTGATTTAATAGTTGTTTAATTTTAATTAAATGTCACTAAAATTTGGCATTTCACCCAGTGTAAGCAACATATGAAGTATCCTAGCGACGCCCGTCTCGGGTTCACACAAACTTTCCCTCTCTCGTGTTAGCAACAGGTTATGTAAGCACGCGCGCCATTTTTAACTCGTGAATGCGAAAAGCAATAAACGGGTTATAGTATTTGGTGGACAAATTTCACTCGCTCGGTCGATGGGCTGTAAACTTTAATCGCGCTATTAATTTATACATATTAATTTATTCATTCACGAGTAGTCAGCTCATAAGAATCTTTGATCTATCTCTTTGATATAGTTCATCAGTGTAATTTATTATGATTGTGCAGGGGCCAAGTGTGTTGAAGTGATCCAATCATGTTCGTGTGAAAGGAAGTGCTACAGAGTCTCTCATAACGAGGCCATTCAAGTCCAACACAACAATACAACACTGACAAAGGTGAGAGTTGAAACTTTTCTAGAACCTATTTTGTCCTTCTTTGCATTACTCTTTTTCCTATAAACACACAACCTCGTTCCCAGGGTCTTCTTGTTTTTCAAGATGGTGGCCGCCATCTTGAAAAACGAGAAGACCCTGGGAACGAGGCTGATAAACACACTGAAACGTGGTCCCAGGTTATCCGTTCATGGAACGTTTTTACACTGATTTTTTTGTCGTTATTTTTTTTTAAGATGATCGATGTTGGTCGCTGCGTTGGAACATGTTCAGGTCACGCGAAGGGAGAATGTCTTTACTGGTGAGTATTTACCTTTAATTTATTAATCAGTGTGATCAACATCGAATTTCTCGTTACGATATCAATACATTGTCAAGTTGACAGGTGCAGACTGAATATTGAAATCAGAAGAAAAATACTGTTTTTGGAAAGAAAAAAAAGAAAAGAAAGGAGATAAACCTATGCTAGCCGGCCCAGTTCAAATCATTTTTTTTCTCGCCCAAAAGTACTCATCCATATTATTGAACTTTCTGCTGAATGACCCATTTTTTATTCGACAGGATAAACAACCGAGATGGATCTGGGTTGAAAACCAGGCATTGCGCAATCCGCACCAAGACGAGGCCCAAAGAGTGTTACCCAGAATTCACCAGAGAGCAAACTGTGGGCGAGAAAACATTGACGGTTATAGACTCGTGTGCGTGTCGTTAGTGGAGCGTGCATGCGATAGTGGCGAAGACAAAAAATACTGAGACGCGGTCCGTTGAACTACAACATAGATGAAGGCGAAGGAAAGGATAAAGAGTACAGAACAATTTAGAGCAATTCAGTGGTTGTCAGACAAATGACACGATGCCAAAAACTTTTACCGAATCGATAAACAATTAAAGTTAACGGAGAAGTTGAAACTGACGAATGGAATAACCGGAGCCCTGACCTGAACAGATTTCAAACTAAGCAGTTAGCGAACTGAGAAAACTACAAAGAAAACTAAGAATGCAAATGAACAGACATGAAAAGAAAATCGTTTAGTTTGTACCTTAAAAATTCAGTTGAACCTCTCTACAACGGCCTTCTGGGGCAGAATTTGTAGAGAGGTGGCCGTTGTAGGAAGGTCTCAATAAGAGTAAAGTGTATGGATCGGCGCACGATCGGGACGACTGAAAAACCGTGGCTGTTGTAGAGCGGCGTTTCTGAAGGTTCGACTGTCAAATAATTAGCGTCTCGTCTGAAGCCATTCAATCAAGCAATCGTTAATCCTGTTTGAGTCCTAAGAGAAGCATTAACACAATTGAAAATGATTTTGACATCAATTAATTTTATTCCAGTCCAACACTTAACTGTAAAACTGGACTGAAATCCGTAGACAGCTCTTACAATAAAATGTAAACCTTTAATAGTACCAACCGCGTCTCTTTTCGTTATCTTTAGCATAATTTCGTCCATAAAGACCATAAAGACCATAAAGACCATAAACTAAATATAAGACTGGGTGCTGTAGAGAGTCTTATATCCACTAATGAACAGGCTTCTAGTGAATTCTCGTTTTCTTAATTGTAATAGCATTTCTCACCTTTGATATCATTAAAATAGTACAGAAAACAGTCATGTTGAGTATTTTTTTCCACTTTTCCCAAAAATCCAAAACTTTTCCGGCTAAGAGAATCTTTCCAGCTGGTCTGCCCAAACAAGCGTTAGTTTATAGAGTACTTTTGTATGGACCATTATAATCTCGCAAACAATTCATATTTTAACTCATAGATTCTAATGACTACCCGTGTCCCATTAGCATTGTTTTCACCGCACAGTCGAAGGCTTTAATTATCAAAAGAGGTGCGTACAAAGGCCTGTCATTTCAATGGATCCTAATTGTCTTTTGCACGTATATGCACTTATGCCATTCATCAATATTTCTCAATGCCAAACCAGTCTACGTTGAAAAATGTCGCTGGTGTCGTCATACCAAAAGCTTGGAATCTTTTCGCTTTACATTTGGTTCATAATATGGATGAATGTCGTTGGTGTGGCTCTTATAACCGGCTGCAAGAATTGTAATAGTAAAGTAGAAAAGGAGAAAAGATTGATGGCCGTTCAAGGCCAGATCCTGGCTAAACTCGGTCTGATGAAGCCACCGAACGAAGAAAAGATTGTTATGAATGTTAGTCGTGATGTGATGCAGACGTACAGAAGCGCGGTCCAGGAAAAGGACAAGCTCTTATTTGAATCAAAGATGTGCCGTTCTCAAGTGGACGCAGACGAAGAATACTTTGCTAAGAGAGTTGAACGGCTGTTGCTGGAGAAAGAATTTGCTCGAACGGTCGCATCTAGTAAGTATTCAATGCAAGATTGTTTAGGTTAGATAAGCTTAATTGTGTCTTATGGAAAATAGTTCTGCCATTTTTATAAGTTTTCAGCAACTTTCAGTGATCACGTAACGCAGTTACAACTTCTCACAGAGTTTGACTGGTGTCGAAGAAACGTCAGTTATTACTAATAACTTTTTAGACAAGGAATTACTAAAGACCATTCCATGCATTCATTAGTCACAACTTTTGACAGTTGCTTAGGAAAGTTTCCGAGACAACCAAAGAAGTTTTCTTTCTGAGCCAATTTTTATGACTTTTATGCATTTTATCAAAAATCAGGACAATGTTGGCCCCTGCTTGAGCTGGAATAAGTGTCCAAGTTTTGGCACGAATTATCTTTTAGTGAGACCGTTCAATCTACCGATTAATAACCATCATGAAACGCAAAAACGTGAAGTATCGCTTTTGTCTTCGTTGACATGTCCTAGACGGACGTTATTTTTTTCGTTACTTGTTGTTGCAACTTCAGTAAAACGTTATGAGCAGAGTCCCAAGTTAAAAACATAAACAAATATTGCGAATAATTAACTCTCTTAGGCTCCAAAGAAAAGAGCGACAAAGACGTCTACTCGTTGAGATTCAACGTCAGTCGGCTTGTAGCAGAGAGCGCACGAGTGTCCTTAGCAGAGCTGCGGGTTTACCAAACACCAAACCCGCGTCAGTCCCTGAGCCTGAATGTACGGATGGACGTTTGTGAGAACACGAGAGAGTATCGTGACAACAACACTAAGATTGGCTGCTCCAATGCGCTTGATACCAAGTGGAGTTTATCCAGTGAAGAGAAGTGGATATCTTTCGATGTCACTTCAGTGGTTCAGAGATGGCTGGATGATTCCAACATGAATCATGGTGTCACACTGACCGTAACAAGCTCTGTACCTCCTGCAGGCAAAGATTGGAATGTCTCACCCATTTATCTCGGCGGACCAGCACCTAAAATGGCGGACAACGAGGATGAAGAACCACCATGGCCAAATATTCTTGTCTGGTTTGTTCCTCGTGAAAGAGTCGTCCACTCGACAAGACGAAGAAACAGGCGATCACTGGATTCGAGTTATTGCAAGATGCGACCGAGAGAGAAGCGGTGCTGCTTCCGCTCGCTGTACATCAATTTTCAGAAGGATTTGCGCTGGAAGTGGATTCACGCACCTAAAGGTTTCTACGCAAACTACTGCGCAGGACAATGTCCTTTGATGTGGGGAGTCCAGAAACAGAACCACCACACTTCCATCATGGCTCTGTACAACAGAATCAACCCTGATGCCCCAGGGGACCCCTGCTGCGTACCGAAGACGTACGAACCACTGGTGATTCTCTACTTCAAGGATGGTGAGCCTAAGGTAGACGAGCTGTCCAATATGGCGGTCAGCGAGTGTACATGCCTGTGAACTGACAAAGTGGCTCTTGGCACAGCCATGTTTGAAATGTAAAGTAATAATACGCCCAGAGAAAATAAGGCAACCAAAAACCTTTTTGAACAAAAATAAGGTCAGGGCTTATTATGGAAATTTTACAGTATTGCCATTCATCTCTTGGCTGTTATACAAAATATAAGTTGTAGATATCGAGACAAAGCACTTGTCTTAATTAAAACACGAGTTTTTGTACCAACTATTCTAGAGAGCACAGACCCTATAAAGTTGTCAATAAGAAATGAGAATAGAAATGTCAAGAACTATAGACACAGTTATATATGAAGAGATGTCAAGTTTTAGCTGCGTTTTGGTAAACATATTTCAGCATGTTCATGTTCATAATTGTGATTTTTTACATCAGTTTTAATTTTATTTGATATTTCATTGTACATATCGATCGAACATGAGATAGTGAAGGGAAGTGCTGAACCGTGAAGTGAAAAGGGTCAGAAAGGCTTTTAAAAGTTTCCGCAAATGTGTAGTGTACATCAAAATAAAGCATAAACTTACATAAAATAACTCTTCCTGTATTTTAACTCATTATTTTAACTCTGATTTTACTCAGTAAAAAACAGCTATCTAATTGCAGTCGACAAACTAGCAAGGTCTGCAGTTAAAAAATTGAATAACGGAGAGGGGTGAAGGCGATCAGTAGGTGGGCGAGGTTGGATGGTACCATTCATTTTCCCGCGCTTTTTAAGCATGCCAGTCGGCTATGGCCGAGTCAGGACTGAAGTACCTGGAAAAATGGCGGAAACCAGGATAAGATGAGAGTACCCTTGAATGGCCTTGATCTTCTCTTGCGGGAACTCATCATTTACTTCAGTTTTGTTCACCATTAAATTGTTAATTACAGTTAACCAGAAGATAAACCAATACATCAATTTGTCACGTTCATCTCATTTTCATTTTAAATGTTTTTATTGCAAGTGTAGTTGTGTAGTTACAATATTTTTTAGTGCAAGTGAGTGCGTTATATTATTATAAGTCGAAAAGTCGACAACAAGAAGTGTTCATCTGCTAGTTCGCCAGTGCTAACCAATCAGTCAAATTAGTGAATAGGAACCGCGAGTAAAGGATCACGGGAACTTGGGAGGTTCAGATCCCCTGTCCACCCCTCAATAGTGCAAAATTTTACCGCGAAGTTTTGTTCTAAAAATGATTACCTTCTTCCTTAACATTATAAATCTACCCTAAAATAATGAACCTACTCGTATATCGGATGAACTGTATTTAAATACGAGATATGATGGACACTTCTGTTATGACATTCCGACAAAACTATAACTTGATATCCTTGGAGGATCTTGGCAAATATTTTCCTCATTCGATTCGTCACGGACTGATATATAATGGTTAAGTGCAATGGTGGAGTAATATAGAACGTGCGAGTTGGAGGGGCACGTGTGAGGAAAACGCCTCGCGCGTTTCTTCCAACTCGCGCGCACCCCCTCTAGCTAGCGCGTCTCCCACCAACTCGCGAGCCCACATCCAACTCGCGCTCTATATTACTCCAGTGCCTGTTACGCAGGCTAGATGAACATGGACAAGTTCAACACGACTATTTCCAGTTACACGTTAATAACATTTACAACGTTTTATGACATTGACAGTCTTAGGGGCACCATGCTCAGCAAACAGAACTTGCGCCTCAAAGGACCTGGGACGGCACTTTCCTCCAGTCTCTCCCGGCGGGGACGACAGCATACACACTTTGGAAGGAACGTCAGAGCCTGGGCGCCAGAGAGGGTTATCCACCCTATAAAACGAATAATCAGCTAATGTGTATCGATAAAAGAGGATCAAATTCGAAAGAAATAGTTTATGTTGTCTTATCTTGAAATGACCCAAAGGGCCATTTTGAAACAATCACTGAAGACCATACAAAGAACTTGCCTCTCTCTACCCATGAGTATATAGGGAAACCCGACAAAAATGCTGGGAGATTACCTGCGATGAACTAGCAACCCATCCAGGGGGAGTAGCAATATTCATAGTTGCTGCATGCTACAGAAACCGGAGCTAGGATTAACTGAACTCCAACTTAGCCCGATCACTCAGGGAAAGACACTCACCAGTGAAGACAGCGTCCTTTCTTTCTTTTAAAACATTCTCCAACACAGCGCCCGACATCAATGACCTGCAAAAATGGGACCAACTGTCTCAACAGTGATGTCTCAAACAACCTATTCTATTTTTAAATGGAGCAGGCGTTCTTAGAAGAATACGTAATCCGCAATATATGATAATCTTGTGGGCGTGTCTTGAATAAGAGGTACCAATTCTAAAACGGCAAGCAATTACGTTTTTCAATACCCTACAAATTAATAGATTTAAATACCCTAAGCGGTACCAAGCCACGAAATTTAACCACCAAAAAGGTACGACGATCACCCCTGTCACTTTTATATGGGAATTCCCCAGGCTTTCATATAGGGGCTTAAAATATCCTTGGGGTATTTTGTAAGTTGTAATCACCCGTTGCAATGTTTTGTTTGTGCTGGTCTGCTCGTCCAATACAGTGATGCTGTACAACTGATGGAAGGAGACGCGGTAACAGCTCCGAGCACAGCCACACTCCAGGATTTTTTCCACGCAGTGAGCACCATTCGGACCTTTAACATTAACAATTTTACTGGCAATGGGCTGACATGTTTTCTTTTCTGAAACAAGAAAAAAATATACTACCAATTACAGTGGAACCCTGATATAACGAAGTGCCAAGGGACCGGCAAAATGTGTTCGTTATAACGAGGGCTCGCCGGTTACATCGGGGTTCTGTTCCATATATTTTACTGTAACTTTAATTGGCCGGACTGAAGAATATCGTTCGCTATAGCGCGCGGGGACTTCGTTATATCGGGATTTCACTCCGTGTATCTAATCGCCATTACTACTTACTTGTAATTTTTTAATGAATAGCAAAGTTGAAAGAAATTAATGCCCCATTATTAGAACGAAATTTGATGACAGTCTACGAACAAAAAAGCTTCAAATTTTCTTGGTTGGTAGAGAGATTTGTAATTGAGTATCGTGAAACCAAAACCAAAACCAAAGCAATTACAATGATCAATCACAACAAACATAAACAACACAATGAACCAATGAGAGCTCAAAGCAAATACATGTAACCGACGCCAAACGCGGGAAAACGCGTGTGACCAAGTCACGATCGATTGGTTTTAGTTTGGCATCTGATTGGTTAAGAAAGTGGCGCGAGTTTTTCGAACAAATCAGTGAGCGTAGTAAAGTAAAACTAAAGCAAACGCGTATTACTTTCGACACTCAATTGAAAACCGCGCTCTAAGACACTGAGACACCAACACAAGATCAGGCTTGATGTTCGTTCTCCTAACGTCGAACGCAATTATATTTTTTCGAGCGCAGTTCACGTTACCTTTATTGCACGAGCCAACGCACTGACCGACATCAACAGCTTTCTCGTACGTAGTTCCCCAGTGGAATACCCGGATGTTGTTCTGTTTGTAGCATGGAGGATGAGGATCAAGGCAGCGACAGCTCAAAGCGCTTGTGATCTCTTTTTGACCATCCAGCAGAGCAAGCTCTTCAACTGAACTTTCATTGGCCACGCACATTCGAGGAACATTACAGGGCTGACGAGAAAAGTTGATAACAATGTCATTTTTTTTTTGCAAGTTTATAGACCTCGCCTTCGGATCGGTTCATAAACTGGCAAAAAAACAACAAGCTGTTTCAATAAAGTTCTCAGTATTAATGGCTCTTTTAAAACTTTGCTAATCAATGCTATCCATCCTCTGCAAACACGCGCGCCAAAGTTAAGCATATAGTTGAATTTTTTCAGGTTTAACCGAAATTGTCCGCCATTCATGAAGGAAAAATATTTTAAATTTTTTGCGAAATTCGTCCCTGTACTAACAACATTGTGTATGCTAGGTTTGAAGTTTTTAGAACTTTTCTTTGCGTTTTTATGAGCGTTTTTAGGGTTTTCGTGCGCAAGAATTATGGGTAAATGTACCAATCGCCATCTTTTTCCGTACGGTGGATTCGCGCGCGGTCTGTATTGCAAAATTCGGACCGCTCAAGGAACCAATCAGAATGCTCCTTTTCATCACGGATCAGTTTGCCATAATCGGTATATGCTCATCGCTCTCCTATTGTGTAGAATCATGTGTTAGAGTTAGCTAATATACCAGATGATGGGAAAGGAAATTAAGATTATAATTGTAATATAGCATAAATCGTTAAGTTCTCGCCCTGGTTCTCACCATTCCAGGTTGGTCGGGCTTTCCCGCCGCTTGAACAGAAGTGATACGGCAGGTATTGACATATCTGCTAACAGCCTGCAGGTCCAATCCTGAAAAAGAAATGTTTGCAGTCAGTAGAGCAGAAAATCGTAAAAAGATAATTGGAAGGAAAAAAATTCCGAGCAGCTTGCGTCACGTTTCTCATTTGGATATTGCTCAGTTGAAAACTGATACTCGGACAGATTCGTACGTGAGTATGGAATTGGAGAGAGATAGGTCACTTGAAGAGATAGAGTTGATTTGTAGTATAGAGATAGATAGGTCGCAAGAAGACGTTTTATTTAAAAATACTATTTAATAGTCGTAAATTACCTTGTCCGTAGTGTTCTTCTTGACTCACCAAGCCACAGGTGGTTATTGCTTCCTTGGAATGAGCAACGCCATGAATGATCTGCCGGCTGAAGGAATCTTTAACAAAAAATATCATGAATGACACAAGCTACTCGGAAAATAATTTCCGCCGGTTCTCCGAACAGGAGTCGAACCGCCTTCCGCAAATCGGCCGGCGGACGTTTATTACTGTTGGTCTTTTTCTATAGTGTAAATAGTTTAATTTTATTCTGCATCCATTTAAAGGTTAGGAAAAGCAAAATATATTAACAATAAAAATAAAATCGTGATTGAGTAATTGAAAAATAACAGCGTGCGGCCACATGATTTTGCCGCGTTTGGCAGTCCACATAAAAAAAAATTATTTAAAATATAAATTTAGAATAAACTTCTGTAAATTGGTTGAACTAATTCAAACTTGCTCATCTAAAATTAAAAACTCTTGAGTTTGCATAATAACAGAGGATCACCGGATTTGATAGGAAAAAATAATGAAACTAGCCGAAAAATAAACTGCAATTTATACACACCGTTCTCCATGAACTCCTTGCCTTTTTCCTTCGATTTTTCAGTCGGTTCGCTTATGGGAAACTGTGAGTTAAAGCGACCTTCAACTAGGACGACCAGCAATGCAAGCATTAGCAACAAGAACTGCGTGTTATTAGCATGTGTTATCTTATTTCCAATCATTTTACTTCCTCCGAATGTGTTTATCGACCCTCCTTCACACAGGACTGCCTCTCTCCTTACACCAGTACGTATAATCACTGTGTCCTATTTGCCGCAGCTTTAGGACACATTAATGATGTCTCATTAGCCCACAAAAGCACTGTCTATATACTGATAACTTACTGGACTACAGGAATAGACGCTTTTGTCCTCGATTCATGACCCATTGTTATATTTACGTCGCGGCACGTGTAATAAATTAGTACTAATTAGCAGCAATTAAACTGTCTTTTGCTTACAACAATAATACATGTATAATTTTTCTAAATGCGTCAATTTGCCAAACACCATTCTTCGGTCATAGTTTCGCCGGTGGAGCTCTGCGAATTTCGTTGGCGCTTAATTTTAATAATTTCGCGAAATCGGCAGATCAGTATTTCGCGAGACATTATTTTTTGAGAGTTCAGAGAAATAAGGGCTCAAAAAATTTGCGAAAATATTTATTTTCGCGTTAATTTTATTTTCCTTAATTTTTTGGCGAGCAAGAGCCTGGGATTGAAATAAGTTTCCGCTGGAAAATGTGAAATATCGCGGGCGCAGAATCCACAACGACTGAAAAAAATGGCGTCTCTAACAAGTGCTTGGAAACTGGTATTTATTTATACATTTCTCGTCGGTAACGGTAAGTAATCGAGTTTTTTCCATTACTATCTCCTTTATAGCACTTTTTTACGTAAATAGTCACTTTCTGAATAAGAATTTATTTACCCAAGTGTCTCCAAGTGGTCGAAACCTTGTTTTGAAATAAGCTGGTCGACAGACGCTCGCATCTGCAGTAAACAAATTAAGCTTATGACGTGACTGAAATATTTCGATTGCTGTTTGGTAACGATATTTAAAATCAATAAGTCGTTATTTTAGCCATGTTTAAACTAAACATCTGTCCCATATCTGTCTGTGTGTTTAATTTCGGTATAAATCAAGGCACTATGTGCCAACTCGTGAATGGAAGAGTAAAGAAATTAATTAACATAGAAATATGCAGTAGTACCGGGTAAATGTAAGTTGACAGTCTCGTCCTCGATGTTTTTGAGAATCGAGTTTCGAGTTTTGAGTCTCGATTTATTCCTCGAAACAGAACAATAAGATTCCGCGCGGCATTCACGCAAGCCGGTGTATTTCGTATTCACGTCCAAATCAGTGTTGGTCGGGAGGGAAACTCAAACGAAAAGTCTTTAATCGTACTCATCGGATATTCGATAATCCCCGGGCGATAATCGCCAACTTTATGGGCCGAATATTTTAAAAACAAGGTTTACACAGGGTTTAACAAAGCCATGGCCTAATACGATTTTAAACTGACTGGCCAACCTAAATGTATATATTTAAGCTCATAACCGTACAGTCAACGTTAACCCTGTTTAGAAGGTGTATATAAACACAGACTAAAAAAACATTTAGCGACTTAGACTGACCTGCTTATAAGTTGATTTAGACCTCATTAACTAATATATTTTAAAGCATGTTGCTGTTCGTGAAATAAAATATTTCAATCATTTCAAAACATTCTGATCTTGTTTGTGTAGTCTGTGCTTCGCACGCACAATATAAAATTAATTGTATATGTAAACATTCATTCGTCTTCAGTTCTGTCATACACGAAACTCTTGGAAAGAAAAATACTTCAGTTATCTATGAAGTTGTAATTCTTGGACTAAAATTAGCTACAGTTAAATTATCAAAAATGGGTTTGCTCTCCTATTAAAAAAACATATGAAAATGACAGGTAAATCTTAGTTTTTTGTCCCCCGTCACGCAACGCTTCCTCACACAGTCGTTCCGATAATAATATTTTACAATTATTTCAACCATTCATGCAACTAAAATAACATACATGCATATGATAACATCGTCCATCGCGCTGACTAGCTGAGGTAAGACTTATCAACAAACGATGCGAGTCCATTCGCCAGCGCCAAGGAAATATGGGGGTGACAGTGGTGAGCCAAAAAACACTGTCGAGCGTCTAAATAGATCCATGAATAGAAAAGATGAACATAGCCACTGAAACCAGTCCTTTGGTGAGTAAATTAAGCCACTTCCAGCTCAAAACAACAGCAACTCGGTGTCCTCGGTGAATCTCATTTGAGCCCGCGATAGTCGTTCATTCGTTCAGCGGAGCAAAAGTACAGGGCCTCTGTCGCTCCCGTGGGTGTCCCCCGTGAGTCAAAAAAGGAATCTTGCGTATCGAAGGTCGCGAGATCGAATCCCGGTGGAGGCACGTTTTTTTTTTTTTTTTTTTTTTTTTTTTTTTTTCCCCACAAGTATGAGAAACACAGGTACTAATATCAGTTCGCTTTAAATATATACGCTGGAAAAAAAGCATTGAAGGGTTTTTATAGTTCAGACGCAAGCAAAAGAAAATATCATAGAATTCCATAGTGGTACAAAAGAAAATATAGAATGATTCAGATAAATTAGATTTTATTCATACACTTGGTATAAAGAAGATACAACATTTAACATACTTAAGTGTTTTCCTAAGTCTTGAAGTCCGCAGCTTGGTTTTTAAAAGTTTCGACAGCTTGAGTCTTCATCAGAGCTTGAATCGATCGAAGAACTTCAAACGTGACTCACTTTTAATATTCTAAATGTCTCCTCTTTGGGCGGTCGAGTATTATTTAGGGTTATTTCTTTCAATTTCGAACTCCAAAAAGGTGTCTAATTGTAATTGTAGGAGTGAAAATACCGTGTTGAAAAATAGAAGAGATCCGCGCCAGACGCCATTTTGTTTACTGATAATGCATAAATTACCGCACTACGCATACATTATTGTTTACAACTTGTGGCCATCGACCGAGGGATCGAGCGAGGGATCGAGGGAGCGAGTGAAATTTGTCCGCTATACGCTATAACTTCGTTCATGCTAAGCATTCACTCGTTAAAAACGGGTAAAAAACAAACAAACAAACAGAAAAATCGAACCATTTTTTTGTCGTTATTCGATTGAATTTGATCACATTGTTGTTGAAGGTGTATATTGTAGCAAAACAATCCTAAATTGAGTGTTACTCTGTGTTTTCTTAATACAACTCTTGCCTGCTAAATAATTTTAAATTCAAATGTAGTCCCACAAACTTATTTGTGTGAAATATTTAACAACCACTTTATTGTGGTGAATATTTTAATTTGCTATTAATAATATAAATTTACAAATCAAAATATGGGAAAGTGTGACCACAATGTGGTGTCTGCCTATACAAGGTGTCCATTATCAGAGATTCTCAGTTTGAATTAATTTATGAACCTTCCCTGTCATTTAAAGCCAGCGCTATTTGATCGCTCGATTCGGAGGCCAGCACGCTAACCATCAGGCGACCGTGTCTCCCGCTACATGCCTGACCATTTTTTACTCCTTATGATAACTCTTATTTTCTGAATATTTTAGGCTTGGCTTATGGTTTATCATCGCTGACTGTCAATGCCACCTCTGTAAAAGTTGGCTATTTATGGGACGTTCCAAGACATGAAAATGACGACACTTCAGAGGTAGTAATGGGCAAGGAGCATTGGACTAGCATTCTAAGATTGATGTGCGAGATTTCTCCGCCATTACCGACTGACGGAGAACACTGGGACAAAAGAAATGAACTTGTGATGTGGAAAAAAATGGCTCCCAAGAGAGAGGAGGTGAAACGCATGCGCTACTGGTCCAGTGATATGACAAAAACCGCCATTTCTTTCTCCAATGTCACACTTGATATTCTTGGAACCTATTCATGTATCTATGGTGATCTGTCGGCTACCATCGATGTTTTAGGTGAGGAAAATGTGCAGTAATTATAGAAATAATACATGGTGACGAGTGTGTCTACATAGCCTGATGCAAACACTCAAGAAAGTTTGGGAGAATTTGAAAGTTTATGTAAACTTACTGCTCGTGTTTACTGTTACATGGCAAAATAGGGAGCTTACTGAAGCAAAGATGTTTTTGAGCCACAGATGGCAACCAGAAGTAGAATATTCTCTTCTTTGGTAGAAATAATCAACTTTTCGTTGTTAAGACCAGAGGTTTTGAACTGATTGGTGGGGGTGAAAGCATGCCAAAAACAGGTCGGAACATTCAACTTCCAGCTCCTGTCTGTGGTTAAAAAATGTCTGTGCTTAATTTCCCTAATATTACATGTGCATTGTAGTATCATTAAATCTCTGCTGTTATGTAAAATAAATAAACAAACAAACAAATTATAAGCAGATTTAAGCAAGTAATTAATATTTTATTTATCTTCTAGTGGCTAATGTGGAGGCTGCAAAAAATCTTAAAAGACCTGGTAATTTACTGGAGCTTCACACTTATGTCTCGTATATGAAGGATAAGTCTGGGATAAGCGGATGGCAAGAACAACAACATCTCCTGGAGGTGAGATTTGTAAATTATTTACCTGTCCTGAGTGCCCCAAGGTCAAAAACAAATCAAAAAGTCACAGTGATACATGTACATTTTTTGCAACATTGCCATAATCATTGCAAAATTAGAACTTGTTTGTTCAACAATTGCAACAACAAAATCATTGTGGGCCATTTCAGGGTGTGTTGCAACAAAATTGTGGGACAAGTTGTAGGAAAGATTGTCTTGTATAGCTGTTTTTATTTTAATATATATTATATAATTTAATAATATTAATTTTGATAATAATTATTGTTATTGCTTAATATACAGCCCATTGGAACAAAAGAACACTGTCCAATACAACAAAAATCCCTGCGAGCTGCAGGGACAGGTTAGTACAATGCAACTTCTTATTAAGGGGGGTCCTCCTTAACTACCAGATTCAGACTAATTGTGAAGGACATTATTTTGTTGCTCAAACATTTAGCGTGTTGCGACGTACTAACATGGCAAGAGATATTAGTATGAACGCCTAGTGTTAAAAATACACATTGCGCGTGCGTAACTAGTGCCAGTCCCAAACCGCGCGCGAGAATTAGAAATCTCTAAAACTCGAAGGAAAAGTGATAAAGTTTCAATTTCTTTTGAGAATCAGAGGCAACCTATCCTCCTTTATAAACGTACGTATGGGATTACTGTTTACGCTTAAAACAGCAAATCTATTAAAGAAAACGTACAATTTTGCGTCTTTATGACGTCATAACTTTGGTATTAATGTGAATTTCAACAAATGCATACGTCGCTTTATGCATTGCGATGTTCTTTAATCATTGGCATTGTTTCTAATGTCAAATAATGTAAGTTGTTTGAGTTTTAGGGTTTTTTTGTCCTGGTCACGTGACTTGCCAAATATGGTTGTGACTTAAAACATCTTGAAGGGACTTTCAATTGAACAAACATGGCCAAACAGCTTATATGTAGAAGTCGGAGATCCAAAGATATGATAGTTTGAAGTCTTCCTAAGAATAGAATGGTAGTTAAGAAGGTCCCCCCTTAAGATCATTTTCAAGCCAGTTTTATTTTTAGTTTTCTTTGATTCAGATTATGATTATAAACAAAGGAAATTAAAAAAAAAAATCATGAAACATTCTTGACTACCTATTTTTTCTTGCTGTTATTAATAGTAGCTACATGTATAATTTGTATTTTCAATCTCAATCTTCTTTTACCATGAGTTAATACATTGTCAGTTATAAATTTAAGGCCAGGGCATAATGTGACAGCTGAGAATGTCGTTTTTATTTTCAGTTCACCAATTGCATGCATCGGATATCAAAATTGTCGCAGCAATGGGTGATGCATTTACAGTAAGTTAGAAAGTCAATTATAACTTTATCATAATCGTTAACAATGAAGCAATGTTATTTCTACGGGTAAAAACCATATATTCTGTTTATTACTAATTTTTATTACTTATAAATAAATTTACTTTTAAGGTGGGACTTGGAGCTGGAGCCACATCGATGAATGGGTATTTTACTGATTACAGAGACATCTCATGGAGGTATACATACATACATAAATGTTTAGTTTCCTATTCAATAAAATAATATTATAATAAAAATAATTAGCCTACAGAAGTGCTGGAATTTGAATGCCCAGGCTATAATTTTATACATGTACCTGTGTTGAATAAATTATTATTAATAATGAGTTTTTGAGAAGTGAGAAGTGAGAAGTAATAAGTGAATAATTGAGTGTTTAATGTTTATTTCTGTTATAGCATTGGAGGAATGAATTATTTGAACCAAACAACAACCATACCAAGTGAGCATTTAAAAAATAATTTGTTTATGATATATTATATATTTTTAAAAGTGCACCTAACCCCCAAATATTTTTTTTGACTAAAATTAATTGACATATTGTGTTGAGTATTTCTGCGTCACCAAATTTTTTCAGTCGAATCCTCAATTTTCTATATGCCATTTTGAAATACGGAAATTCACAATAAAAATGCCGTCATTTTGTTTCACGACTGACTCTCAAGGGGAATGGGTCTATTGGCTTGAGTCGTCAAACCGAGGACTCAGCGATCTGCACATTGCACATTTCACTTGTTCACTAAGGAAAGGTAGTGAACTAACCTCTTGTTATTTTTGTTTCACTTTGCAGATATTATCAGACAATTTAGTCCATCATTAAAGGGTGCATCAGCTAAGGCTTCTGCAATTGAAGAGAACTTTAATGCCGATCTGAATGTTGCCGTCCTTGGTGCTTCTGCAAGGTGTGTGATTAAAAATAATTTTACACTTACATGTAATGTCAAAACAATCAAAGCAACATGTAATGTAAGGTTTGTAATATTTTATTGTTTCTTGTTCTTAAAGTGACCTTGAAGATCAAGCAAAAGACCTGGTTATAAGACTGAAAGCTATGAAGGTAAAATCAAATTTTAATAAGTTAATTAGACGACATGTTGTACATGTATGAATATTATTAATAAGTTAAACTCCGAAATTCAATAAAGCATGCATATAATGTAAATATAGATAAATGAAGTATATAGTTTAGAGATTTTAAGGTTTGTATATACATTTTAAGGTTAATAGCATTTCTGTATTCTGTAATTGACTAAATTAAGTGCACGACCCCACCAGCTCTGCTGATTGATTTATCGTGTTTAAATAAAGTGATTGATTGATTGATGTACAACTTCTCAGTCTTTATTTTGTGTGAGTATGAGTGACTGTACGTGTGGCAGACCATGAAAAATGACCCGTCGGGAGACCAACCCTATGCTACAAGGATGTGTGCAGACGAGACATGAAAGTTAGTGACATCAACCCAACACAACATGGGACTACAGACACAGCAGCAGATCACAGCAGCTGGAGGATTGGGCTGTACAGCTGCAGCAGGCACTGCAGCTCCACAACAAGCTGATCAAGGCGCAAATCTCCATTGTCTCCCGAGACAGACGGACGCCAACAACAACAATATAATATTTATTATTGGTTTAATGCACAGACACCAATACCAGCGAGAACCAAAATGTATAATTCATTGTTTTATTCTGACCTGCGTTTCTTTAAAAACAGGATATTGACTACCAGAATGACTGGAAGCTTCTCACCATTTGGATTGGAACAGACGATCTCTGCCAAGTTTGCAAAGATGGGGTAGGTAGCCTGATGGCATTCTTTAGATTTAATATATAATTTTGTTAAAGAGAAGATAAAAAAAAAGTCAAATATTTTTCAATCCATTAAAATTGAGATGGCAAGAAAGCGTATCAAGTGTTGAATATATTATTTTTCATTTTCAGGGCAAATTCAGTGCAAGCTCTTTCATAAAATATGTGATGCGCACACTTAATTACCTTCAAGAGGAGGTAAGATACGCTGCCTATTAATTCATTACTTTTAACAATAGAACGTTTTTTATCCTAGCCCATGACTCAGTGAGTGTATAACATCAGTGTCCCCAATTTATAGTAGTCCACTTGTGGACAGCTAGAAGATAAGACACTAATAAAGTTATTGATTGATTGATTGATTGATGTCATTAACTTTAAATTGACAGAACCAGGATTGTTGTTGTTCTTTTAAAAATTAATTGCCGGAGTGAGTGTTTTTATTGTTGTCACGTTATTTGTCAAACTGACAGGTTCCAAGGCTGTTTGTGAATCTAGTTCCTCCCATGGATGTGTCGCCTCTCTATGAGTTACATCAACGAGATACCAAGTCATGCCAAATCCTGGGATGGTAGGTTATAACGTTAAACCTTTAGAATGGTATTTTGAACCTTAGTCAGTTTAGCAAGGTACTCATGATCGTTTAAAAATAATGTAAACTATTGCGAGTACCTTGCTAAATTAACTTTACTGGCCCATTTTTGAATGTGCAATGTGCTAGACACAGTGGCCTAATGGTTAGCGTGCTGGACTCCGTATCGAGCGGTCCAGGTTTGAACCCTGGCCTGGGTCATATTGTATTGTGTTCTTGGGTAAGACATGTAACGCCTCTCTCAACCCATGAGTATGGGTACCGTCGACAAAATGCTTAGGGGGGGGGGGGGGGGGGGTTTAACAAGCATCCCATCCAGGGGAGTAGCAGATTATATTCCTAGTCGCTTCATGCTACAGAAATTGGGTAAGCTCCAGCAGTTGTGGGCCACTAGGCTCGTGAAGACTTTACACATATTTTAAAATGTACAATGTAAATGTAAATATTTGAAACTTCCTGGAATAACAAATTTATGGCCAATGGTCTCCTCTTAAAATTGTTGAATGTTTAGGGATCCAAGGATAATGACCCATCACAGACGCTACATGGATCTCTGTGGCTAGTCATCATCAGTATGGAATTTTTCAGGTGTTGGAGTAAAGGAATACTTTATTTTTCTGCAGGAATTCTTGTCATTGTTTGAAGGAAGGTGACGCTGAAAGGTCCAAAATATCCAAGACAGCTAAACAATACAAGGTAAGGTACATTACATGTGACTATAAAAAATCAAGGAAAAATGTACTAACGGTATTACCCTCAGCGTGTTTTATAATAATTACCACAGGGTCCAGATTAAACACCAGGTTCAAATTAATGCCAGATCTACAAGGTCTAGTCTTCAATGAATGCCACTTGTGTTGAATTGAGAAAATACAGTACATACTCTACATATTATACACTGGTCTGCGTTACTTTGTAAACAAAATAGTGCTAATAAGAGTGTAACTTTTTTCTCCGTCGACAAAAAGCACTTATTGGAGGAACTAGTGAACAGCGGACTGTATGGAACAAAGGATAGCTTTGCTGTCGTCATTCAACCCGCCCTTCAAGTGCCGCCAAAAACTAAGGTATTCATTATCGCCAACATTATTATCATGTTTTTGCAGTCTGCACTAGCTACTTTGCATTCATATGCCTTATGCTTAATTTGCTGTGGTGTTCGCTGACATAAAGAAAATATTATTTTTCCGGGAAAATTCATTGAGGGTTCATGACCCACTCGGGGTGGGGAGTCCATTTTTTCTCTATTTGTACCCAATTGTTATTCAGTGAGGAAACATCTCAGGTATTAAACATGGGGACTATATTTTTTTGCAGGATGGTGATTTAGTGAAATCCTTTTTTGGTGTGGACTGCCTGCACTTCTCTGTACATGGCCATGCAGCGGCAGCATTAGCTTTATGGAATAATATGGTAGGTTAGAAAAAAAAAAAAATAATAAAAAAAAATATCAATCCTACTGATCAGTGAGAGGTGTAGTGGTCTAATGGCCAGCATTAGTCACTTCAAGTTCATGCTATGGAAACCAGTGTTAAGCGCCGGCGCCGGCTTGATAAGCCACTAGGCTTGCATGTAGTCAGACTTTTAAGAGGATTTGTAAGTTGTTTAATTTTTATTAAATGCTGATTGCAGCTGGAGCCACTTGGTTCAAAGACAAAACAATGGGGAGATCAAGAGACGCTGAAATGCCCTTCAAAGGTGATTTGATGTTTTTGAACAGCTATTAAATAATACGTTACATTCCGTAAGCTACAAATTTTCAAAGAAACAAAGGAGTACAGTCAAAGCTCTCTGAGTGAACACACTCATAAGCGGACAGCTCTACTAACAGCTGCCTTGACAAAACCCTGTTTGAACTCCAGCTCATATACAAACTCTACATTTACACATTCCCGTAAGCAACCAGCTTCAGTTGCGGACATTATTTCTGCTTCTCGAGGGTGTCCACTTTAATACAAATTTAAAAAATTCAACAAAATAATTCTGTGAATTTTGTTTTACCAGGGCAAGCCATACCTGTTCACCAAGACAAACAGTAAGACTGTCATGAGCGAGGTCACAGATGATAATGATGATGACGACTCGTCAGCTGGTGACTTTCCTCCTACTGCTGCTGTAGCTCTGGCTGTGTCCTTAACAGCTGTGGTGGTGATCGTCGTGGTGATAGTGTGGAGAAGCCGCAAATCACGACGGAGACCTGAGGCATCTCGACTGCTGTATGCTCCAGGACCACACAAACCAAGGATATGACTCATTTATGAAATTTAAGATTTTAAAGGTTTGACTAATCGAGTGGTAGCCTATAGGAGGTCTGTAGTCAAAGGCCAGATCTTGAGGAAGAAATGAGACTCAGAGTCGATGAGAATTGGACAAGAGTTTTCTTTACTACCCCTTTCAGTAACAACTGCAAACTTTGCTCAATCAACAGTTTCATTTTTCGCTACCATCAATCATCTTAGCGAACCTATCAGGAAACAAAGTTCACTTCAACGGGTTCAAAAGGTCACGTCTGTGGATTGGGTCCATTGGTTTTAGTCATAATAATATGATTGACAGCAGCGAAAAACGCAATATTGTAAGTTGGGTTTTCAGAGTTTGTGTGTTATTGATCGCACAGTAAATGTCATTGACTGTCATCAGTGCGTCAAACGAGCTGAGACTATGTGTGAGTTGACATCATCAAAATGCTGTATATAAAGTAATAGATAGATCATACGGTATATAATTAAAATTAATGTAGATGTTGTAAATAGCCCATTGTTGCAAAATTTATCCAGTCAGGGATTTTCACTGAATTATAAATTATTATTAAAAGTGCAGGATCTGATTGTTCAAAAGATGGACAATACTGTCCGCTGGATAATTCACCATAAAAAATGTATATAAACATCTCATTTATTGAGCACTTGTTGTTAGAAATCCCAACTGGCAGGCAGCAGATCAGCTGGGATTTTACAAGCATTTGGCGATTGGATTTACTTGGAATTACCGAGAACAAAATCATGTACACGTAGTCAGGTCAGGGGGGGACTTCAACCACTGGATTTCAAGTCCAGAACTCTAACCACTGACTGTCTTGTATCAAGTGGATAGCTTATTTGGACAGTGCAACTGGGGCCATGCTAGACTATCAGTAGTCCCTCATTTTTTCTCAGAATTATATTATGTAGTCAAGTGGGTGAGCACGCGTGAAAATCACCTTCCACGTGCACTCAACTAACCCTGGGAAAAATGAGGACTACTTGTAGTCTAGGGCCACACAGCTGCTGTAGTCTTAATACCAGAATGTTTTAAGTGTGATTTTAAGTTGAGAAGAGATTTTATTAAAAATACCAAAAATCACAAATAAATAACACTGGGCCAAGAGTAGGTTTTCATGTCATATAAGAAACAAAAGTTCACAATGTGATTTTCAAAACAGTAGATAGCTTGGGTTATCTCATCTCAAGTTTTTAAACTTGTTTAACATGTTTGCGACAAACAGTATTCACTGGTTTAGTGTATCATTGTTAAAACTATAATATTTATTAAGGTTGGTAATTTTAAAAGGATACAAGACTTTTAAATTTAGGTTCACTTAATAATTTTGAATGCTGTATCATGTGATTATTAAAAAAACATTTTACTATTTTTAAGTTTCCGAGTCCTGTCTACGCTAGCTCAAGTAAACACATTGTTTTGTGCGACACTTCTGGTTTGAAGAGACTGGAAGTGGAGTGAAAAACGACATATGTTCACTCAAGCTACTTATTATCTGGAATTTGTTTTTGGTCAGGGATTCCCTTTCTCCATTCTGTAAGAGGGTGGAATAAAGGTAACTTTAGTCATTTAAAAAAAAATCAAAACTAGTTGGTATCTGTCCTGTACGTGAAGTGCAAGCACCGAAAACTACAGAGTAAACAGACATCCCTTCCCAGCTCAAGAGACGTCCAAGATTTGACTAAAAAATTCCATAGTGATGACAGACTCCACAAGTGTCTGTAGAGCTATGTTATCAGTATGGAGTTTTGGGATGAATCTCAGACATCTCTTGAGCAGGGAAAGAATTGAGTGCGCGAAGAGAGACTGGTATGATTCTAAATAAAATTTCTGAAATTTTCCAAGTAAATGGCAAACAACAATGCTAACCTTGAAAAGTGAACAAATTTTATTGTAATGAAATTTACATAAAACAGAGGGAAAGGTGAATAACAAAAGAAAAAGAAATACATTGACATTATTCAAGCCAGATATTGGCCATGAATAAGAATTTCTTTGACACAAAATATTGACACAAAGTATTTTCACAAGAAATGCAGTTGACTACAATAACAAAATGGAGCATGTTCTGTTGGTCTTCTGGTCTCCTTCACAGCTGTCTTGCTATGCTTCTCTTAACTACACATGTACATGTAAGTGTTGGGTGACGATCCAAATGACAGTCGCTTAGGAGACTACTGGTCTTCATGCAGGTCACAACTGATAAAGACCAGTAGTCTCCTAAGCAACTGGAGAGAGAGAACATATTATACATAATGTTGAGGAAACAAGTGTACTTTTTATTTTCCTGCTTGTTTCCTTAACATAATGTATATGTTCTCCTTTATCCACTCCTTGTTATGAGGTTCGTACATTGGTTCTTTTTGACATCGCCTGTTAGAGAGAAAAAACACAAACAAAACAACCAAAACATAGACAGTCATCAAAATCTATTTAAAAAACACAGAAAGAGAATACTGCTTACTGTGATCAAAACCACACTGACTGTGTCACCAATAATTTGATAAGCTCAGTACAACTGTCCCCAATTAGTAGAGGGTTCCACCCTCGGCTATGTATTTTACGACACTTTAATAAAAAGTCATTATAACTTACACCGGAGACGTGGCGGCCTAATGGTTAGTGTGTTGAACTCTGGATTGAGCAGTCCGAGCTCGAGTGCTGGCCGGGGTCATTGTGTTCTAAGGCAAGATATTTAACTCTCAGTGCCTCTCTCCACCCAGGAGTATAAATAGGTACCGGCAGAAGCACTGTGAGAGTTAAGTGTCTTGCCCAAGAACACAACACAGTGACCCCGGCCAGGTCTCGACTCGCATCTCTTGATCCACAGTCCAATGTACTAACAATTAGGTCACCGTGCCTCCAAAAAGTCATCTGAAAAAAATCTAGTCTAGACTTGTGTTTAGAATGGTACATCATGCAAGACAGATCCGTCAAGTTATCGATGTAATCGAACAACTGACTGATGTCATATGTTATGGACGGTGTGCTTGGGTTGGACTTTTTAAGATATTCTTCAAATATCTTGCAGACACCTGAAAACATCAAGAGAAAATATTTTAGTGCTTTAAAATAAATAGCTAAAAATCAAATGTGAAGTAAAGCCTGCCCAGGCCAAACGAGGATGAGAGTTGCCGATAGCTCAAACTCTTGCTCTTGTTTGGCCTGAAACTCTCATGCGTTGTCGGCGACTCTCTACATCAAATTTGAATCTGCTCAAATTTTCTTCAGAGTTGTATCCAAATACACAAGCCCTTAGACCACTGCATCTACCAGTAGGCACCATACAAGTCGGATCCAATACAATCGTATAATACAGTATATTTAAAAAAAAAATCAAAATTCTCTAGCTCCCTTGACTTTAATATTATTAATGTTCCTGATATTGGTTTCCATGGTAACCATCAGAGCAGTTAGGATAATTTGCTGAATAGAGGGTAACAGTCTTGCCTCTTATCAAAAAATAAAATAATTAAACTAAATAGGTTGAGGTCATCTGGGATGGAATACAGCTCACCTTCCATGCATTCTTCTTTTGTTTCATAGTCTGAATATGTGCGTGATTCTGGCTTTACACTGGGCTGAATCAATAGGATTGTGTGACTCTACAAAAAAAAAAAATGATGCAGCTAATTAACTACTGGAAAACATCTATATTATAATCACACAGATCTCCCATTTACAGTGTAAGGCACAGAATGTTAATCTACATGTAGATACAATGTACATGTACAGATGTATGTTCATGTGATGCCTCCGTTGCATACTGAACATTTCTTGGATTGAGGGACAAGGTCTCCAACTAGGAAGTGCTCGACAGAGCTGGGATCCTATCCATGGCCACACTCCTGAAACAGAGACGCCTTCGCTGGCTCGGCCATGTGTGCCGCATGGAAGATGGCAGAATTCCCAAGGACCTCCTCTACAGTGAGCTGGTTTCAGGAAAAAGGCATCAAGTCGTCCTCAGCTACATGTATGTTTCAAGGATGTGTGCAAGCGTGACCTGAAAGGCAACCAGCATCAACACCAACACATGGGAAGCCTCCACACAAGACAGGACCACCTGGAGGCAGATGATGCGGAGTGGTCTCATCAGCTTCGAAGAGAAGCAACCGCTCCTCACAGAGGAGAAACGGGACCACAGGGTAACCAAACTTCAGGCAGACAGACCAGCTACAGTCTTTGACTGTGAGCAGTGCTAAAGAAACTGCCATTCATGCGTGGGACTGTACAGTCACAATAGACGCTGTACCAGCATCACAGACGACAATCTAGAGCATTGATCCAATGGTCCTTCGAGACTGCAGGAAGCCTACTAGATATGTTGGGATGCCAAGATGTTGTTGGGATGTCAAGTCAGGTTTCAGTGATTTGACATGGCTTCAGGTATATATATTTGGTATTCTTCTTCAATCCAAGAACGAACAGAAATGAAACACTCTTCCTCTTAGGCTATGGTTTTACTAAATACTATTTAAGCTTACTATAAAACACTAAACATATTTTATAGTCCGCCATCTTGATTGCTAGAAAAGATAGGTGGATAATAACAAGGATTGCCTTTGATATTATTATTATTATATATCTGATAAACCTTCGTACACAGTTGCTGTCTGATGCTTAGGTCATGTGTGATACGATAACAGAGCAACACTTTCACTTGAAAATAAAATAACTTAAGCTTAAGCTTATCCAACAACAAAGAAAAAGATTCAACACAAACAATCCCACAGCTATTTCAAGCAGACAATCCAAGCTGTCTTGAGCTCTACACTCTAAACACTGACACAATTCGAATTTAGCTAACAACACAGTACACGTTCAACTACTTTTAACTCACCATATTGACTGAAATACGTCTAAAAGTGATGGAAGATTCTTCTGATGTAACACGTGAAAACTACTCTTCGTGCTCCGTTCGCTTTCTTCTGTCCATATAAGGAGAATCCCTTCTGAGATGGCACGGGGACTGGGGTCTAGAAATCTGACCAATCAAACGCGTCGTAAGAAAAGAGACGAAGTTTTGAAAATTTGAAAAAAATGATCGAGTGTTCGTGATGGTTTTTGAGGTATTTTCATGAATTTTTTTGCGCCAGTTTGCTTTTATTTAGGCAGTAACGGTGATTTTTAATTATTTAACTGATTTATTTCTTTGTCTCAGCGTTCGCCGGTGAGAAGAAACGATTTTGACAGCTCAGAAGATGAAGAGAATGAGGCTGTTGAAAATCTCACACCTTTTCAAGTAGACTGGTAATAGACATTTAACATGTTTATATTACCTTTAATAAGCAGCCATGATTGCTCATACATAGCCTGCGACGGGTTACACAGGCTATGTAGACTATTATTATTTAATATTGCAGAAGTGAAATTTAGTAGTTCTAGCTCAAGCTTTTTTAAATGTTGAATTACTTGAAAGGTACGTTATTTTGATGAACTTCTAATTTATTATTTATTAATTACAAATTTTACTTTTAAGTATCAAGGGTGCCTTTCCGAATGAGAGACAGTTTGGGAAAATTTGAGTGGGGGCGATATGGTTTACATATTAAAAGAAATAATTTCAAATTCTCCTAAACTTTTCTATTTCTTTGACAAAGTAAAGCGAAGAAAAATGCAATGATAGCAGTGGGGCCCCCGCAAAAGTATTTTCACCCACAAGGATAGGGGGGGGGGGGGGGGGGGGGGGGGGGAAGCCCTCTGCTAGATCCACCACTGGATACTGTTAGGTAATATTTTACCTATAAACAGCTTACGCAATAAATATCACTAATTCCTATAATTTAAGGGTTGACCTTTCATTCACTGGATGCTGTGCGGAAGTTATTTGCATCAGTGGATTACCAGGTACAATATATACCGTGAAAACTCTATTAAGCCCCAGGGGGCTTATTAATTTCAGGCCTCAAGAAGGGGGGGGGGGGGGCTTATTAGAAGAGGGGGGCTTAGTATAGAGAGGGCAGGCTTATTTCAAATCATAAACTTTCAAGAAAATTCACATTAATTTTTCAAGCTTTACTATTACACCACTAACTAAAGCAGAACAAGAAATGGGTTATGTATGACCGTCTTACAAAGGAAACGTCATTTATACCCTAACTCGACGATAGTTCTGGAAAATTAAGACCACGTTTCAATACAAAGTGACTGAAACGCCAGAAAATATTGCTGAAAAGTCATTTACATCAGCCTTACGGAAAGAGGGGGGGGGGGGGGGGCTTAATAGAGCTTTTACGGTATTAGTCATTTTTCTTGGAAATTAATTTGATATTTAACCTATTTGTTTGAGAAAGCCTTTTAGTTTTTTCCAATACTTTTAATTAGTGATTTGGTTTGACTTATCAGTAATTACAATAAATATTTGGTTTTCCTTCAGGATGCAAATATAAAGACACAAACAGAAATTTAAGTGTAGATATAGGTAAGAAATATTATATCAATAATAAGGTAAGAATATCATATTGAATAATATTTATGACTTCAATGTTATTATTTGTCATACATGTTTTATAGTATATAATGCAAAATGATGCTGGGTAACTTGTGATGGACCTACATTTCATCCAGGGGGAGTAAGGTAAAAGTTAGAGCTGCACTTGTGTCAAACTGTCCCACACTGCTGGAGCTTATACGGGATTCCATTGCATGAAGCCGAACTTGGAGTATAATTGTACTCCCCCTGGATGGGATGCTAGTCCATTATTTACAGGTTACCCCAATTTGTTAAGTTCCTTTACAGTTCACCAGTACCCATTTATACTCCTGGGTGGAGAGAGGCACTGTGAGAGTTAAGTGTCTAATCCACAAACACAAACACAATGACCCCGGCCAGCGCTTGAATGTATCTGGCCATTCATGTTTCTTTGTTCTTTGCAGCTCATTTAAAGGCACTTGACATCACAGATGTGTTTGTGTTCTGTTCTCATCGTGAGATGGTCAGGTAATTTGTTTATAAATAACTAATGTGGAACAGGGAGGTTTGAACTTCCTGCTTGATCCCATACATGTACCTTGTACTCCAGGTTCCCACCATCCTCGGAGACCCAGGGGCTAGAAGTCGAGATTACTATTTTCATCATCCCGACTTCTAGCCCCTGGGTCTCCGAGGATGGGTTCCCGCCCTTCTGTTGTGGTTCCTGACTCTGTGCTTTTTCTATATAAAATATTATGCAATGTTGTGAAACATTTAGTATTTCTCCTTGTTTCCACGGCACCACCTTGAGAATCCTGCTTCCCGTCATCACTTCTTTCACCTCCCGTAGACTTCCCGCCCCCTATACTCCTGGGTTCCCACCCCCTGTCCCCTCCATGACGCTGGGTGCTATCATCATCGCACCTCGTGTCAATAAGCGTATAAGGCTGCCCATAGGGTGCTATACTTCACATTATGTTTGCAGGTGCAGAGTTCCTTATCTTGTTGATGAGTACAGTTGCGCTGGATTGAAGTTCATCATTTCCCAGTTGAAGTAGGAAATGTTCCCACCATGACAGATTGTAGTGACATGATTAATCAATTAAGACAGTGCATCAGCTTTGGACGGAAGACGCTTTTACAGTAAGTAGTTGACCAGTTATGCCGACATATTGCTTTTGTCAGAGAAACATGCCAAAATGTTCTGATTATAAATTTCATCTGATATGCAGATACGCTGAATGCTTATTACAGTGAAAAGCGCCCTACCGTTGCCACTCGACAAAGTTTTTGACATCTTTTTGAGTTTTGAGAACTGATGGCTTTTGTGTTTTGTTTTAACTGGCCAATCAAAATGCAAGAACTATGAGAGGCGGAAACGGTCAAGCTCGCGTTCT
Organism: Desmophyllum pertusum; assembly: GCA_029204205.1. Classification (NCBI taxonomy): domain Eukaryota; kingdom Metazoa; phylum Cnidaria; class Anthozoa; order Scleractinia; family Caryophylliidae; genus Desmophyllum; species Desmophyllum pertusum. The sequence continues at coordinate 1,559,078 of MU825885.1, read as the reverse complement.
GACAATTGACATCTCTGCCTCCCACAATTCTTGCAATTTGATTTGCTAGTTTTAAAATGGAATCCATGAGAAAGTCGTCAAAAAGCTGCCAAAAATTAATCGAAAACTCGGTAGGGCCCTCTTCACTGTAAATCACAGGCGGCCCAAGCTAAAGATAAATCTTCAAGAAAACACGAACGTACGTGACTCTAGCAAAGTGTAAAAAAAACTTCATTCAAATGTATGTTGAATTCTTAACTTCCTTTAAATTTTAATTTAAAATTTGCTTCTTTTTCTTTCATTTTCAGTTGTGTTTCTGGTTTAGGAATATCTTGTTTAGGTGAGTGTTTTATCATTCTTGAACTTATTTAAGCTTAATTAATGGCTGTATGTCTCCAGTAACACAAAATTTCAGACGGCACTAATGGCTGCTTCATGATCGGTGGTTAGAAAAATGATGCAACTATGATGCACAAGTGCATCAACAACTTTGTCCCTGAGACTACCTTGCAAATAAGTTCAAATTACGTTCCAGGTCCACGACAGACAAACTCGATCGTCTAGTACCCTGGACATACCCTTTTGCCGCCTATCAACTGGTCAGCGCTCTTTTGCCTACAGAGGGGCAAAAACTCTGGAATTCCTTAAACAGTAATATTAAGTCTTTAAAATGTCCTAAGAATTTTAAGCGTCATCTTGCTAATTTGTTATTAGATTAATTTCCTACATTTGTAATATTTTTAATATATTTATTGTAATTAGGGGCGACCCATTTAACTTCTGAGGGGGGGGATGGAGGATTTGGTATAGGCAAGAATTTTTTTTAAACCCTTTCATGCTACAGGACTTTTTTTCTCGGGGCATTTGTGTGCATGATATTTTTTTCTCCATGTAACATGCTGCAGGATATTTTTTTTGTGTGTGTGTATGGGGTACGGAGGAAAAGTCGCCTTTCCGTTGTGACTGACCTTTGATCGCCATCTCGTTGCTTTTTAATACGTTCAGTAATAATACATATGTATCAGGGGCGTAGCCAGCCCTTTTTTCCTTAAGCCCAATATGATCATAATAGAGAGCTCTGAAACGAGCGCCAAAGGCGCGAGCTTCTAGGGGGTCTTGGGGCATGCTCCCCCGGAAAATTTTGAAATCTAGAGGCTCGGAAATGCTATTTTCAGCATTCTCCACGAGATATTTCGTCAAAAATTTGATCTTGATCAAGTGTAAAATGACAGGTACTTTTAGTGCTTTCAGCAATATTTCCGAGGTTTTGTTAACTTGATACATTGTACATAAAAAACGTGATACACATATTCCGGCCATAGTACAAGAAACAACGTTTTACTAAAGCTTGACGTGTGCAGTAAGGAATTTTTGCACAAGGACCAAATCTGGTAAAGAATTATGTTTATTTTTCAAAATCAACACGTTGATAAAGGTGGGGATTCACTATTGAAATTATAGTGAGCAAAGAATCAGTAGAAGAAATTACGGCCGGTTTCGGTTCCTGAAAAAAAAATCAGGGAAATTCCTGTTAAGGACGTTCGCGCCCATTGCTAGTCCGCATCCTTACCTTTTACCTTCCTTACCCAAATGCCTTTTGGTATACCCTGTTCCAGACCAAAATGCTCAAAAACCATACCCTGTCCAGCGGCACGTACCTATTTAGTGTTTATAAGGAGTACCCCCCCCCCCCCGCCACCATCTTGGATTTGACAAAACTGTAGACTGGTACTGTGTAACCACAGCTATAATAATAATTATTAATGTACAGAAAAAGCTATCTGAAGATGGGAGATGCAAACATTATTGTAGTTCTAGTTCCCCTCTTGCCCAAATACAGATGCTATTAAAATTCCAAATGACTGCAGCAGCTGAAGATGAAGTTGAAGTCAGCCCATCATGTAGTGTCTTGCAGGAATTTTTTTTCGGCCCACTGAACGTGTATGAATTTTTTTTCCGTCAGTGGTCGTGTGCACGAAATTTTTTTTGAACAAGTTTGCTTGCAGGATATTTTTTTCAAAATCCTCCATCCCCCCCCTCAGAAATTAAAATGGGTCGCCCCTTACTATATTATTGTATTTATATTCTTAATTAATTTAAATTTGTATTTGATGCTGAAAAACCCACTTAGGGAGCTTCAATAAAGTATGTAAAGTATGTATGTAAAAAATATAAATGGAGATTATAGCCAATCAGAAGGCTGTAAATCCTTACATATTCAGCAATATCCCGCGGGTTGTATGCAAGGTGTTTTCCCGCCATAATGTGCCACGATCCACGTGCCACCACGTGCCCGCGTCAAACGGCATCCAGTTTTTTCCCGCTGAAAAATCGGCATGTGATAAAATAGTTACTTTGCTATACATTGAACCGACCACTTGGCACGTATCTGATCTCACTACGGACGCAAACTGGATAAGGAGACGCCGTACAACCTACTGTAGAAATGAAAATAAACGTCAACTGTAGGCCAAGAGAGTATTTAACATGCGAAACAAAAACATGATCTAATTGGGTGTCAAACTTTGTATGATTGGTGCTCAAACTTCAAAATTAGAAGGAATGCCAGATTAACGTTACTGATGGAGGTACGATCGAGTAGGCTCTCAGCCAATGAGAATATAGATCAATAAAGATAGTGGTAACGCAGAGGTCATGGGTTCAAATCCCATTGGAGCCCTGAATTGTTTTCAGACTTCTTTCAAACACAACTGCAAGTCTTAGAATAATTGCTTTACTTTTCACATTGTTCTTTCATCAGCTGCAGCGATTCTGTTGTTAAGCTTGGATGAGGTTATGACACCAGAACACGTCATCTCCAAGTTGCGACAAATCAGAGGTCAGCGGGCATTTCAGACAGTAAAGGTACGTCTAACCAATCAGAGCGGAGCAAATGTCTTCTAAGCCAATCAGATGCAACTGGATAAAGAGTCACGTGACGTTTCCCGCGCTTACCGCTGAATTTCGCGAAATGAGAAGTTCAAGCGTCGACCAACGGTTGCGTTTATCATAGCAACGAACGTCATCGGATATTAAAACGGATTGGAGCCGAGTCTCCTGCGTGTGACGAGTGTAACCGATGGTGTCACTCGCAAACATTCGGTTGCTATCGTAACCGTGATTGACAGCAGTTAAACTAAAGAGCCAACCGTCTGTTGACATTTTAAAGCTGACCTATTGAGCCAAATTGGTTCTACTAGCATGGACGCTAAGTTCTAATTCTTATTCGTTTAGAGCAGTTTCCGATGTAATCGCTGAATAGATTTGGTTTTGCTTTACTACGCTCTGTGATTAGTTTAAAAACTCGCGCCACCTACTCAACCAATCAGATGCAAAACCAAAACCAATCGCGACTTGGTCGCACGCGTTTTCCCGCGCTTGGCGCCGGTCACGTGTATTTGCGAGCTGTCATTGGTTCGTTGTGCTGTTTAAGTTTGTTGTGGTTGGTCATTGTAATTGCTTTGGGGTTTTTTTCCCGAAAACTTTCGAAAACCACGTTAACGGTAACCCTTCATTTTGTTCTTTTTGCAGCAATATAACTTTGTTCACGAATTCCGCGACTTGTACAAAGCTCACCTGGAAAATCAACGAAACTCTGTGGAAGCCGCGCCAAGATCACTGTCAAGATGAACTGAAACCTAAAATTGTAGAAACTTGTATGATACGTTGCGTTAGAAATAGGAATTGTTCAATTTTTTTATTTTTAAAACGTTAATCATGATTATGAAATAATAGATTCAGTGGAATTTGAAATGTTTATGACTAATCAATACCAAGTAATTTTTGCGATATGCTCAACTGATGTAATGCATGTTATGAATGACCGTTAGTTAGTCGAAGTTAGGAAGTAGGTTGTTATTGTCGATACGTTTCATGTAATTTGTTGTAATATTCTTTTAATCCGACCACAAGATTGAATAGTCAGTGAAAAGTACTGAACAGAAATGGTATTACAGTTGCGTTAGAATATGGGCGAGGTTGGCATATTTGTACATACGTTTGCACATAATATTAGACATATTAGGGATCCACATGCCACAAATGTTGTCACATTGTAAATTATTAATGAAGTAATTTAGTTGTTAGGAGAAATAAACACCAATAAAGCGTGATTTTGAATTCAACTGCCTTTGGACTGCACTAGTATTATATTATATCAAATAAAACTTTTTCAAAATCATGACGTCACCATTCACATTCACATTCATTATTCTCACTAATTCCCATGCGTACATTCGGGTTGTCACGCAGTGAGAGTGTTACGTGACCACCGAAGAGGGGGTTTGGAGGAGGTTGATTATCTGGAGAAGAACACAAACCTTATATGAATACGTAAATCGGATTGCAGTTATAAAGTTTAACCACAGTACATAGGAATTTCCAGAAAATTCTCGCGCATTCTTGAGGTATACGTAGCCTCAATTTCAGCCGTCACTTCTGTCGCAGACTCCCTCGGGAGTATGCGACAGAGGTGAAGGCTGAAATTCTTGAGGTAGATTCGTAAGAAACGTCCCTCGTTTCATCATCATGACCGAGCATTACTGGTTTCTACTTTGCTGATGACACTTCCGGTAAAACAACCATATTTGGTCATTACAGTTCATTTTCCCGGGAAGTTTGTTTACGTTGCACACGCGAGGCTATAAAAGCTGCAACATTCACCAAGAGAATTGATCGACAATATTGTTGCATCAGACTTTGCAGGAAGGATTTCTACTCCACAAGCATCACGATGTCTTTCTTTCCGAAGTTTCGTATGATTTTACCAGCCATGCATCGCATTCGGTAGGTTTCTAAAAAGTTGTGACTTGTAAAATACTTTGTAGTGGGAACATGTTTTTTAAACTATAAACCCCTTCCATCTGCAGGCACGCTCCTGACGTTTGGCCAGGCTATGATCGGTTCTCTCCATCATTACTGTGGGAATCATTCCACTCTCCCAGGTACAGGAAACCGACACTTGGCACAAGTTATTCGTACATTGAATTTACAGAAACTGGAGAGGGTACGTCGAAAAATGACAGCACAGATGGAGCGAAGGAGGCCCAAAAATCCACCGAGAAACTTGTGGAAGATCATGACAGCTTCAAAGTGTCCTTTGACGTGTCCAAATTCAAGCCAGAAGAAATCACTGTTCGCTCAGAACGTGGAGAGTTAGTGGTGGAAGGCAAGCAAGAAGTGAAGAACGAAGATGGCTGCTCCACACGTCATTTTGTTCGGGCCTACTCATTACCCAGGAATATCGATCGCGATTCTTTCCAGTCTCGGCTGTCAAAAGATGGAATACTGAGCATCGAGGCGAAAAAACTGCAGCGGACTGAAGCAAAGGATAATCATATCAAGATCGAGACAGAAGTAGACTGAAGAATTCAGACACTGCTACTTTATACAGAACTTTGGACACTGACAGCAACTATTGACTCACAAAGCGATTAAACACAGCTGCTTGTATAATTTTTTTGTTGTCTCCTAGCTATAGATGCAAACTTCTGTTGTAGAAGTAAAACAAAAAAAAAAAATAATGTTGTAGCTGCACCTATTTTAAAAATGTTGAAATAGTAAAAAAATAAAATAAAATGCTTTATACGCTGTGGTCTTGTAGCTTCTTGTGCACAAAGTGCTGACTCATCTTAATTTCAGGTATGGGTGGGTCTTCCAACACCTTTCCCATCTTTTACTTAATTAGATCCTCTGCCCAAGTGGTACTTTACTAATATTAATGACTACCCATCCCTTTATTCTTGTACTATAAATTTAAGGAAACTCACTGACAACAAGAGATCTAGGGGGGCTACCCGGTGTTCATTCCCACAGCTTCACTCCAAGCCCTGGCTAATGTCCCCATGTTACCTCTCTCCACAAGTAAGAATGGTTGCCGGCAAATTTTTCAGCTTTTACTGGATTGTTTAACACAGTGGCTACATTTATTGGACTGTTTGTAATCCAGAAAGGAGAATACACTTGCCTTCGTGTTAGTTTTAATTTTAATCAATCAATTCTGCTAAAGTGCAATTTTGCACTTCACAGATCAAAGAAGAAACATTAATGATATTATTATCATTGACAATGTCAGTGTTAATGCACAAGGACAGTCCTTCATTTAGATATCACATGTATTGTAAAAAATAAAAAGCAACTTAATTAATTGTCGCAATATTATAGACTACAAGTAGTCTCTCATTTTTCTTAGGGATTGAGCGTGCGGAAATTAACTCGCCGCCTCGCATTGCGTCTCCTCGCGGGAGTAGATTTCACTCAATCCCCGAGAAAAATGAGGGACTACTCGTAGTCTATCGCAATAATTATTATTATCACACCTGGATTAATTTAAATACCATTAACTCACTGGATTACGTACTAAAAAGTCTTAATATAATTATTAACAACAATACTACTAGCTTGTGTTTTCTATGATGATTAGTCCACCAGGCATCTATAGCTGAATTGACTATAAATCGTAGAAAAATAAATGTCACAGCACTTTTCAAATCCTAAATATGTTCAGAAAATCGCTGCCAAGTTGAACATGATTCATTGCAAACATAATACTAGAGTGTGTGGTTAATGATTGTACAGCAAATATATGCATGCACAGATTTGCAAATATGCAATTACATGCATGTAGCACGTCTGCATATGACAAACATTTCAGGGTCTAGAGTCAAGACGAGATCCTTCTTTTCCAAATGGTAGTGTGCGCTACAGTCCACTGATTTTTATGAGCAGTTTCCCTGATGAAGAAAGGCATGGGTTTGTCTTCGATCAACTCAAAGTTTGGTCCAAGGTAGCTCTTCAGCTTGTCAAACCCTGTAACAACTTTCCCATCAGCATCTTTATAGCCTCCAGGCCAGAGGTTCTGTGAGCAATAAATGAATAATGAGAATGGCAAGTTGTTTTGTTTGTTAAGCTGCAATAATTATTGATTCATTATCTCAATACCGTGTGGCATGAAATTTTCGCGGGATCTAATTTTTGCGAATTTCGCGGATTTTCTAACAAATCCACGAAAATTAGATCCAGTAAAAATATGAGGTATTGTCATTGCTTTATGCCTGAAAACTATGTGTGAAAATTGAGGGTTTTACATACACCTGCTTTAAGCTTACCTTGGGTGTAAACTCTTCCAACCAAGAGTAGGGTGAAGTAATGATCAAAATACCACCAGGTGCCACCAGAGAAGGCAGCCTGTCCAAGAACTGATATGGATTAGGAAGACGGCAAATCAAATTTGCCGCCAGAACACAGCCAAACTGCCCGAGATCACTGGGTAAGTTACAAGCATCTCCTTGGAAAAAGGATAAACGACTTCTATCCTGGAAAAAAAAAATGGAAATGTCACATACCCTCAATTTTCCTCCACCCCTCCCCCAATAGAATTAGCTTCCCTCTCCACATCTTAGATGCAAAATCCCCTGCATTCGTGAGTGACTACTAGGAAATCTTTTAGGTGGGGGAGGGGAGGGGGTTATTTAAAATCATAACAGCTAGCACACATAAAGTTGAAATAGAGGTAGCATGTGTACTACAGCTACCTGCCTACTCCCCCCTCCCCCACCAAAAAAAAAAAAAAAAATAACTATAATAAATCGGAAGGCTAAATAAAGGGGATGGTTTAAACTTTATCTAGGTTTAGTAAAATAATGCATTTTCCGCCAAAAAAAGTAACAATTTAAAAAGTAAATGTGGTGGGCAGATCAATACCTCAAAATAGTTGTTTTTTTATTAAAGGGATCCCCGACTGTTGGAACAAGTTGCCGTTAAAGTGATAGAAAAATAATCTGAACCCAAAATTTGTTGAAAACCGCGCAATATTATTTCAGTGTTAACGAAAAAACTGGCTACAAATCTCTGCCATTTTAGGTTTCAAATTACCCGCGCGCCACCATCTTGGATTTTATGACGTTTCATGGTTGCCCCTTTTGTTATACAACAAAAGAGCTATTGTTTACTGACAATAGCGGCAACCACAATACGTCATATAATACAAAATGGCGGCGCGCAGGAAATTTGAAACCTAAAATGGCAGAGATTTGTAGCCAGTTTTTTCGTTAACACTGAAATAATATTGCGCGGTTTTCAACAAATTTTAGGTTCAGACTATTTTTCTATCACTTTAACGGCAACTTGTTCCAACAGTCGGGGATCCCTTTAACGACTTCTCCATCTAAAAACTACTGTAAATCACTAAATCTTTGATCATGATGGCATATTGTACATCATTACCAAGCAAACAAGGTGTACCTACAATATCAGGGTCCACTTCTGCTGTGTGTTCTGACACAAGACTTCCTTCTGTTTGCACAGTGTAGGCTAATTTTCCATACATCTTGAGCTTGTTGCAGGCATCAATAAAACCATGTGAGAAATCAATCCCCACAACTTGATTAAATCTCTTGGCAAGTTCAAATGTAGATCGGCCCACGGCACACCCAATGTCAAGTGCTATACTTGGCACATTATCCTATAATGAGATTAAAACTTGGTGCTCAGATTTAGTTGAACCTACATGCAGTAGTAAAGTTGTAACATCACCACCACAAATTGTTAGCAAAGAAATGAACGTTATTATATCAATGGTTATTTTTTCACAAATATTTTAAACTTTTTGCAGTGCGATTACTTGAACCTGGGGCACTTTGAAGAAAACTGACCAATCACAATGTTAATAGCTGTTATTACAGTTGAGCCCGCACGCAGTCAAATATTCTTTTGTTTTTAAAAAGTATGCAAATGAGTTAGCTCGATTTCCGCCGCTCTCTCGAGTCCGGTCTTCGTTCTGGCTCATTTTCCAACAGCGGCTGGTAATCGAGCCTACAAATGAAGCGATTCGTCTAATGCCAGATTGACCATTCGCCTTGTTTGCATGTCAAACGGCTGATATCTGTAATAACTGCTATATTTGAGAACAAAGGAAGGTGATGTTTTTCGTAAACCGTACCAATGTAGCCTGCATGCAGACGACTCAAAAGGAATAGGAGTCGTCTGCACGCAGGCTATACCAATGTGACGTTGAAATATCCAGACAATACATCTACCACAAATCGGAAACCAAACAAAGTTGTGGAACTCCAGGGAAACTATCACTTGTTGATTGGTTGGTTTTGGCTAAATTTTGAGCGTTGGGTTCAAAGGTCACAAGAACGAGTTTTCAAGTTAGATTTTGTCTAATCAAAATAATAACAATTTGCCGCGAAAATGGGATCGATAGAGTAAAGACGGTTTAAGTATACAAATTTTAAGCTTACCTAATTAGTAAACGGCGGGTAATAATAGCCGAAGATATTGGGCTGTATCCTAGCTTCACCGCTTATTCAGCAAATGAGCCATGTATCACTCACTGCATGTTTTATAGTTATCACTGCGAGCAAATTAATTTAACGCTTGTACTTACCTCGGTATATTTGACGCATTCCAAAGCACAACGCTTTGGAAAATCAAGTGACTCGCTCGGTCCAAAGCCGTACGGTAGCAGCTCGTCAGGTTTGCCAAAATGGAAGATGAGATATTCGCCGATCAACTTTTCCGTCTCGTAGACATTCTCTTTTGCTTCACGTCTACTTGAAAGGTAACGATAAGCTAGGAATGTCAGAGCAGAAGCGCTAAATGCACTGGCAGACGCAATCACGAGATTTTTCTCCATGATTTTAACTGATCTGATCGATGAGGCAACCACACGTGGAAACAACTGCAGGCTGGTCTGCGGTTTGGTGGGGTAGGGAGGGTAAGGCTGCAATTGCTACGGAAGTTGTTCTACCGGAAGTCAGTCTATGACCTTTTATAGATGAAGTGACTACTGTAGAAAGTTTTTATTTTACGTACTCTGAAAACGAAAATATAATAATATTATACATCTTCTATCCTGTAAACGAGTGGAAACACTCATGTGATATTACTTTCCATTCCTTGTGATCCGTTATGACTTGACGGTATATTAAGTAATTATTCATATACTAAAATTTCCACCAAGGATACATCAACGGGGATGTAGCTCAGTGGTAGAGCGCTCGCTTCGCATTCCTGGCCGAGAGGGCCTGGGAACGAGTCTGCGAGAGGCCCGGGGTTCGACTCCCCGTATCTCCACGGCGGATTTCTTTTTTCTTTTTTTTTCTTCCTTCAACTTGCGTATTACCTTTTTCAATCATTACAGAAATTTTCTACAAAAAAAAACGACTTGAACAAATTTCCCAAATCTTGAGAAATACTATAAAAGCCGCGCGCATCCAACAGAAAACATGCCGAGACTCCGTCCAGCCAATCTCGTTCCCAGAGGCCGCGATCCTTTTGGTCAGCACCAAGGAATCACGAACTCTGGAATATTCTGGGCGCTTGAATTTATTTGAATTTTTTTGATTGGCTGTTGAAACACAATGGATTTGAATCGGAAGTGAACCCAAAATCAAAGATGGCGGACGTAGGCAGTAGTCGTCTCTGGAATTTACAAGGAGAATGTGGAAATCCAAAACCATCCGATGGATGTTTTGGTTGGAAAATCAGTTGGAGAATATACCGTTGCAGATTTGAAGAAGGTTACCGGTGTGAAAATCACGTCCGTGACCTCTTTCAGTGGCGAGTCGGCCGGTGAGTCGATCACACAAAACTCACCTTTGTAAATTATCAAGTAACAAAGAGAAAACAAGTCAACAGCTTGTGGTAAACACTTGTACTGCCGACAGCTGAATCATCTCAGTTGGTGATCGCAGTTCCGCCGGGATTATTTACTCGGAAACTGCAGGCTATATCGAAAGGACTGTACATGTACACACTAGCTAGCAGTATGTAGATGAATGTTGGACCGGCGTTTTCGTATGAAATACGTGGTTGCGATTGTATTTTAAATACCCTTCAGTTTACACGTGGATTTCCCTTATACAGAGTTTATACAGCAGTACGTGGGTTAAAGTGAGTGGATAATTAAATTACAAACTATTTATTCTGGTGGTCTTTTCTTTTGTTTACGCCTCTAGTTGCATGTTTAATAAGCTTTACATCCATGGAGAATTGTCTTATGCAAATAATTTGAGTTATACCAAATATGATTTGAACATGTATGATAAAATGATTTTTTACCTGTCTAAATTTACATGAGAAATATAAATTGTTAATCATATAAAAGTGACGGAGGTGATCGCTGTATCTTTTAGGGGTTAAAATTTGTGGTTTGATACCACTTAGGGGTGTTGAAATCTAAAATTACTACCGTTATAGTTACTCCGGTACCTTTTAGGGTTAAGCCGGGGAAAAAAATATGACAAAAACTATTTTTGTCTTAGAAATGGCACCTCTTAGGGGTGAAATTGAATTTGAGTCACAACCACAAAACAAGATTTTGGTACCTTTTAGGGGGTTCTTTTCGAAATTTCCGACGATCACCCCCATCACTTATTTGTGACTCCCACCGCATAGTCAAGAAACACTGATGTCTAGATCTAGATTCGTAGAGACCTTGTTACTTGTATATGGTTCAGGAGCAAATGTTGATGTGCTGGAAAACTGACCAGAAATTATTGCTGACCACTGTTTTTATATCTAGAAAAAAATAATATTGAGATTTATACCCTGGGGTTGAAAATCATGTTTTGTTACATATTATGATATTATCTTAGGATGTGTTTTCAAAGTAAAACCCCAAATAAACAGAACTTGAAAATTATTATTATTATTAATTTAATTATATTTTTTTTTTCTGGCATGTGGCCCTTGGTTGGACTGTATCACTCATCAATAAAACAGTCTAAATTGGCTTTTAGGGGTAAAAATAAACTTGAGCTCCACAAACGGATTATGGTACCTTTCAGGGGTATTTCCCAAAATTTCTGACAACAAGTATCCCTGGCCTGTCACTCTTATATGGGAGCCTGTCCCTACACAAAACAAGTTAAATATCCCAAAAAAGATTTTTATTGTGGAAAACCAATATTATAAACAGGTTGGTTGTAGTCCTGACTGCACAATGCAAAACACAGTTCAAAGTCTGGTTTTCAAGAAAGAAAAACTGAAAAATGTTGGATAATAAATCTCTTTTAGTTTGTAGAATTGCTGTACATTTTTACTTGACATATTTTGTAATTTGTCTCACCCTACACCTCACTAAAATACAGCAAGACTATTATTGAAATGATTTCATGGAACAATCTCAGACAAAAATTACATTCAATCACCCTGTTTTCCCAGCATATCTCTCTGCTCAGCCCTGAGGGTCTATAGCCAGAGAGGCTACTGATACATGTATTATTCTCAAGAATTTCATCTACTATGGATAATTTTATGGCAGAAGGCTAGGCACAGTCGTGCCTAATGATAAATGTTTTGATCTTTGGATCCAAACATCCAGATTCAAGTCTGGCAAGTGTCCTTGTGTTGTGTTCTTGGTCACAAACGTGCCTATCTCTACCAGTGTTTCAGTCAAATAATTTTAAAGTCTGTGCATCCACCTTGTATACCCAAGCATATACTATAACCTAAGTATATCGACTTGTGGACTGTCCTTTATAGGATTTGCAACTCAACTATGTAAATGTAATAAAGAAAGGAAGATGGTATATAGATGTATATGTGCATGCAAGCCTGGATCTACCAATGACAACCCTAGTTTGGAAACCCAGGGCAAATAATTGGGGCAGGAGGAAGATAAAACAGGCGACATTCTGTACACACAGATTTCGTCCATTTTATCTTCCTCCTGTCACAATTATCTGTTCAAATAGAAACCATGCTTCAAGTGAATTGAAATTTTTCTGCGACTACCTGATTTGACTCGGCCATTTGGCTGTCAACTTCTGATTTCATCGAACGATTTTCATATGACAACATACATTGTGTACTCATGTTGCACATACAAACTGACATAGTTCACACTTGATGACTCAAATGAAATATATTTATTGTCAGGCAAGACTAATTATTATATATATTTGTAATAAGTTTTGGTTAACAACAATTATTTTGCTAGCACATTTACTGGCTAGAATTCGTATCAAATCTTTCATGATTTCTTCATGCTTAGCAGTGACAATACACAAATGAACTTACAAAATTAAATGAAAATAAATAAAATAAATTATAAACTATATCTGACGAAGAATTACAGTAAAAATGCAATTAATAGAAGTTTTGCCTTTTAGATTTCTAAATAATTTTACATGTACTACATACATGCAACTCTTTACTCTTCACAAACAAGCAGAGGTAGCCTTGGCTACTCACGACGAAAATTATTTAACCAAAACTAAAAGCCCATCTACTTAATTTTCGCCTAAAATCGTGGGTATCCTTCAGGCTGGTAACTTTCACGATGTATTCCAGAACTTTCTGCTGGCTCGCATTCGGTATGGAAAAATCAAACACGAACGCATCATTCATTGAATTGATCTGTATCGAGTACTGTATCGAGTATAAAGACAGCAAAAACAGCATATTCTTGTCAATTAGAAAATTGAATACCTCATCGAGCTTTGGTAGACGTAACGTGTTGTTGTCTTAATAGTTCTCAATCCGTAACAAAGGATTCTTGACAAAGATTTGAGGTCTAAATACCCGATCGATGTAACATCAACTGCAGAAGCTGCCGCCATTATAAACAAGTGAGCCACAATCAGTTACAGCGGTTACTCTCTCTACGCATATTCAGAACACATTTATTCATGCTGACCAAAAGGATCGCGGCCGCTGGGAATGAGATCGCGCACGCGCACAAGCAGACCGGAACCAAGGATCCTTGGTTCCGGTTTTTGAATCGCCCAGAGCCGTTGGGCGTTCTGTCACCGCTGACCGAAACGCGCTGGCTCTGGGGACGAGATTGCCGTCCAGCAGTTCGACTGAAAAAAAAGGCCCGGGGTTCGACTCCCCGTATTTCACGCAGCGGATTTTTGCGAAAAGGAGTGTTCACTGCGTACAAACATTCCGTCAAATTTGTTTTGTTATTCAAATTTACCAACTATTAAACAAAAGAACTCTTTCATTGGCGCATTATTTAATAACAACGAGAGCTGAGGAACTGTGCAATAATTATCAGGAGGGGGGAGAGGGGAGGGTGGGGGGTTGGAAAATGGGCTTCATGTAGCCAAATATTAGGTAATACCCCCCTCCTAAAGGAGTAAATTTAGTTATTGCCCCCCCTCTAATCAGTCAGAAATTATGTACGACCCCCCCCCCACCTCACAGTATACACACACCTTTATACAAGTACCCTACATTTTCTCTACCCGCACCTGTGGATTAAAATCTTATAACAGAAAGAAGAGCTCCTACTACATTTTTAATTGTTGGACATCCGCGTCTGGAACAAACATCACCTCCGTAGCAATGTTCAACAGAACCATAGCAGAAGGAAAAGAGCATGTGTGTTAATATTTTCAGGTCCGGTGAAGGCCCGATGGGCCGGAAAATTTTTCGGTACCCATCTTATAAATAGGTATGGATTCACCAATGTATAAATATGTACTTGAAATAAAATGTTAAGCCCCCCCCTCTCTTGAGTGACTTATTTTACCTTGGGCCCCCCCTATCCTTGCTTTGATTTTACTTTATGCCCCCCCTCTGGTTTTCCAAAAAAAAGGGTGCAAACCTCGAGGTAATAGGTTTCTGGTTTTTAAGGGAGGGACTGGTCAATAAGTACAAGGAGGAGGGGGAGGAAAAAAGGGTGGGTCCCCTCGCAAGGGGGTGAGGTCAGTGACAAGCAAACTAAAACTAACGAGTCTTTTACATGTTTTTGGTAAGTTTTGTCCTGACTTTTTAAATATTTTGTTATCCCATTTATATTGCAATTGAACCCTTTACAGTACCAGCGGCATATATTATAAAGTGGGGGCAAGTTGAAGTTATCACACATTTTATAACCTTTGCTCGTCCCCATTATATTATCTGCTTCTGGAACTCAGAGGATGGAGATTTATTAGAAGACAAGACACAAGATGACAGCTGAAGCAAGTTTCAGTTTATTTATACTGTCTAAATAGAAAATGTTACATATTTGATAGTTCTAACAGCACTCTTACTGATAAATAACAAACATATTCATTCACATAACATGATTTGTGTTAAGTGGCCCAAGTAGCAACCATTGTCTTGTTAGACTAAAATAATACTACTACTACTAATAATAATAATAATATTAAATAAATGTAAATAGAGTGATTTTACTTAGTCTATAAACAGAGATCAGTTCCTAGGTAATTGCAATCTATATGGATACTACAATATCATTCTCCAAAGATGACACAATGTTTTCATCACACTAATTTTGCCTTTAAATTATGAAAAGAAGCCAAAGCCATGTATTGAACTGAAATAAAACACAACAGGGATTCGAGGAACACAATAGAAACAGTTTAGAAAACATGAGCTGTAGGTAAGTGTTTTCTGTACATTTCGAAAGTGCTCTCACAATATCTGGAGTGTTTTATGCCAGATTCAAACTCATTAATACGATAATTCATAAAGAAAATACAAAAGAAATCAAATGAATGTTTAACGAGTGTCTATATTTTGATAAAGATACAGATTAACTTTTAGCTTAATTTTCTCTTCTAAAACAAACTAAAATTTCAAGAGTAGAATCAGATTGAATACATTTAGAGGGAATTAGTTTTTGAACCCATTTAAAAAAGTTTTTTTAAAATTATGCATAATGCATGGCTTTAGCTTCTTCTTCTTATATGCTTTTATGATATAGATAATTAACACATGCAAAACGTTAAAACATGGCTTTTCCATGCTCTACACTCTGATTTTTAACCAATCAGAGCACGCTAAAATCCAGTCTATATTATAATTTGTATAAGTAATGTTTCTCTGAAAACGAGCAGATTTAATTTGAATCATTAAAGGTTTTCCTGTGGTTGTAGCTTTTCATAGCACACTATTGGGAAAGGTTGTCTTTTCGTTGGGATCCCCATGATTAAATTTTGTAAAGTCACCCTATAATATAAAAGCAAAAAATTTTGGAATTGAAATTATCTTGTCAAGTTAATGTTTCTTCAACTCTTACCCTCTCCTTAAAAAGATCAAGATATTTTACCTTACCTCCCTTGAACAACACACTTTCATTGATAAACTAGTAAATTATTTTGTCTTTTTGCTTACATAACACATAAATGTCTCATAGTTGTAATCACTTGATGTATTGTCAAAGCATATGGGTGGAACCTGAGTATTGGAACTGAAAGGAATGCACTCAAAGTGCGCCATGTACAGGTAGCAATAATAATTACAAATAGTCATAATCCAACACTTTTTATGTATCATTTTAAATTGAAAGATTCCCTGAGATTATCAGTAACGTTATCATCAGGAAGATTGAACTAAACTCTAATGTCTTTTTAAGTTTTTCATAAATGCTATATTTAACGTTTTACTCCAGTCAGAGTAAGACATATTAAGATTTGTTATGACCATCTTGACTGCAATTTTAGCATTTTTTGTTTAAAATCGACAACAAAATGTTCTGTCACAGAAGACAGAAAATAAGAAAGAGATGTAGATCAGATCCTCCTTTCTTTAATGCAACGGCTACGATGTGTCAATTACATAGCCGAAACAGCAACCAAAAGTTGCAAAACAGGTCACGTCTCGACTGTTTGAACTTTCGGCTCCTCATTTTATTTTTTTTCTGTGGTTATGGGCGAGCACTCTTCCAAAATCTCGGCCATTGTTGTTTCCTGGTTTGAGACAAACGCAAAGGTGCCGTTAAGCGCCGAGGAAGTGATACCAAAATCCTTAATTTACACTCATAAATGAGACAATGAGCATCCCCGTCACTATCATAATATTATGGGGTCCCCCTCCCCAGGCTACAAGTTAACATACTTGTTTTTGTCACTCTTTCACTAGCCATTTAAGAAGCCATTACACATCATTGAATATCTGGCCAACAGGAACGCATCTGACGTGGCATCCATGACTTTGAGGCGTTTCACCGAGGAAACAATCTCCTTGAAGAGAAATTTAAAATAGTGGACATCGATATGGACCCTATGCAGCTCGCAGAGGATGACGACCTTCAGGAATTATGTCCAGAAACATTTACTATTACCAGATGCAGTCCATGGTCTCACTCACAGCTCTGTAAGTGCTTCATTTTTAATTATTAGTTATTATTTTTCGTATAATTTTTAAACATGGGTTATTGTTGCAAACAGCTCCATTATAAGCATCATTACTTTTTACAAATTATTAGAATCCACTCATACACAACATGATGATATCAATTTATTTTTTATTTGATAGTTTCATTGTTTACTTTAGCTTCACAAAGATCGATCTATTGTAGTTGTATTTCAGGCGATCATTTCATTTCATACCACTCCATCCAGGGTCGTCAAGTTGGGCTTCCTTCTACTTGCAGTTTGGGATGCATTTGTGCTTCCGGCCCCGGAATAAACAGGAATTTCTTGCTAAAATTATGAACAAAACGGACACACCCGACTCCAATTATTAAATCACTGACAGAGTACCGATGAACGTCTACATGAACATGTAGCTATATAGTCACAACAAAATACTAGATTGAAGTAAAAATTGAAACTCCAATATCTTAATTTATTTTCTGGTTCTTCCTATCATACAGAATGCTACTACACTGAAGGATATGTTCCACACAATTGTACTTTTAAAAGAGTGGCTATAACGCCAAAAAGCCAACCTACCACTGTAACCGTGCGGTAAGTTGGCTTCCATAAATTATGCTTACTTTTCGTATTATTACAAGATAGTTATGTTGCAGTACGGCGTTATTTAACATAATTTTTGTCTGTTTAAATTATATTAAAAATTGTAACTGTAAATGGCCAGCTGCTTTCTTTTCATATTTTTGTCTGTTTAAATAATTGCCCTTGTCATTGATTATTTTGCAGGGAATGGCTACCAATTTTATAATACAACGCAGCATAGAGAGGGGAGGGATCTTCCCTAAAGAAGACGTGGCCACCCTGTGCCGTCTGGCAGGGTGGTCAGAGACCTCTGGGGTCTGGGCCATGTATGTCAAGGATATATTCGAGCGCCACTTGGACACAAGTGCACTGATACACAGGTGTGAATTTGTAGTATTTTTCACTACTGCAGTCAGGGTTGTTTTGTGAGAGTAATTTTACCTTCAAAGAAGAAGCGAAAACCTAACCATATTTTGGTAATTATTACCAAAATCAGACGCTATTTTGGAACATTAAACAGGAATTACTAGCTAAAATTATGAACAAAACGGACACACCCGACTCCAATTATTAAATCATTGTGAATACAGTACCGATTAATGGATATGTCAACATAACCCCTTTAAACATTAATTATCACCATTGTGAAGGTCATTTGCCTATGTGGCATATTATCATATATTAACAAGTGAAGGACAAGATTAAAGCAAAAAAGTTGAAAACAATATATTTCTTTTCTTATTCTTCCTATTATACAGACTACTACTCCACTCAAAAACGTGCGGGACACGTTTCACATGATTGTTCTGAGGAGTGGGTACAACCCACAGAAGACAACACACCACTGCAACCGTGCAGTAAGTTTCCTTCATACTGTTTCAATCAAGAGACATAATGTAGTAATAAAAAAAAAATGTTACATTGTGTCTACTTGCTAGGCCACCAAAACAATTACATTGACGAGAATTGAGGATGACAATTTTTATTCATAAACATCCTAATAGCGATGAGGCATCCAGACAATTATGTATTTCTAAAACAAATTTGAAACCAAACAAAGAATTACAATGCGATGCGCTCCAGTGTAAACTACCCACACCTTTGTCTGCTATTTTGATTCTTTAATAATTTATTATACTACTTCTTTCCTTTACATTAATTTTCTTTTACTTTTCCATATCGTGCAATATTTGGTGTAGTTGCATGTTATGGTTATACATACAGGCACGAGTACTGTACGATTGTAGCTGTAAAGGGCCAGCACATATCCTTTAACTTATACTTTATTTTTATATTTTTGTCCGTTTTAATAATTGCATTTGTCATTGATTAATTTGCAGGGAATGGCGACCAATTTTATCATCCAGAGAAGCATAGAGAGGGGAGGGATCTTCCCTAAAGAAGACGTGGCTACCCTGAGCCGTCTGGCAGGGTGGTCGGAGACCTCTGGGGTCTGGGCGATGTATGTGAAGGATGTGTTTGAGCGCCACTTGGACACAAGTGCACTGATATACAGGTGTGAATTTGTAGTATTTTTCACTACTGCAGTCAGGGTTGTTTTTTGGGAGAGGGGAGGGCGAACATGAGTCATGGCAACAGAAATAAATGAATCTCCTAAATTATATATACAGTAGAAACCCACATATAAGAATCTGTGGATTAAGAACTTCCAGGCTGAAATTTGGCCAAATAAGCACCAGTATATAACAACCACTTCAGCCTGAAAAAATGGAAGAATTTGTTATAAAAGTTATAAAGGTTAAAAAAAATGGTCCCAATTGTGCTTTTAGAGCCACTGGTATACAGATATCTTATTATCTCATTATATGTTATCTTATTGTTTTCGTTGCAGATCAACTCAATGTTGGTGGCCCGTGCTGGCTACAGCAAGTGGCACGAGGTGGTGTTTGTTGACGAAGATCAATTTCAGCTTCTCCCTATTCCTCGGTGGTGTCGACTGTTTGAACTTTCAGCTCCTCATTGTCTTTGTTTTCTGTGTTTATGGGCGAGCACTTTTCCAAAATCTCAGCTATCAAGTTGTTGCCAGAGTTGTTCAGCCTGGTTTGAGACAAACGCAAAGGTGCCCTAACCCTGTTCAATACAGGCTATGCAACGTCAACTATCATGCAAGTGCATGTCAATGGTCTGTGCACTTGGGCAAGGAAATGATATTTCTTTTTTGTAAAACTAAATGTCCGTATCAAACAAACAACCATGCATATTAATGTTTGTGAATTTATTACTACATTGGTTTCCCAGTGTTGTCCATGCAAACCTCATTTTACAAACGTAATAAATATCACAATAACAAGCAGTTTACTTCAACAATGTTTGCGGCTGTTGATCAGATACACTTCAAGAGTAAGTTGTAATTTCAATTATTAGGAAAATATATGAATGAAAATGTTAATAGTTGAATTGCCAATTAAATTATATTTAATAATAGTAATAAAATATGGGCTATGAAAATTTACTAAACAGGGGCTTAGCCAGCCTTAAGCCTGGGCTCAACAGGAATTTCCATGATTTTTTTTCTTCTGTAGCCGTATATCAAAATAAAAAATAATAAAACTTAAAGAAACAACCAAAAACAGAGCCGCATGATGAAACGCTACAGCAAGATGGCGCGCCGCCTGAGGAATTCGTCACATACATGTATCGCAATCAATTATCTAGATATCTCGTGGAGGATGCTGAAAATAGCATTTCTGAGCATCTAGTTTTCAAATTTTTTCTGAGAGGCATGCCCCCAGACCTCCCTAGTGGTTCATGACTTTGGCGGTCACTTTAGAGCCCCCATCATGATGATATCAGGCTTAAAGGGACAAAAGTGATTGCAACGCCACTGCTAAAAAAGGGAAATTGTGTGGATTACCCTCATGTGTTTGCATGAAGTAAAGATGAGTCAGTTTTAAACTAATTACCTTAGATTTAATGTATCCACAGCATGCAAGCTGCAGCCTCCCGTCCCCCAAAAAAGTCTTCCCTGGTGTGGCTGCCACCATCAAACGTTACTTCAAGGCCCACCAGGGAGAGGTCACTTCTTTTAAACGAAATCCACTGCTCCCACAAGACGTGGAGCATATGATTGATGTGTGTGGGGTGGACACCCCACAAAAACTTCAAAGTAGGTGATCTCATTTAACTACGGTCAATAGATAACATAACATTGTAATTTTTTTTCATTCATACATACATACATACATACATACTTACTAACATAAACATACATATTACATACTTACTAACATAAACATACATATTACATACATAAACTTTACTTTATTTAAAATTATTGCCAGCTTCAATATTATTTTTATTACTACCTTAAAATCAATGCTACATTTCACCTCTAACCTCAGATCAATAAATGAGGTCTCCAATGTCTATTTTAACATTCCACTTCAGCGGCCTTTATGTTATCAGTGTCATTCCACTCGGGGTGCAGGGGTGGCACCTTTACTGGACCAAAGAGGCGCCCAGCAGCACAGGAGCTGCTGGAGCAGTTTTCAAGACCACCGCCTGCTGCGGGACACATGAAACTGGGCGCCCTTAGTTTCGAGTAGGTGAATTTTACTCGCTATATAGTGCAAATCATTGCCCGGATTTTGTCTGGTTATGGCAATGATAATTCAGAAAGAGTACAGTTATCAAAAGGATGCATAAAAATGTGATCATATCAGTTATTCAGACTTTTATATTAACTCTTATTAATTTTCAATTTTTGAAACAATAGCTATAACAAAGGTGCAATTTCCACCCAATATAATTGTAAGCCTTTAAGCTCTTTTTCTTTGAAATTGCATAAATGAAATTTTTATCATAATTTTAAATTGCAATTTTTACTGTAATTTTATTGTCACTGAAAAGCCCCGTAAAGTATTGTATTGTATATAATTTTATAACGTCTGTAAGTGTAACACATTACTTAAGTTACCGAATCAGCATGCTTAACGCCATTGCCTTCCACGTTATTGCCAATGAAACAATTTGTGGATAATAAGTTTGTGCTGAGAATAAAATTTCCTGACAAGCAATTTCATTTTGATACACAGAAAAGACGACAATGATCAATTGTCAATGACAATAACTTTTAGTTATGAAAAGCAAGATGCAGGCAACATCTTGCACTGGTCAGTAATATTATTTATGAAACATAATTTGGGCAATATATCATTATTGGTGCCTTCAATTCTCATGGATCTATCCTGGTTGTTTTTCAGGCGGCCATTTCATTTCACACCTTTACATCAGGGGTCTCCATATGATGCAGCCAAGTTGGGCTTTTTGCTTCTTGCAGTCCAGGATGCATTTGTGCTTCCCGGACTGCAGGCCTTCAATGAGGGTAATTTTATCCTCAAAGATGTTAAACTGCAGCCACTAATCTGCCAGGTGGACCACTCCTCTGGGAAGTTGAAGGTATCTTGATAAAGATCAAGCTAGACAACGTCGTTTTATGGTTTTCCTCGTTTTCAAAGGTGCCATTAAGCACCGATGAGAAACATTTACTTTACTTAAAGTTTAATGAGGTAGGTCTAGATGTGGACCTGTTACAGCTCGCGGAGGACGCCGACCTTCGCGAGCTGTGTCCTGCCACATTTTCTATTACTAGAAAGTGGCAGTTAAAAGAGGCCCTAAGGAGGGTCCGAGGTAAATAGCCGCCTTTTTTACTTGACAGCGCTTTACGAAATTGTTATTGTTATCTTTGCGTGACGAAAACCGGCATCGCGAAAAAATTTATAAAAGCCTTTTAACTGCGCCATTAAAAAAACAGCCGGCACGTCTCGGCACTCGGGAAATTGCCGTGTCCTTTTTTATCACTTTAACAATTGAATGCCAACCTTTTTCCATTTCAAGATTGTACTACACAAGCCAAGACGAGTCTACCGCCACTCGCCCACCAGGTTGGTTATTTCGGCTATCTTTTGTGCTTAGTACGTGTCTCTGCCGTTACGAGCGACAAAACTGCCCTCGCAGAGTTTGTATGTTTATCGCGTGACATGAACACGTCTCGGCACTCGGGAAAATTGCCGGGTCCTTTTTTATCGCTGTAAAAATTGAATGCCTATTTCTTTTTCCACCATCAAGTCAAACACTCCCCGCGTAGGTTGATTATTTTTGCCTATCTTTTCTGCGACAAAACCGCCCTGGCAGAATATCGCGTGACGTGAAAAACCGAGTCAGCGAATAAGGCGGCGCAGGTTGGTTTTAATTAATACGTTTGTGTTTACAGAGGACCCAGCCTGTGCTCGACTAGAGCAATCTGTATTGAAGGATCGCACAAACATTCCAGGGGGTAAATATCATCTCTATAGCAATGTAATGCGTGAAGCCTTCTATTTTCCATGTGTATTATTATTATTATTTTTAATTTTTATAAATATTAATTTACACACTTTGTAAAGCGCCTTAGAATACTTTAGATTTTGGCGCTATATAAATTAAATTATTATTATTTATGAGGTACACGGAGGAACATTTCTTATGGAATATGTTATTACATTTATAGATTTCCTTCAGCAATTCCAACTTTAAAAAAAACAGTGCACCAAAAAGACTGGAACTATACCTGGAGTCCGCCACCCCGAAAAGCCCAGAAGAGATCCTTGCTGAGTCCAGGCAAATGTACATTCAAATGTGTATTTAAATGACATATTTGCTCCCGCATCTAAACAGAACTGTAGCGAGTACGTATAAGGGTTCTTTCCGATGATCACCCGCGTCACCATGGGAGTGGAATATTACCCGTTGAGTATTTGCAACCACAACAAAGGTGCCAGCACCCTTGGTGTAAGCCCGGGGTTCCATGTACCAAGAAATATTTATGCATAAAAATTTTGTACTGAGAATAAATTTTCCTGACAAGTCATTTGTATAATTATACAAAAAGATGACAAAGATCAATAATTTTATTGTCCACAACAACAACAATAATAAATTATTGAATATTATTATTGACTTTAAATATGAAAAGCAAGATGCCACCAACATCCTACACAGGTCAGTAACATGCAGATGAAAGATCAGTTAATTGGGAAAAATACAATTCTTGTTACAACATTTATTTTGACAATATTTATGTCCATTGCTAAAGTAACTGTAAGTATTATGTAGCACGGCTGCCACATACAATGTTTCCTGACTTCTCTCTTACTTCAAAGAGTCTGATCAAATGAAAAGAACTATAATATATTTTTTATTGACCAAACAAGACAATTAATTATCAAAAACTGAAGCAACCTCCAAAATAAAATGGTCCGACATGTTTGACAAGAAAGAATTTTCCTGACCAGTTATTCCCTCACTTTATCCTGACCAGCAATAGCAAGTCCGGTTCCCAGTCTTCGTCTACATCTTCTGAGCTGATATCAGTTATTTATTCGCGACAGGACAAAGGACCTTTTTTTTTTTTTTTTATCAAACAGTCCCTTTATGGAATAGTTTAGATGACTATTAAGTTATGCGAATCCATTTCTACTTTTAAAAGAAAATTAAGAAATAAACTTTTACATGTATGTGAATTTTTAGCTTCTCAGTAGTACTTACTAACTCATTGTAATTTTATTGTAATTTTATTGTAATTTTTATTGAAATTTATTGTAATGTTATTGTAACTCTTAACATAATTTTAGTTTAAGGTAATTAACACTGTAAAGCCCCATTGGGGAGTGTTAATAAAGTTTTGTATTGTATTGTATTGTACCTTGGAAAATATAATTTTCCTTGACCTGTTGCAACATAACTGTGGTAATAACATAATATGACTTAACAATGAAACACATCCTCTACTTATTCTCTACATTGCAAAATCAAACACTTCAACTGAAAAGAAAACAAGACCCCATTTGCTTGACAGCTCAACAATGCTTCATGACCACCACCTTTTCCCTGTTCAGTGTTTGTAAGCATATATGTAATCCAACACCTTCTGCATCATCAGCTCTGGAAGAAAATTATATAATCATTATAATTTATAAATCATTACAAGTCTTACTAATAAAAGTCATGTTTGATTTTTAAAAATTCTTATATCTAAAATAATCAAAACTTAAATAATCAATAAAGATAACTCACCATTGCATGCCTGCTGAGGGGAAATGCCACTTCGCATGTACACATTCAGAGAGGAAATGCCAAAAAAATCAAGGAAATGAACAACATCGGGGATGGTGCAAAAAAGATAATGAGATGCTCCCTCCTGGCTCTGTGAAGGGTGTGGCAAGTCATTTGCCAATCGATCGGACAAACTTGCACAAACATTTGTCCACTCATACAAGACCGTTCCAATGTCAGGAGTGTGCATATGCAGCAGCAACTCTGCCACCGAAGGAAACATATGCTGTGCATACATATCATCGAGTTGGGCCTCCAGAACCACTGGGTAAGACAGGATGGTGTGTCCAAAAATAATTATCAGGTTGCCCGTTTTTTGTAAATTTTCAGTATTTATTATCCAAGAGTTTAGTTCACTCTTGCTGGTGATATTGTTAATAATCTCAGGGATTATCTTTCAATTTAAAATGATACATTAGAAGTGTTGGATTATGACTATTTGTAATAATTGAAGGGTCGAGGGCATTACCGACCTATATTGACCTTTAGCCTTGTCAATATAGGTCGGTAATGCCCTCGACCCTTCAATTGCTACCTGTACATGGTGCACTTTGCAGTTTGAGTGCATTCCTTTCAGTTCAAGTATTCAGGTTCCACCCATATGCTTTGACAAATAAAGTGATGATAACAAGGGCATAATATGAAATTAATCAATACAGGAATAGGATCAAGTGAATTAGAGGTTGTGTGCCAGAGTTAAGGTAAAATATATATTCTTTTAGTACAGATCAGATCAATAAATTATTGAAGATAAAGAAATATTTCTTGCTGTTGCTATAACGTAGAAAAGACTATTCTTTCCCCATAGGTGCTATGGATGTAAATTATAATTTATGGATTCATGTAACAGACCACAATGAAAACTATCTTGGCAAAGGCAGTTAATTGGCACAAAAAACGGGCCTTGTATGCCTATAAGAGGCACTACATGCTTGTATGTACCTATTTATGTAGTGGCTTTTTCAAGCTCAAAACATAAAGTATGTACACAGCCATAATAATAATATTATTATTAGCTTTGAAACACTACAGTTAGGAAGCTGATATGTCGTAATAAAAACTAAAATCATTTCAAAATGCACCCAGTACATTGTTTAGAGTCTGTCCAAATTTCTCTTCACTATGCACGAGGGTTAAATTATTATTGACATTATGGGTATAAAACCAAACCATTTCCGGTTCTTTTTTATTCTTGACTGTGGATCCATCCAACTGCATTTAGGGTAAGGTAACAAAGTTCTGGAAAAGAACAGATCCAGCTATCAGCTTTGAAGCTGAATATTTTTAATTATTCAAAATGCAGTGAACAGAATAAAAACACATAATACATCACCATGCAGGTATTTATGTACAAAATGTATGGTTTGATAAAATATCCATACATAAGTTTTTTTGGTTTGAAACAACCACCCCCACCCCTGGAATTTCCAGTTTAGCTTCATACTTTCCAATGAAAATTTTTGCTTTTGAGACCCTCACTCCCCCTTTCTTGGGGTATGGATATTTTCTGGAACACAATTTATTTATTTAGTTTGAAATAGAACTGACTTACCCAATCCAGACTGAGTCCATTTTAGTGTACAAACTGAATACACACTTGTATGGTGGTCAAAAGACTATTCCTGCTCCGATATTATCACAGTTCTTTAGTAACTCCCTTCCAACTGGCTGAAGCTCATTCTTTCCAGAGACACGTGTCCAACTCCATTTAGCAGAGCTGCAATGAATAATTTTGAAACCAAAGGGTTTGCTTATTAAAGAGAAAATTTTTATCACTAAAATATACCTGCCAAAAACTCTTCCTTCTGTTTACGAAGAGTGACCCCCATACAAATTACGATGCAACAAAAACAGTACAAAATGCACGTCATAGTTTGAAAATACATTTAGAAAACGTTCGTCCACCTTAATACCACCACAGCTGCTCGTTAATCGTGTTAATCTACAAGTAGGTAGACGAAAATTCAGTGGCAAGTGTCCGAGAATAAAAAGCAACTGAATTATCATTTTGCGATTTACAAAAAAACAACTTTCAAATCAAAGAAAACCTCCAAATAGCAGCTCATAAAGGTAGAAAAACACCAAAGAGATACGAAGAAACCAAAACGGAACAAGGATGGTTAACACTCGGGAAGATTGATATGGATTGCGAGCGACGAACACTTGAACATTTTATGCTACATTTTCAAGATGCGCAAAGTGACGTAGCTTTTGCTTTAATTTCGTAAATACTGCAAACGAAAACAATTTCCTTTACAAATACAAACATCAATTTTGCACCACTGACTAAGTATCCAGTAAAGAGGGTTTTTTTTTACCTTATTTCGAAGTGGCAGCTTCCACAATACAGCTGGATTTGCACGCGGCAAGTTCATGCGACGTAAGCTTAAATTTTTGTACAAGATTCAAAGCTGCTCTCGGCAAGAGGCAAAATTCATGGCAAGTATTTTAGACCGCTTCTGTGTCTTCTGTTTAGTCCATTCGTGTAGCTGTTGACCATTCTGTTTCTTCTTCGCCTCTTGTTTCTGTGCTCAGAATATCTTCAGTTCCAGTAACACTTCGACGAAACATGCATGGCCGCGGCCCGCACAAACAAAAAACAATTTCTCCGTTGAATTTACAGTTGTCATCTCCAAGTCGACATATTTTACGGTCAGTCCTGTCAACTCAATGTCCCTCTACAATTTTGCAGATAGAAATGAAGTTTGCGTTAAATATTTCAGAGAAAAACAACTGAAGATTTTCTCCGAAGACTTCTTCATCAGGCATTTCATTCAACTTTGCTCGAGGGCACTGCACTGTGATACGTGATCAACAAAAAGCGCGCGAAAAGTTGACGCGGGCGACCAATCGCGCGCTCTCATTGGTTGTTTTTGGTCACGTGGTACAATGCAAGAGTGGAACGCGAGGTAAGGGCGGGAAAATCCGAATTTTTGATTTTTGACCGCCCTGCTTGAAGACCCTTGAACTGTAGCGAGGAGTTTTCAAAAATGGAGCTGCCAGCAAAGAAACCATTTTCCAACCTCCTGTAGAAATTAGCTGGTGATTTTCTATTTTTCCAGGTTCGTGCCACCTTAGGCATCCTGCTTTAAATCCAGGGGCGTAGCCCGGGCTTAAAGGCTGGCTACGCCCTTGACATCTCTTTTCCCGCCTCCCGCTTTCCGTTCTCTCCTTCCCCCCCCCCCCCCCCGCCCCCCGCCGTCCCACCACTGTCAAGGTAGTGGACAGGGGGGATTCCTACTTAGTGGTGGCGGTATAAACGTCTCGCAAGGCCTGGGGGTAGGACAATATCACAAGCACAATAATTATTGACAAAAACAACGATTGGTGTCTGAGCAAAATGTTTTATTGATTGCTAAAAAATAACATTGATGGTAATTTCGAAAATCAATCATTTAATTAATAACAATGGACTACACTATACTAAATTATGGAATTAAAAGAAAAAAACTGGCCAGTCACGCCAGAATCAAATGCATGAATCCCTAATGCTGGGATGTTCATGACTTCCGAAGATGAGGTTAGTTTGTAAGACCTTGTAAGTGCAATATTATCTAATTTAATGTTGTTTTCAATAATTATTATATGATTAAATGGTACAGCTATATAAAACAGTACCTCATCAGTGTAGATATTAAAAAGTAGTCACGTCTGACTTTGTTACCTGAATTATAGTTAAGCTTATATACGTAATGAAGTTATATAATGTTACAAATGCTTACTTTTAAAATTGATTATTTTTAACATTGCTAAAAATTACTAAATCTCACATGAAAATCAGCTTAAATCGAAGTGAAATTAAAATGTCCAAAGTGACTTCTTATGGGAGGGATGAGGACGTGGGGACCCCACAAAAAGTATATTTGGACATTCTAAATCCCACCTCTTTATATCCTGGTAATACAAATAAAGAAATAAAGCCGCATTTCAGCGGCCAATGGCATAAGGGCAGCCAAGGACACAACATGTGCCGCAGCTTAATTTTTCTGGTCATTCCCACTATCCCCTCCCCTCTGTTCATGATGTAAGGGGAGGGGGTAGGATGAGATTCTTGTCAGGTCAAGACCAACTATTAAAGAAAAAGAGATAACTGGAAATGTTTACTACATACCTCATGTAGAAATGACTTTATAAAATTATAAACTCAATATTGTTTGTATTATTTTTTTTTCCCTCAGGATGTAAAGGTTAACATGGACACACTAGGCAATTTTATATAATTATCCGTTGCTAGCAAATTTGATTGCCAGCAAAAATTACACGCAAATTTTACACAATATCTGACATGCCAGTTAATGACAATTTCGATTGCTCATTGTAGCAATCTAATCTAATATCTAATTTATTGCTGGCAGAAATTGCCATCACAGTATAGTTGGCACACCGGGTGATTTTGCCAATCGTCGCAAGGAGTGTATAAAATCACCTAGTGTGTCACTGGCTTGACAAAATTTAATGAATTTTGAAAATAAATTGATTGGTTAATTTGAGACCTGGCAGTTGTGAAAATTAAATCAACAAAAGGCATCAACCAATGTAGGGGCCAGGAACAAGTCCCGGGACTTCCATATTAAAGTGACGGGGTGATTGCCATACCTTTTAGGGTTTGGTACCGCTTAGGGGAGTTAATATCTAAAACGACTACCATTAGAGTCATTCTGGTACCTTTTAGGGTATTAAGCCAGGAAAAAATATGGCTTAGAATTTGAAGATTTGAGAAAATGAGATTTTGGTACCTTTAGGGGTTCTTTTCAAAATTTCCAACAATCACCCCCATCACTTTTATATGGGAGCCCCACTCCCCCCCGGTAACAAGTAACATTGTCAGTTTGAATTCTGACTCAGTCATAGAATTAATGCTTCTGTAAGGTTTTGGAGTGTTCTTTATGGGTCATAGTGCAATGCTTCAGAGTTACGCGACCGTACAGTTGTATCTAAACCTGACAAGAACATCGGACAGTTGGTTACTGATGGGCAATAGTCTGTTTCTCAACCAACTTCCTAAACAAACCATTGGGTTCATCCATCAGCTGCCCATACGAGCCAGCCTCTGTGATTTGTCCATCACTCAAAACAACAATGTTGTCGGCATTTTTGATGGTTGAGAGGCGATGGGCAATGGTGATGACAGTTCGACCCTTCATCAACCTTTCAAGGGCCTCTTGGACCAAGTGTTCACTTTCAGCATCCAAAGCACTAAAGAAGAAATAAATAGATAATTGAATCATGGCTTTCCAGCTTTTTGATTGGCTACAAGTATGTTCCTTAGTATGTAATAAAAAGTTTAATTGCACAGTATTGCAGTATACATCAGTGGTGCATACTGATGTGCTCAAAAGGGGGGTAGGTAGGGGTTGGGGTGGGTTGGTGAAGATGTGAATTTTCTCCATAAAAAAGGGAAGGAACAATAATTTTTTGACCCACTGGTTCTTACAATTTTTAAACAAAAAAGGGGGCACCCTCCCCCAGATCTGTCACTTACAAGTTGATGGGTATCTAGGATAGGGTACATGCAAATATTTAATTAAAGTTAAAGTACCTTGTAGCCTCATCAAGCAGTAGGATGGAAGGGTTCTGGAATAAAAGATTATTCACAAGAAGTGTTATCATTCCATGCCACACATGTGACTAACATCAAATGTTTCCTTACAATATATCATTGTCCAGCTGACAGGTGATGCCAACAAGGAGATATTGTCATGATGTGGAACCAAATTCTCATAACTAGCATACTGAACATTACTTAGATACATTTAAATCAGTTAGAGAATATTAAATAAATTTTCTAGAATCATAGGCATGCAATGCATGCACAGGTTACATGTATGAATCGGTAGTTCTTTCATTTACCCATTTCATTTCCAGTTTGTGTTGGCAGATCTGAAACAACTTTACAATGAAATGGACTGGGCTAACTGAATGACTGACTGTATTTAATTATTAATATACATATTGTTGGGTTCTTAGAGGTAAATAAGGATTAGTTTCACTGACCTTCAAAATTGCCCTTGCTATTGCAATTCGCTGCCTTTGACCTCCTGAAAAAAGTGTCCAGTAAAACAAAATGAATGCAATAAAGAGAGGAGGGTACTCAGTGTTACTGAATCAGTACTACATGTATCAGATGACACTCAGACAGTAAATTTGGCCAAGTCACTATTACAATGTATATGAATGATTCAGACTAAGAGATGTCTTAATGAATGATTTCAATTCACCAACCTGACAACATTTGTCCCCTCTCTCCAACAACAGTGTCAAATCCATTAGGAAAGGTCTTGATAAAACCGGAAGCATTGGCCTGTACTGCGGCATCCATGAGGTCATCACTGCTCACTTGTTGACCTACGCTTGCTCCATATGCGATGTTTTCAGCAATGGAACATGAGAACAGAATCGGTTCCTTGAAATAAAAACAAACAAAGCAATCATGCATATACAATGTACAACAAGCAACTTCTAAAAATAATATCTTGTTAAAATAGAGGAGCTCAAATTAGCTTCAAGGCCAACTGCAAGTGATTCCATTGACATTTTTAAAAGAAATTTAAAAACGTACCTTTTTAGAGTAGCTTTTTAACGTTTTTCTTTTAATTTTTAACTAATGTATTTTTACACCTACTTTTACTCCTTTTTATTGTTTGTTTTTATCTTTTTAATATTTTTTTTTAATTGTAAAGTGCCATGAGCAATTAGTGGATTTGGCGCTATAGAAATATTATTATTATTAAGTATTTTTTGTTGGAATAAAAATGCAAAATATTATTTTCTTTATAATTTTATTTTGGGGTTTTGTTTTTTAGAATGATCATGAATATGCGATACAGACTGTAAACTTACTGTAACCTGTTAACACCAACATGTTGCATTCAGTCAAGTTTAAAATCAAATCAACTTTCTTTAACGAGGGTAACAGTCTTATGACTGACAAACCTGTGGTCCTTGAATTCCAGATTAAATGGGAGTTTAGAGATGTTGGTTTTTGTGGAGGAAGGAAAACCGGAGTACCCGGTGAAAACCACGGAGTATTAAGGATGACAACCAACAACAAACTCAAGCCACATGACTCCCGACGCGCCGAAATTGAACCCTGGCCACATGTGGGAGGCGAGTGCTTTCGCCAACGCACCATCCCCGCTCCCAAAGATCAAGACCAAGACTTGGTTGCAAAAAAACTTGAAAACTAAACTAAGATGTTCAATAATAATATACTGAAAAACCAATGATTTTGTTTGTATACTACATGCACCTGATGAACTGTTCCAACTGCACCTCTTAGCCAATCAGGTGACAGCGTTCGCACATCATGTCCTCCAACTACCACCTGACCCTGCTCTGGGTCGTACAGACGGAGCAGTAATGAGCCCAGAGTGCTCTTCCCAGAACCACTTGGGCCAACAACTGCCGTGATAGATCCTGCAGGCACGTCAAGGTTCAGCCCCCGGAAGATTGACATGTCAGGTCGTGATGGGTAAGTGAAGTGGACATCCTTGAATTGAATTCCGCTGTTCAAGTCGTACATGGCAGGTCGGAGGCCTCCTGGATAATTTAAATACAAATCAGGAAACAATTAAGAAAACTGACTAATGACCAGGATCTGGTTATTCACAACAGGATCATGGTCAACTTCAAACTCAGTTTTAAAAGCTAACATACCCCCTTTTCGTTTGAACTTGTTTTTTTGGTTGGAATTTCCAGTTTAGCTTCATACTTTCCTTTGAAAATGTTGGCTTTAGAGACCCCCCTCCCCCTCAGAATTTCCAATGACCTTCCTTGGAATGGGTATGGATATTTTCTGGAACACAAATTTCACCATTTCTTATATTATTTGCACACTGGCAGTAAAACCCTGACACATCTCACCTGACAGGGGTATGGTGGGGGTCCGATCAATTAACTGCCACAGACGTCCACTGGCACCAATCCCTTTCATAAGCTCTGAATAAAATGAGCTCAGGCCTGGAAAAAGAAGAAATCAGGTTAAACATTCTCACACAGTTGTTCTTAACTAACATTAATCTTGGTGACAAAATTTGAGAAATCTGTGAACTGTAAACTTTATTTGATGAAGGTACAAACACAAAAAAAACAGTGACTGACACACTGGCCCTCAGTTAGACCACTAACGCTGGGGACATCATAGCGTAGTGGGTTTGTTAACATCCCTTACCCCTTCAACACTTCCCCTGGACCCGCCTATCAATTCATTGGTTTGTTGACCAGTGTGGATATACTGCACTAGAAGGTCTGTTTATTGGACAGCTGGATAATCAAAGCTGTCTGTTATATATTTTTACCTCCAAAGGATATTCCCACAAAGCCAGCATAGAGCAGGAAAGACGTGAGATCACCAACTGAGATTGTTGCATCTGTCATCATCATTCCTCCGCTGTACAGGACGGCAAGCATGATGACGTTACCTGACAGCCCTGTCTGAAATAAAAACCAGTGACATATAGTAATTATTATACCGTATTACATGCCGCGGAAAAAAAATGTAGCGAAATTTATACACATGAATGCCAATTTCATTAAATTATATATTAATCACTTTTTCAGAAGAGTGTCTCACCAAGTTGATTGTAGCTTAAAATACAACTTACAAATCCAAAGAAGACAGCTCTTGCAAGAGCCTCTTTCTTGGCCAGTTTAAACACATCATGTACACTGTCTGAATACCTGCAGTATGTAAAAATAATGTATCATTAAATATCATCATACAGTGCCGTATATTGCTCTGTGTTACGGTATATTATATTAGAACAGTTATTATCTAATGAACATTCAGTGAACTTACATTTGAATTTCTTTCAGCTCTTGGCCAAATGCTCTAACTGTTCGTATATTGCTGATTCGCTCTTCTGCAATCTACAATTTTAAGACAGAAAATTTTATTATTATTGTCAGGTTGTAAAAGGCCAGAAACAGTGGCACTGGACTCCGGACTGAGTGGTCTGAGTTCGAGCCCTGGCCAGGGTAATTGTGTTATGTTTGTGGCAACTCTCACAGTGTCTCTCTCCACCCAGGAGTATAAATGAGTACCAGCGACATAATGCTGGGGGTAACCTGCGATGGACTAGTATCCCATCCAGGGGAGTAGCAACACTCCTAGTCACTTCATGCTGGGATAAGCTCTGGCAGTTGTGGGCCTCTAGGCTGGTGAAGACTTTGCCTTACCTAAGAGGCCAATGGGTGGGACTACATGTACCTCTAGCTGTAAATTTTTTATCGGCCAGGGTTGCTTTAACAGTACATCGGTACCCATTTGTACTCTGGGTGGAGAGATATGGCGAGAGTAAAGTGCCTTGCCCAAGAACACAACACAGTGACACCAGCCAGTGCTTAGACCCGGACCGCTTGATCCAGAGTCCAATGATGATTCCTTTTACTCCCAAGAGTGGTCAACATTGACATGCAATGCAATGTCTAAATGCAAGCTTTTAGCCAGAAGGGCATCCAGGTGTCCTGTGGATGCCCAGTGCTCCAGGAGAAAATGAACAGATGCAAAATGCGGGGTCATCCCTCCAGGACGCCCACTTTTCAAATCCTGGCTAAAAGCCAGTGGTCTGATTAACACATATGGGACCTTGCATACATGTAAATAGGAGTTACAGTAAGAGAGAGTAAAACAAATCATCAACTAGTGGATGTAATTTGTCTTCAGTTGATGTACCATCAAATTCTTAGAACTGAAAATCATGGCGAGGAGAACTATGTCTGTTTTTATATTATTTTTTCACCTTGGAATTAATAAAAAATCACTGCAATATAAGTCTAGAGTATTCATTACCAGGGCTGTCATTAAGTTTTGAGTCACCTGTTGCTTTGATCTTCACACCCGTAACAAACTTGTTGTTTTGTAAGTGAATTATACCAACAACAGACAAGTTCACCCGTAACATCAAGGTCCCATCAAGCATACTCAGCCGTAACAGGTGTTACGGTTACGACCCTTAATGATAGCCCTGATTACAGTATTTATTAGTCATTATTACACGTACATGTACAACTGTACCTGTGTAGATTGTGCTAGAAAATCTTGTGTTTTCTTTGTAATATTTCGAAGATAACGGCCATACATAACAACGGCAATGGCTACTGGAGGTACAATACCAAGGACAATGCTAGCTAATTTGGGCGACACATAAAACTGGAAGATCAAATACAAATTAGTAATCATAACTACAGGAAAATACATGTGTGACTAAAATATTCAGAAAGTTATAAGATTATTATTAAAATAATTTGAAAGAAAGTTGTGTTGAGTAATTTAACCTCAACAAGCGATTTGATATGAAAGGCTGAGGCTGATAGTGCACAGTGTTCCAGATCTCAGGGGTCTCAGGTCAAAACCCCAACAAGGTTGGCTTCCTGACCCGGCAAATTAAAGTCAAAAACTTCACTGATTTGGTAAGGCTCATATCCATTGACCTGTTGCAATTCCTCATTGACACCTTGCCTTCAAAACCTATCTGGACTGTACTGGGAAAATATCAGCCCTCGGTTATTTCTGTGCAATATTCTCCCAGTATGAGTATGGGCATTGCACTTAGTTAATTAAAAACACATAATTACACGCTCACCATCATAGAGATACCAGCCACTGACTGAGCAACAGCTCGTAATCCATCAGACACATTGTCTGTCACAGCCTTTCCAACAAGGATGGTGTCTGCTGACAAGCGATTGATGAGCTCTCCAGTTCTTGTTCTGTCAAAAAACGCTGTTTCCTGCATCAATATGGCACTGAACAGTTTCTCGCGCAGCCGCTTGATAACTTTCTGGCCTAGAAGTGTTAGGAAAGACCCAGACAAAAAACCTGTATTTTATGTGATCTGTGATTGGGGTAATAAGCTTAATTTATTTTACCGTGATGTGTGATTGTGTGGTTCCAGAAAATATCCATACCTCTCCACGGAAGGTTTTTTGGTTTAACCCCTGCCCCACCCTGGAATTTCCAGTTTAGCTTCCTACTTTCCTTGAAAAATTTGTCTTTTGAGACCCCCCTCCCCCTCTGAATTTCCAATGACCTTCCTTGGGGTGGGTCATGAATATTTTCTGGGACTGCACATTGAGTCATATATGAATTTGTAAGTCATGACTCTTTATTGTATTGCATGTTTTCAATAACACACAAACTCTGCAGAAGTTCAAAACCCAACTAATGATTGTACTTTTCACTGCCATCAATCATAATATTATTATGACGATTACCAACAGACTGAAAAAATGAAACAAACAAAATCTACATGTACCAACCATAACCCATGGATGTGACCTTTTGAACCCGTTGAAGTGAACTTATGTTTCCTGAGATGTCAGCTAACATGATTGACGGCAGCGTAAGATTGAGCAGAGTTAAGGCACAGTAATTTTTTTGTTTCAGTCTATGATTGTTTCTTACCGGATATTTGAATGAGGTAGACTCTTCCAAAATTAGCTGCTCCACCCAACAAAAACACACCAGCGAGGACTGTACAAACATAGGAGAGTGTATCCACCATCTGTGCAGTGTCCTGGCTTGTGCTGTATATAATGTCAATTATCTTTCCCATACAAAATGGCACAGACATGGTGACTGCTGATGATATAAACAACAGACCAATGGCTCCTATGGAGAGAAACAAAACCATATATCAACAAATTTGCTCTGAACATGACTGGCTTTATACATGTAGCTCAGTTGGGGGCGGGAAGTCTACAGGAGGTGGGAAAAGAGAGGGAAGGAAGCGGTAAAATATAAATTTTTTTTGTAATACTTAGGAAAAGCACAAAGTAGGCTCGTTTTCTAGCCGTTTTGTGAGCCCGTGTTCTGCTTGGCTGGAAATAGAGCCTAAGCACAGAGGCGAAAGCCCGGGGGGGGGGGGGGGGGGGGGGGGGGGGGGAGGGATTACTCGGGTATGTAAATTTAGTAAATTTCAATAGAGTGTTTTCACTTGACGCCATAGCCGCCATATTGGTGTCCCGTACAAAATAATTTGTATTCACTTCTTTTGTTAGGGACACCAACATGGCTGAGTGAAAACGCTCTATAGCCCTCGAATATGGATTAACCCCGTTCTAGATCAGGAGTCCAAAATCATGACCTCGTTGGGTGGCACATACCCGTATAGGTACATACCCCCCCCCCCCCCCCTCCAGAATGGAAGCCACTAAGGAAGGGGGTAGTTCAGACCCCCTGTCCCACCTCCCCCACCCCCTACTTTCTTACTGTTTACCTGCAAGGCTCTTGTATTCAGGTTTGGCGAGTGATAGTATACGGAAGAGATCTTCACTTTTCAGCTGTTTCTTGGCATGACTTTCTTGTGTAACGGCCTTCTCTTTGTCCCCATTATTATTTCCGCTACTGCAGTAACTCCGCGCAGAGGAGGCTAACACTCTACCCAGATCAAATATCTCTTGGCTTTTCCAACCGATTAAAGTTCGATTTTTGAGTAAAGCATTCCCAGAACTT
Source organism: Desmophyllum pertusum (assembly GCA_029204205.1). Lineage (NCBI taxonomy): Eukaryota > Metazoa > Cnidaria > Anthozoa > Scleractinia > Caryophylliidae > Desmophyllum > Desmophyllum pertusum. The sequence continues at coordinate 1,521,887 of MU825885.1, read as the reverse complement.
GTCCTATAAAAACATGCTCTGCATAGATTGAGTCGAGATGGAATGTAGCCGTAGGGAGGAAGAAGCTTTGACTGTATTAGAGTGAATTTGTTAATTTGTCTTCCCAGGGAAACGAATGAACAGGCGGCAGACATGATCGCTAGCGAGTAGACCTGAAGCTCCACAATCTGGGATGACAGCTGTCGCAAATGAAATGTTTTCCATCACCGCATATTTCTGCTTGATGTTTACGTGGATAAGAAGGCTGCTAACTTGATTGTTTCCGCATAAATCGCTCTCAAACTTGATGCAATATTGGACGAAACAGTCGTCGGAAAAATACACTTTTCACTGCAAAGAGAGAAACCGCTGACGACACTGTTGACTCTCTCTCCGATAAAACTTGCGGAGCCTGGGGAGAGAAAAAAAGACAATCGCACGCGCGCGGTCCCGGGAGTCCCGAGGGAGCCTGCCTCAGTCTTTTCTCTGCTGTAAGGATCAGTCTCTGACTCGTCCCCAGTCGTCTCTCTTGTCTCCTTTGTTGGGAGTCGCAAGACGCGGGGGATGACGCGACTCCCAACAAAGTAGACAAGAGAGACGACTGGGGACGAGTCAGCCGTCGAAGGTTACGGACCTTCAGATTGGGGTACGAGTACGAGAACGAGTACGAGTACGACTTTTTAAACCTATTGCACATCCTCAATATCATCACGTGTCACGCCAATCTTCGGCCAGAACCTACACTTCTACTGGTCAGTCACAGGGCAGAGCGAGGGCTCTGGGAACAATATTGTTTTGAATTAGAAAGTCGTACTCGTACTCGTTCTCGTACTCGTACCCAATCTGAAGGTCCGTATATCGCGAGTAACTCGACTTTAGCAAGCGTCTTGACCGGTTCGCTGATGTTCTATTAAATACACCCGTAGAAAATGCCTTTCTAACGGCCAGACATCACTGAAACTTCGTCAAATACGCCATTCCACAACTCTGAGTGCATGGAAAAGAAATAATCGAAGAAAAACGGCCTCGCGCAACTTTTCGACTCTTGGCACAACTTTTCGACTCACGATCTGCCAGTCGTTTCTCTTCTTCGCTTTCCTCCTTCCCAGCATCCCCCGCGTCTTGCGACTCCCAACAAAGGAGACAAGAGAGACGACTGGGGACGAGTCAGCCTGCGAGCAGGCTTTCTTGTATTGGGATTCGCGCGATGAGCGCGGAGCGCGAGAATTGGGGCGTGGCCTGTAGGCCATTGGACACCTGCAATAGGTTTTTTGAAGAACCCTGTCTCGTGAGACGTGACCTTGTCAATCATAAAAATAGGTGGTAGCACAAAATGGTTGCCAGAAATGAAAAGAGCGTGACGAAGTAAGTGAGGTTGATAATTTTGAGACCGCTGATGAACAAGACAAACAAACAAACAAACAAACAAACAAAACAAACAAAACAAACAAACAAACAAACAAAAACAATAACAGTTTATTAATGTGTCAATATCTACTAGCTGTCCACAAGTGGACTACTAATTGGGGACACTTAGTTTACAAATAAAATTACAATAAAATATTAGATACGACTACCGGTAATTAAGGCCCAGTTCAGACGCCGTACTTCACATGAGCCGAATCGAATTCGAATTTAGGCCGACCCAAATTAATTTAGATCGACTGAATTGATTCGGACGCCGAGCTTGATTCAGCCGAACTTAAATTAATAGGGGAAAATTGCTGTTATACTGAAAAATACATTATAACAATTCATGCATTTTTTTCGGCTCATGTGAAGTTCGGCGTCTGAATCAAAGCCGGTCCACAGCCGTTATTCCCGGCTGAGCCAGACGGGAAGAACGGCTGAGCCAATCCGAATTCATTCAGCCGTTCTGAATTGATTCAGACGCCGTACCTCACATGAACTTAATTCATCGAATTCGATTCGGCTCATGTGAAGTACGGCGTCTGAACTGGGCCTAAGATTACAATATAATATAATATTAAAAACGACTAGTACATTAAATATATATGTGTGTTTGAGTGTTTGCAAGTTTGAAACAATCTCGCTTGCGTAGTCAAGAAAAGCAGCGAAGGTCTGGGGTCGAGAATGAGTTTCAGGAAAAAACTGTGGAGGATTGGAAAAAAGTTGCAACAAACTTTCAAACTATCACCAACTCTCACACTTAGCAGTCTGAAAACTTGGGAATTTTACTAATTTCATCATGCTCTTTCCATTGTGGAACCCAGTTTCTTGCGGGCATTTTTCGCTGCGCGTGCTGTCGTCAGAATTCCCCGTTGTCATTGCTAAATGACTATTTTGTCAACTTACGTAAGCTAAAGAATTTGAGAAAATTCAAATTATGTAAATTACTTTTTAAAATTTTCACACCTTTTAAAGGTACATCGTACGAAACATTTCGTATAAATTAAATATTTCTTCTGGAAAAAAGGCAAGTACCAAAAATACACAACAAATGAATATTTCAATTATAGACTGAATGTGTTCAATTGAAAAAAATGTATAGTAAGCAACACGTACACGATCTAGAAATAGCTAACTGGCTAGATAATCACATTTTTCAACTCACATTTGTTTTGAAAAATGAACCGAGTTTCGGACCGTTTAATTGGCTAGAACAGAATTTTTCGATAGGGAAAATCATATCATATACTGACAATGTACATTACAGGCAGAAAATCAATCAATTAAAAAAAATATATTGAGTACAGTTTGTCAGGATTTGCTGTATAATTCTTTAAAAAGAAACGTTCGAACGCTCCTTAAGTTACCTTTGATGTAATTTATAGTCGCAGATATGTCCTTTTACTCAACATTACTGATGCCTATACCTAACAACTCAAAACTACACAGTGGCTTGAAAATATCCTCCCAAAGTTGCAAGGCAATTTCCTCGTCAAGTGTGCGTCAATTCACCCTGGCATCAAACTCTTTGAATCCAGGTGGTGACTCCATCTGTAATTCATGAAGACTTTTCTTCTTCTCCGTTGATCCCTCCACGCTGCTTCGCTTCAGTTTATGATCTTCACCACGATAAACTGATCCCGGCTCTTGAGTTTCTAGCATGTTCCGCACCAGAGGCCGCACTGTCTGCTTCTCTGCCGCTTTCGTGTCACAACTGTGCGAATCACCAAGTTGTTTCTTTCTTCTTTTCTCGGGTTCGCTATTTTCGTTAAACGTGCTCCCTTTTGGACCAAGAAATCACTGCTCAACTAGAGTACTCTCTGCAAGGTGAATAATTTTTTTTACCGTCCCAAGACAAAAATAACGAGGTAAGCAACGTTTCGCTTATAATTGAAAATGCAGCACACAGCTGCACTTTTATACTTTATTTAGCAAAGGATAAACTACACGTGAAACTGCCTCCAAGCATGGCAAATGCACGTTTTCTAAATCTTGCATGTGACAAAAAATATGATGTGCTCGTTTGTGTAACCCGACATCGTTTGGTTCGCAATGCGCGAATCACCAATTTGTCTTCCTTGTTCTTTTCTCAGGTTTGCTATATATTTTCATTCCATGTGTTCTCCATTTGGGACCAAGAAATCAGTACTCAACTGTGCCCTCTGCAAGGTGAATAATTTATTTTACCACCCCAAAGCAAAAATCACACGCAAAAACGTGCAGCACTAATACTGAAAATAATACACGTGAAACAGGCTCCAAGCATGAGAAAAACACGTTTACTAAATTTTAAATGTGACGAAATGACGTCAGTATAACTCTGTTTGTCAGTACTGAGTACTCCTTTGACGTCACTAGCAGATCTCTGTTTGTCAGTAGTAATCCCTCTGACGTCAGTAGAACTCTATTTTTGACGTCACTGAGGGAGTTCCTTCTCCCTTCCCAGCGTCTCCCGCGCGCTTGCTTATTTTTCTCTATCCAGTCCCGCGCGCTTTATATTTCACTCTCCCCAATCTTCCCTGTTCCCTATTATCCCAAGAAGTCTCTGCGGAGGAGAGAGATTTTGGCCTGGAATGTCCGTTGGCATTAAGCAAATGGACACCATTGCAGTGTGCAGACTATGACAAGAAGCAGCACGTGACTCAGAACCCGCACTGAAGTTCACCGTACCATCATCACTTTTGGAAGAATATAGGAACAGACCTATTCGAATTTCGCGGAGAGCATTATTTTTACTGTGTACTACCGTAACCAATTTCCAGAAGTTACAAAGATGGAATCTTTAAGAATTGGAGCTGCATGTGGTACGAGAAGAGCTGAAAAGGCGGTGAGTTTGGATTCCATGGTATCCTAGCAAAAGTAGTCTCAGATAATGGTCTCCAGTTCAGCAGCAGTGCGTTCCAGGAATTTGCGAAAGAGTATGCCTTTAACCGCAACTTACACCAGCCGACCAAGTAGAGAAAGCCATTCAAAATTAACCAGAATCTATGGCGCAGCACAACTGAGAAATAGAACGTGTGCTTCAACCAGCAAGTAATGACCAGAAAGACTGTAAAGAACTTCTCATCACCATACACTAAGATTCAGGAAAGACTAGTACTATGAGAGCTGCGGCTTGGTCAGGTCAGACTACTGGACAAGAAATCAGCTTCAGTGCAAAGATTGCCTTATTGCCGTAATGGCACGTTTGTAACCCAGGGTCATCCAGTAACTACTGGATTGTAATGACGAGTTTGTAACCCAGTAACTACTGAATTGTAATGACCCGTTGTAACCCAGTAACTACTGGATTGCAATGACGAGTTTGTAACCCAGTAACTACTGGATTGTAATGAAGGGTTTGTAACCCAGTAACTACTGGATTGTAATGACCAGTTTGTAAAGCAGTAACTACTGGATTGTAAAAACGAGTTTGTAACCCAGTAACTACTCGATTGTAATGACGGGTTTGTAACCCAGTCACTACTGGATTGTAATGGCGAGTTTGTAATCCAGTAACTACTGGATTGTAATGACGAGTTTGTAACCCAGTAACTACTGGATTGTAATGGCGAGTTTGTAACCCAGTAACTACTGGATTGTAATGTCGAGTTTGTAACCCAGTAACTACTGGATTGTAATGACGGGTTTGTAACCCAGTAACTACTGGATTGTAATGACGAGTTTGTAACCCAGTAACTACTGATTGTAATGTCGAGTTTGTAACCCAGTAACTACTGGATTGTAATGACGGGTTTGTAACCCAGTAACTACTGGATTGTAATGACGGGCTTGTAACCCAGTAACAACTGGATTGTAATGACGGGTTTGTAACCCAGTAACTACTGGATTGTAATGACGGGTTTGTAATCCAGTAACTACTGGATTATAATGACGAGTTTGTAACCCAGTAACTACTGGATTGTAATGACGAGTTTGTAACCCAGTAACTACTGGATTGTAATGACGAGTTTGTAACCCAGTAACTACTGGATTGTAATGGCGAGTTTGTAACCCAGTAACTACTGGATTGTAATGACGGGTTTGTAACCCAGTAACTACTGGATTGTAATGGCGAGTTTGTAACCCAGTAACTACTGATTGTAATGGCGAGTTTGTAACCCAGTAACTACTGGATTGTAATGGCGAGTTTGTAACCCAGTAACTACTGGATTGTAATGTCGAGTTTGTAACCCAGTAACTACTGGATTGTAATGACGGGTTTGTAACCCAGTAACTACTGGATTGTAATGACGAGTTTGTAACCCAGTAACTACTGGATTGTAATGGCGAGTTTGTAACCCAGTAACTACTGGATTGTAATGACGAGTTTGTAACCCAGTAACTACTGGATTGTAATGACGCGTTTGTAACCCAGTAACTACTGGATTGTAATGGCGAGTTTGTAACCCAGTAACTACTGGATTGTAATGGCGAGTTTGTAACCCAGTAACTACTGGATTGTAATGACGAGTTTGTAACCCAGTAACTACTGGATTGTAATGGCGAGTTTGTAACCCAGTAACTACTGGATTGTAATGACGAGTTTGTAACCCAGTAACTACTGGATTGTAATGACGAGTTTGTAACCCAGTAACTACTGGATTGTAATGGCGAGTTTGTAACCCAGTAACTACTGGATTGTAATGGCGAGTTTGTAACCCAGTAACTACTGGATTGTAATGACGAGTTTGTAACCCAGTAACTACTGGATTGTAATGGCGAGTTTGTAACCCAGTAACTACTGGATTGTAATGACGAGTTTGTAACCCAGTAACTACTGGATTGTAATGACGAGTTTGTAATCCAGTAACTACTGGATTGTAATGACGAGTTTGTAACCCAGTAACTACTGGATTGTAATGACGGGTTTGTAACCCAGTAACTACTGGATTGTAATGACGAGTTTGTAACCCAGTAACTACTGGATTGTAATGGCGAGTTTGTAACCCAGTAACTACTGGATTGTAATGACGAGTTTGTAAACTGTAACTACTGGATTGTAATGACGAGTTTGTAACTCAGTAACTACTGGATTGTAATGACGAGTTTGTAACCAGTAACTACTGGATTGTAATGGCGAGTTTGTAACCCAGTAACTACTGGATTGTAATGACGAGTTTGTAACCCAGTAACTACTGGATTGTAATGACGAGTTTGTAACCCAGTAACTACTGGATTGTAATGACGAGTTTGTAACCCAGTAACTACTGGATTGTAATGGCGAGTTTGTAACCCAGTAACTACTGGATTGTAATGGCGAGTTTGTAACCCAGTAACTACTGGATTGTAATGACGAGTTTGTAACCCAGTAACTACTGGATTGTAATGACGAGTTTGTAACCAGTAACTACTGGATTGTAATGACGAGTTTGTAACCCAGTAACTACTGGATTGTAATGGCGAGTTTGTAACCCAGTAACTACTGGATTGTAATGACGAGTTTGTAACCCAGTAACTACTGGATTGTAATGGCGAGTTTGTAACCCAGTAACTACTGGATTGTAATGACGAGTTTGTAACCCAGTAACTACTGGATTGTAATGACGAGTTTGTAACCCAGTAACTACTGGATTGTAATGGCGAGTTTGTAACCCAGTAACTACTGGATTGTAATGGCGAGTTTGTAACCCAGTAACTACTGGATTGTAATGACGAGTTTGTAACCCAGTAACTACTGGATTGTAATGGCGAGTTTGTAACCCAGTAACTACCGGATTGTAATGACGAGTTTGTAAACCAGTAACTACTGGATTGTAATGGCGAGTTTGTAACCCAGTAACTACTGGATTGTAATGACGAGTTTGTAACCCAGTAACTACTGGATTGTAATGGACGAGTTTGTAACCAGTAACTACTGGATTGTAATGGCGAGTTTGTAAACCAGTAACTACTGGATTGTAATGACGAGTTTGTAACCCAGTAACTACTGGATTGTAATGACGAGTTTGTAACCCAGTAACTACTGGATTGTAATGGCGAGTTTGTAACCCAGTAACTACTGGATTGTAATGGCGAGTTTGTAACCCAGTAACTACTGGATTGTAATGGCGAGTTTGTAACCCAGTAACTACTGGATTGTAATGACGAGTTTGTAACCCAGTAACTACTGGATTGTAATGACGAGTTTGTAACCCAGTAACTACTGGATTGTAATGGCGAGTTTGTAACCCAGTAACTACTGGATTGTAATGGCGAGTTTGTAACCCAGTAACTACTGGATTGTAATGGGAAGTTTGTAACCCAGTAACTACTGGATTGTAATGACGAGTTTGTAACCAGTAACTACTGGATTGTAATGCCGAGTTTGTAACCAGTAACTACTGGATTGTAATGCAGAGTTTGTAAACCAGTAACTACTGGATTGTAATGGCGAGTTTGTAACCCAGTAACTACTGGATTGTAATGGCGAGTTTGTAACCCAGTAACTACTTGATTGTAATGGCGAGTTTGTAACCAGTAACTACTGGATTGTAATGACGAGTTTGTAACCCAGTAACTACTGGATTGTAATGACGAGTTTGTAACCCAGTAACTACTGGATTGTAATGACGAGTTTGTAACCCAGTAACTACTGGATTGTAATGGCGAGTTTGTAACCCAGTAACTACTGGATTGTAATGGCGAGTTTGTAACCCAGTAACTACTGGATTGTAATGGCGAGTTTGTAACCCAGTAACTACTGGATTGTAATGGGAAGTTTGTAACCCAGTAACTACTGGATTGTAATGGCGAGTTTGTAACCCAGTAACTACTGGATTGTAATGGCGAGTTTTGTAACCCAGTAACTACTGGATTGTAATGTCGAGTTTGTAACCCAGTAACTACTGGATTGTAATGACGGGTTTGTAACCAGTAACTACTGGATTGTAATGACGAGTTTGTAACCCAGTAACTACTGGATTGTAATGGCGAGTTTGTAACCCAGTAACTACCTGATTGTAATGACGAGTTTGTAACCTAGTAACTACCGGATTGTAATGGCGCGTTTGTAACCCAGTAACTACTGGATTGTAATGACGAGTTTGTAACCCAGTAACTACTGGATTGTAATGGCGAGTTTGTAACCCAGTAACTACTGGATTGTAATGGCCCGTTTGTAACCCAGTAACTACTGGATTGTAATGGCGAGTTTGTAACCCAGTAACTACTGGATTGTAATGACGAGTTTGTAACCCAGTAACTACTGGATTGTAATGGCGAGTTTGTAACCCAGTAACTACTGGATTGTAATGGCGAGTTTGTAACCCAGTAACTACTGGATTGTAATGGCGAGTTTGTAACCCAGTAACTACTGGATTGTAATGACGGGTTTGTAACCCAGTAACTACTGGATTGTAATGACGAGTTTGTAACCAGTAACTACTGGATTGTAATGGCGAGTTTGTAAGCCAGTAACTACTGGATTGTAATGACGAGTTTGTAACCCACTAACTACTGGATTGTAATGACGGGTTTGTAACCCAGTAACTACTGGATTCTAATGGCGAGTTTGTAACCCAGTAACTACTGGATTGTAATGGCGAGTTTGTAACCCAGTAACTACTGGATTGTAATGACGAGTTTGTAACCCAGTAACTACTGGATTGTAATGGCGAGTTTGTAACCCAGTAACTACTGGATTGTAATGACGAGTTTGTAACCCAGTAACTACTGGATTGTAATGGCGAGTTTGTAACCCAGTAACTACTGGATTGTAATGGCGAGTTTGTAACCAGTAACTACTGGATTGTAATGGCGAGTTTGTAACCCAGTAACTACTGGATTGTAATGGGAAGTTTGTAACCCAGTAACAACTGGATTGTAATGGCGAGTTTGTAACCCAGTAACTACTGGATTGTAATGCCGAGTTTGTAAACCAGTAACTACTGGATTGTAATGCAGAGTTTGTAAACCAGTAACTACTGGATTGTAATGGCGAGTTTGTAACCCAGTAACTAGTGGATTGTAATGGCGAGTTTGTAACCCAGTAACTACTGGATTGTAATGACCTTTGTAACCTAGTAACTTCCGGATTGTAATGGCGAGTTTCTAACCCAGTAACTACTGGATTGTAATTACCTGTTTGTAACCCAGTAACAGTATTGGATTGTAATGGCCCGTTTGTAACCCAGTAACTAATGGATTGTAATGGCGAGTTTGTAACCCAGTAACTACTGGATTGTAATGGAGCGTTTGTAACCCAGTAACTACTGGATTGTAATGACGAGTTTGTAACCCAGTAACTCAGTACTGGATTGTAGTGGCGAGTTTGTAACCCAGTAACTACTGGATTGTAATGACGAGTTTGTATCCCAGTAACTACTGGATTGTAATGGCGAGTTTGTAACCTAGTAACTACTGGATTGTAATTGCGAGTTTGCAACCCAGTAACTACTGGATTGTAATGGCGAGTTTGTAACCCAGTAACTACTGGATTGTAATGGGAAGTTTGTAACCCAGTAACAACTGGATTGTAATGACGCGTTTGTAACCCTGTAACTACTGTATTGTAATGCCGAGTTTGTAAACCAGGAACTACTGGATTGTAATGCCGAGTTTGTAACCAGTAACTACTGGATTGTAATCACCCTTTTGTAACCTAGTAACTACCGGATTGTAATGGCACGTTTCTAACCCAGTAACTACTGGATTGTAATTACCTGTTGGTAACCCAGTAACTATTGGATTTTAATGGCCCGTTTGTAATCCAGTAACTAATGGATTGTAATGACGCGTTTGTAACCCAGTTACTACTGGATTGTAATGGCGAGTTTGTAACCCAGTAACTACTGGATTGTAATGGCGGGAGGGGAGGGAAGATGTACATGCCACCCATCGAAACTTCTAATGGAGCGTACATCTTCCCTCCCCTGCTGGGGTCGCCGGCACGGACATAACTTTGGCCCCCCTTTTTAGGGTGCGAATTCTTCGAATAAATACCGCACGTGCTCATTTCGTATTCATAAACAAAACTGCTCTTCAGCTTCGTCTGCGCTCAGATGGGGAGTAGTTTTATAATCCAACAGTAATTTCTCCAATTTGAAACCAGGAACAGCCGTAAAAATCGATGCCAAAATATTGCAGTACCTTGAAAGTCATGTGGAAGGAATTTGTCCCAAAACTGTTGAATAATTTTCGAAAAATGTTGGAAAACGCAATTTTGTATATTTGAGCAGGTCTTCGAGCATTTTATAATGTTTACAGAACTAGTGAATACTTTTTAATGGTTTGCACGATTGGAAATCGTCTTGGCACTCCAATTTAGCAAGCATTGGGAAGACTTCTCCCAGAAAATCGGGTTCGCGGCTTGTTTTACCAAAGAGCATCAGGTATAGAAAATTTCAAGATAATTTTCAGGGCTAAATTTAGATGGCCTTATTATCTCCGTACTTCTGCTCCAATGATTTTGCTGAAACTCGGTGAAGGTATGTATTACGTCAATATAAGCTCGTTCTAGAAATTTAACACAAATCTATCAGTAAAATTTTTCACTGGGTGCGATTTTGTTCAAAACGTGCGTCCACTTAAGCACTAATATCGCTAAAAATATTTTCTCCTAGTTTAAAAATCGAATTATATCATACTATTTCTGAATGATAGCTGCAATTTTTTCCAAAGGTTTATGGCAATCGCATTAAAGCCGAAAAAAGTTATGACCCAAAGTTGTGATAGTCGAGTGCGCCCGACATTTCTCCGGAGTCACCTTAAGATTACAATATAATATATTATAATCCATCAAAAATTTTTCTCGCGCACGATTGGTCTAAACACGTCAAGTGACGCAGCCAAAACTGGGGAATATCCGGGTGATATTCCCCAAGTGATATTCCCAGTTTTGAAAATTTGGAGGCGATCGGTTGAGCTGGAGATAAAGAAGAAAGGATGGAGTTGTGGGCAAGTGACATAATTGGCGAAAGAAAAGCAGTACTGGCTGTTCCCCGCCACCTAGTGTGTCGCTTAACGAGATATGCTTTTCAAGCGAAATGTCCAAAACTAATTCATTTTAGCTACCAATTATACCTGCATTTGCATAGAAAAAACTGTGACAGTAAGCGGTTCCCTTGTCGGAACTGGAAATGACAACTGATCAACTCGTAGGGGAGGAGGGAGGGATTTACTCTGAGTACCACTCTTGGCTTACGGATGGGTACAAACCGTAACAAATGTCTAGATATCGGGGATCTGCATGCGGCAGCGGGAAATCGGACAGACCAAGAACTCTCATACAGGATAGCTGCACTTCATTCGTAAATCTCTTCTCAGCGTAAATCCATCGAGTGTAAATCCGAGTGTTAATCGAATTTCAATTACAGTGTTGCTCAATCGGATACAATCCTCGGAGACCCACGGGCAGTCAGTGGGAGGGAGGGACAGTAGCTGACATTCGAAACAGCCGTAAAAAAAACCGGCGAAGAAAAGTCGGGGAGAAAGAGAAGAGCTCCATGAACGGCCACCTCTTGACATAGCGGCCAGGATTTTTCGTCCCGACCGTGCGTCAGGATCCATACACTTTACTCTTATTAAAACCTGCAGCGGTCATGCGGTTAATTCTGCCTCAGGCCTCGGTGGCCGTTGAAGAGAGGTTCAATCCACCGTACCGAAAAAGATGGCAACTGGTACATTTACCCATAATTCTTACTGCACGAAAACCCTAAAAACACTTATAAAAACGCACAGAAAAGTTCTAAAAACTTCAAACCAAGCATACACAATGTTGTTAGTACAGGGACGAATTTCGCAAAAAAGTATGGCTTTCTATGTGCCTATTGGCTGTGTTCGGTTCGCAAGGTTCGCAAGGTATTGTGGTAAAGTTACAGCACGTGTACAGAACGTGTACCTTTCTCTTAAAACCAAAGTTCCAGGATGTTTGGTATTGTACAGCACGTGTACAGACCGTGTATGTCCATTTATTAAGTTTTACTAATACGAGAAAGATGCAAATATATCTCACTTTACCGTGGCCTGTGATTGGTTTAAAACATGCAATTGGCAACATTGCACAACCGTTGCACTGGTTAGGTTTCCTCACGTACGAATCTCTTGCTATTTGTACAGTTGCAATAACTTTTACTGTACGCGGATTCACCGCTACAAGCTCAGTATTGAATGTAAAAGGGAACTTGTTGTGAGTCGCGGCAGGCAGGTAATAGTTTTGAATTACTTCATGATCAAAGTATTTTGTTTATTAGCCACTTGTAGTCCGTGAATTGCGCGCTAGATTGCGTGGTTTTGTTTTTGAACAACTTAAACCCGGGCCAAACGCAGATGAGAATTGATGAGAATTGGCTCTCATGAGAGTTTTCTTCAATTCTCATCAACTATCATCACCTCGGGCCAAACGAGAGCGAGAGTCGTCGACGACTCTCAAGAAAAAATTGAGCAGGTGGAATTGAAATTCGATGAGAGCGCAGTAGAGCGGCTGAGAGCGCACGAGAGTCGCTGAGAGTGCATGAGAGTCTCAGGCCAAACGAGAGTGAGAGTTTGAACTCTCATCAACTCTCATCCTCCGATTCTGGGCCCGGTCTTTAGGTTGAGTAAAGCCAATTTTGGTTAAATTATTCTGTTTCAACGTCGCTCAATATTTTGGAGAACTACATGGAGAGACACGGAACGAATTTCGTTCGTTTCTGTAAGCAATTAACGGCGCGAAAGCCAGAAGTAACTCGCTTCAAAAACCATGTTATCGCGTGCATGTATTCGCGTCACAATTTTTCGCGAATAGTAAGAAACGTACTGTTCGTTTTCCTTTATTTTTCTCAAAGAATGGTTGAATCGCGATACAAAACTAATCAGTTGCGATTTTGAGACGCCAATACTGCGATTATTCGAGTACCGGCGTTGAGAGAAAATATATTGTTCGTAAGCAATATATATTTTCTCCCAACTAATCGCATCAATATCATACAGAATCGCAACTAGTTGACAATTATTCTGCGAAATCTGTCGCGCGGAATATCGCCTGATCGACGAGGCCGTAGGCCGAGTTACGGCCGAGTTGGCTAAATTCAGATGATAGGTTGAGTAAAGCCAAGACTGAGCAGAATAATTATTTTATTATTCAACAAATTGTCTACGAGGATAGATAAACTGTGATTGTGCAATCTATAATAGCATCGAGAAGTCTTCTTTAGCACACTTCCAAATATGGCAAACTACGTATACCACACCCATCAAATTTGTTATTAGAGGTCGAGATAACCGTGGTTGACTTGGGCCAAGAGAAACAAAAAAAAAACGTTCGAGATAGCGGAACTGTGTAATAAACCTATATGGTTCGAGTTTTCATTAGTTCATTGTGTTGTTTACGTTTGTTGTGATTAGCCATTGAAATCGCTTTGGTTCTCAAACGTAAACTGCTCTATCATGATTGGTTTACGTTACTACCATGAAACAATAGATTTACTTCCTAACAACAAAAAAACACGTTAATTTTGTAAATACCATGCATGACGTTCGGCCTTTGACGGTAAAATATATTTTCACCATGCATAGAAAAAGATGGGAGGAAGTGCAACGAAAATAGCGAACAGAAAAGAACAAGGGAAACGAAGCAGTTGTAGCGAAACGAAAGCGGCAGAGAAGCTGAAAGCAGAGACTCAGATGAACATGGTAGAAAATCAGGAGGAATTTTGTTTTGGCGAAGAACATCATAGATGCAACATGCGAAGCAGCGTGGATAGATCAACAAAGAGGAAAAAAAGACTTCATGAATTACACATGGAGTCACCACCTGGATTCAGAGAATTTGATGCCAAGGTGGACTGGCGCACACTTGACGAGGAAATTGCCTTGCAACTGTGGGAGGATATTTTCAAGCCACTGTATACTTTTGATTTGGTTACACAGTGCAGAGAATGCACGGAAAGGTCTGTTGTTTGAAACGCAACAGTTGTCTTTATGTGATTTTCGAACTGCTACAAATACATGTACAATTACAACCTCGTTCCCAGGGTCTCTCATCTTCCCGCCCCTGGGAACGAGGTTGGTACAATTACAACCTCGTTCCCAGGATCGAATGCAATATCTTTATTTGACCGAAACACACTGCGCACAGGCTGAAAACGACGTTTTGGACCGATTTGAAGTGATCCAACGCAAAATCACTATTTTGACCGAAACTGGCCCGATTTGAAGTTATTTGAGTGCAAAATCATTATTTTGACCGAAACAGGCGAAAACGACGTTTTGGATTTGAAGCGATTTTAAAGTGCAAAATCATCACCCCCTCGCCAGTATTTTGTCAGGTTGTCCTAACAGTTCATCGGTATCCATTTCTACTCGTGGATGGAGTGAGTAAGACTGTCTTGCCCAAAGAACACAACACATTGACCGTGCCACCGGCCAGCGCTTAATCGTCCTTTGAACAACAGGACCCGAGCTACAAACCACTCCTTCCCCGCCCTTTTAGGGCAATATGTTTTATGACTAGCGTGCTAGCATTTGTCAAAATAATGTTTATTAAATCACCTTGGATTACTAATTGATTCTAACATAACGGACCACCAACCCACTGAATTACGTCATCGTGCCATAAATAGAACTCAACAGTTGCACGCACGTGTGTTATCCGATGCAAGCTCAGGTAACCCATAAAAAATGCGCGGTCTATTCCGAAAATAATTGCACGCGCTCAATCTCACCCTAGCCAATCACGATGCTCGAGCGCGCATGCTCTTAATTTTCTGCCGCCATGTTAGAACGGAGGATGCTCATGTCCAATTGTACTGTCGTATACGTTTTAATTTTATTGCATTTGTGGCTTTGAAAACACTTCAATGCTGCTATAAAAAGACAATGTTATTTTTGTTAGACGTATATACGTGATCTGAAGGTTCAACGCAATTTTAATTAACCCAAGAGGTAGTTGTTCGACCTTCCGGTGTGAAGATTTAAGAACTTAGGAATGGCTTTGATGCACGCAATCGGTGTTAGTCTTTATATCAATTCCTGTTCAGTTTCCTAGACTCTCTAATTCAATGAGGTTTTCGTGACCCCGTCAACTTGAACTGATTTTCAGTTGAATGATTTATTTCGTAGCCAATTAAGTAGTGAGTGAAGTTCCAAATTAATACCTCACCGTTGATGTTTAGTGAACGCTCTTCAATAAATCTGCACTTCCAAACATTCTTCAACCCTTGAAATATATTCCACTTGAAGAAAATCCGGAAGTGGAAGCAAGTACATGCATGGTTTACCATCAAGTAGGATCGGGATTATTGTCGTGCCTGCGTTGATCGTGTTAGTAAACGATTATCCTCTCTATATCGTTAATCCAACATGTTTCATCATGTTCACGCAAGCTAAAGTAACTGATATGGAGGCCAAGCGTTGTTCAGAGCCGACAAAGAGAACTTGGCGTAGTTTAAAGTACGTAAGGAGACAGGTACAGACAGTTAAATATCCCATCTTCCTGTTTAACTAATATTCTTCCCTCCTCCCTAGTTTTTTTCGGTCGTTTCTCCCTCGAACCATTCCTGTCTCCTCTAAAGTGATCAAAATGTCCAAGTTCGTCGTTTTCAATCCGTCTTAATCTTCTCCATCCTTAGCCATCATTGTTTCTGTTTCAGTTTGGTTTCTTATTACCTATTCGGATTTTTCTTCCTTTAAATAAACCATTATGCTTAGGTTTCCTTTAGTTTGAAAGTAATAAATTTTTGTACATCGAAAAAATGACTTTAACTCCCTTAATTAAAAGGCGGCAGTATCTATAATTGTGAAACTCTATCTCTATTGTGAAACGCCGACACTTGACTTTACGAGCCTGTGTCGTCTCGTTCGTTTCCACACTGAAGACCATGGAGACCATCAACACCCGAATCATCTCACTTTTTAACTGTTTTTGAACAGGAAATTAAAGTGTTTTTCTTTCTTGTCTCAGTGACTACACACTACACACATAAAACAATGTTGAAGAGAAAAGACCACCGTTCACTCCTAAGAGAGGCTCGCCAAAACTGAGTACAGTTTAATGAGACCTACCGCAATTGTCGTCAAACGTCTTGGGACACGTTACTACTTTTCTTATGTTCGAGAACGCTAATACATCTCATCCCCTCCCCCCTCCCCCCTCCCCCTTTTCAATGTTGCCTCCTCGGAAAAGGAGGAAAGGGGGGAAGGGGACCACTAGTTCATAGCAAAAGGACTACGATTGAATGACTGTTATTACAACATGCAGTAACACATTTTCTTACTATATTATTAGTCCCGAGGTCGACTTTTGACGATAATTGTAGCTCAGTGGAGGAAGGAAGTGCGTTTTTGGCAAATATTTCCTAAGCACTTGAAGAGTTTCCGATTCTAATTATATTGCTAGTGTAAATCCTATTTAAGTATTATATTGGCAATATTTCACAAATTTGACACCGTGCGTGCACACGTAATACGACTACGTACCGTCCAATTTGGAAATAATTGGATTCAAAAAATTATTCGACCTCTGATTGCAAAATTGGACTTGGCCTACCGCCTGGTCCAATTTAGCAGTCTTCTCAATTATTAGCATCCAATTATTTCCCAAATTGGACAGTACCTAATCCTATTACATAGGAAATGTTAGACTACCTAATAATGAACATATTACATAGGACATCATAGGATATCATAGGACATATAAGCTTCTGCATATACTTACAGCGTGAGGCACTCGCGAGTACTCCATGTCATGCGCATGGATACGGATACGTCATGTTGCTTAGGAACTTTGGTGATGAAAACCGTGGAGTTCGTTACATCTTGGAGAGAGCATTTTACATTTTGCTCTCAACTGGTATACTTGTAACTCGATTGCGGGTATTTAATTGGCAAAACTGGCAGTTACTCCTTCAAGTCAGGGTCAGTTAGGGAGCAGGGATGGCGCAGTGGTGACAGCGCTCGCCTCTCACCAATGTGGCCCGGGTTCGAAACTCCAACATTTCTGAATTCCAATTCGATCTAGATAACGTGACGTTTGCCGCGCTTTTTACAGGTTGCAATTGCTCTGAGTTCAGTTAATCGACGACATTTTATCATGGTCTACACTCTTTTAGTATAGAAACTTGTCGTGTTATATTGCAAATCCGCCAATTTGATTGGCTGTGCCATCGTTTACTATTCGCCGATAGACAACGCTCGCGCGGGCGTTTTCACATTCCGTATTCAACTATTGGCATCTTGTTTCAATTTAAGTTGGAAAAATTACATAAAATATAATTTTTGTGCCGTAGTCGAATAGCCAAACCAAAGTAATCACAATTGGCCAATTAGTGTAAATACAGTCGAACCCCGATTAAGCGGCCACCCTCGGGGAAATGGCGATTGGCCGCTTGATCGGGGTTTTATGTACAGTATTATACCTGTATACTGATATGACTTATATTGGGACTTTGATAGCTGGCCGCTTAATCGGGGTTGGCCGCTTAACAGGTGGTGTAACGCAATTGAAACAATCAGAATTTGAAGCAAAACTATGAAACCTGCTGTCTAATTTGCTCGTACCAGGTGCAAAGCGCGGGAAATGTGTAAGCGCGGGAACTTTGTATTAAAGCGCGGGAACTGTGTAAGCGCGGGAACTGTGTAAGAAAAGTGGTGCCAAGCGTGGGAAAACGGACAAGTCACACTTGAGTATGATGATAGTATTCTTAATGATCCTGAGTGGTTGAATAAACAACAGCTTATTGCTCTAATTCCGTTGGCCCATTGCACGAAATGTTTTGAACCAATTAAAAGAAAAGATTAGCAGACGCGAAACCAAAGCAAGCAAAAGCCACCGCTGTATCATCAAACAGTTTATCTGGCCCACCCTTTGACCATGT
The DNA here is from genome assembly GCA_029204205.1 of Desmophyllum pertusum. Taxonomy (NCBI): domain Eukaryota; kingdom Metazoa; phylum Cnidaria; class Anthozoa; order Scleractinia; family Caryophylliidae; genus Desmophyllum; species Desmophyllum pertusum. The sequence goes on along the minus strand of MU825885.1, from coordinate 1,503,747 downwards.
TGCATTGCGCGCGCTCAGGGGACTCTAGACGAGAACAAATATCTTGCTGGTACACTCTTTTTTTTTATAAGAACGTCTAATTTTCAAGCTGAGGCTGAATCAAGACCGAATGTTCTTATTTTTTTTGGCGATTTCAACCTGAAAACGTTCTTAACGTGTTCTTAAGTTAAATGGTATATAATTTCACAAAAAAGATTTGAACGTGACCATGTATTTACGTTTTATGTGATAGAAATTCATGTTGTTACTATAAAAAATGTGCATTCAAGTATTTTGAGCTGATTTGAACTGCTTATTCGCTGAGAGTTTTGACTAAATGTTACATTTTTTTTTTTAATTTTTTGGAAAGGATACTGGCATATTGTATTTTGAGCTCGATGCAAGAAACAAGTGAACAAAAATGTTTTTAGCTAAGTCTCAACCTGGTGATGTTCTTAGCATGTTCTTAAAATTATGGTCAATCTCAGCCTCAACGTTCTTATAAAAAAGGTTCTTATAAAAATAAAAGAGTGTATACAAATATCATGAAATATTTTTACTCGTTTCCCGGGTGATATGGCGATATATACTTTAATGAGTGGAGTTGGATAACAAGGCTGCACAAATAGCAGTGCGCTGAAGTGGTTACGGCGTATCGTAAATTGTTCCTGTTACTTACTTCTTAGTTAAGATTTTTTAAGTTATGTACTCACGCAGAAAGAAGCCGCTAAAATGCCGCATTCAATTTGGTCTCTTGTGTGTTAAGTGCTGTGTTGATTACGACAGAATTACAAATAATGAACGAGAAGAATACACAGGACTCAGTTACTCTATTACCTCCCGCGAAATTGTCAGTCTTTGCATGGGGTAGCAAATTGAATACCTCAAGCTTACTAGCTCAAGCCCATTGCCAATTTTATCCTTCAAGGAAGTAGTGTAAATGTTCGATGCAAGGCTGCCTGCAGACACCTTACGACTGATAAGCAGACATTGCGCCAGTTACAACAAGAAACGGCTCACTTGCTTCCGTCAAAACATAACTGATCGGCACTTCAAGAGAAATTTTTATTTTTAATTAAAGGATAATTTAGATGAGACAATGACAATTCCTTCATCAGTCTGGAATTACCATTGCATGCAGTCGGTCGAAGACAATCGGAAAGCGATACGTTTGGTACCCCAAGAACCATTTGACGCACTCAGTGCACAAAAGTAATTAAAAGTCGGTTAATAACAGCGTTATGAAGCTCTCAAGGAGGTGTAAATAGCCTCCAGTTATAAACAAGCCGCAAAAGCCGCTAACAACAAAGCAAATTGCCCGAAAATTAAGCACTGATAGAGGGCGCGATAAGTGATAATGAGAAATCCATCATTATATGGCAAATCAAATAGACTTGAAATAACAAGTCAAATCAACTTGAAAAGAAAACGAAACAGGCTACTGTAGCTTCCTGCAGGACGAGAGAACAATCCAGATGTGCTCTTCACAGCTCGTATTAGTGGATTCATTAAGCATAGCGCAGGTCATTAGCAAGAGGCCGGCTGTTCTGTCTCAGTTGCATTCCACAGATTAATAACGCGGCTCATTCCTGGAGCTAAAACCTATTAAAATGAATACAGCACAACAGAACAATTTATTTTGATGAGACGCAATTTCTTTCACGAGACCTCCAGCGAGTCTTCAGAGTGGACCCCAAGCTAGTTGACTATAAACCGATGACTGATGTTTAGCATGCGCTCTGGCACTGTTGCCTCTTGATCAATCACTCCCCTCTCATTTGACTTAATCAATCTTCATTTTTATTTATCATCCGCATAGACTGAAGTGTAAGAAACTATACATCGAATTTATTGGCCAAGTCCTCTTTTAACTTGTGGGTCGCACAAGTTATTGTTTTAATTTGAGTTTACCTGTATTAAATAAGAGACTGGTTGAGGCGCAATCTAACAGAATACAGTTCTTTGGCTTCAGTGCTGATTAGGATACTAGTTCCGTCTCTTAAATATATAATACATTATTTTACTTAACTGAACTAATTTCATCAATACGTCTTTTGTCTATAACGGCATAGATAGATCATAGTGAATATTAGTAGGTATATTACGAGGCAAGGAAGACAATTATTATGGTCTGATAAGTGCAACCTTATGTAGGTTTACAAAATCTTTTTCTTTTCATCATTTCTTCCCAAGAAAATTAATCTTAACATTGGGAATAATAACTTTCGTTTATTATTCGTGTCGAATATTTATGGAAATCCTGCTATATATATAAAACATATGGACTAAAACCATTTACTTATAGTTATTTTAGCTTTGACCTAGGATATCAAAGTTCTGTCCATTTGCTGTCCATAATTTCACTGACCTCTATTTTACTTTGTCGACGTTTAATTTATCGTGGACAGTCCGTATGTACATAGGTTTTCTGATGTATTTATAAATTCTCCGGCTTGTCAATACATTTTATTGATCTGGTCCGCGTGTTCTGGTCAGTTGGTACATGCCACAGCACATTGACTTGACTGATGGCAGGTTTATACTACCAAGGGTCGGTCGAATGGTCCCATCTTGTGACGCTTTGGTGGGAAATTCAATCGCCTTGTGTCTTTAGATAGGTAGACATCAGGGAAAGTACCTGGATGTCCCTCCGTTCACCGGCATCCGCAGCCATCCACCTCCATGTCCTGGTAGTTTTTGAGCACCACTTTGGTGTGCTCGTTCATGAAGAGCATGCTAATGGGATTCAGTGTTGTAGGAACGCAACAAGCCCGTGGCACGAGGTCCGCGTTCACACTGTTCATAAGGGTCTGTACAATGGCATGGTTGGTGGTGTTCAAGTGGTCTGCGATGGGAAATGGACATTCACCGTTGCAGTAAAATGCATGGTATCCAGGCGGTGCAACGATCCAATCATTCCATCCAACTTCAACAAAGTTCACATACAGAGGAAGCCTCTGACAGTAGCTACTCGCTTTCGTTATGGGGCGGTTGCCCGTATTTCGTCGTTTACGCCGGCGATAGACGTGCTGTGTCCCGTCGTGGCTGAACGTGACAAGATGCGGCTTCCTGTCAGTTGTGGCCTCGTCGTCAGTGTTCACGTGAACGCTTGGTGAATCTCCATTCGTGACCAAGTGCACTTCGAGGCCAAAATTTTCATCTCGATTAAGTGCCCAATGTTCAACGGCAGGTCTTATGTCAAAGCTCTCCGTTCCTTGAGCAGCTGTTGTTCTCGTGTCTATTAAACGGGTTATGGCAGGTTGCCCAGCTGTTCCCGGCAGCACCACTTGATAGATATTCACACGATGCTTGTGCCCTTTGGGACGGTTCCATTGGTATGGTTCTTTACGGTTGAAAACGACAAGCGAAGCTCTGCTGCTGTCAAGGTTTCCTGGCTGGGAAAAGACGCAACGTCGAAGAAGAGGCTCCATCTGTTTGCAGGCAATCCTGACACGGGAGCAGGCAGATGGTCACCTTTTGTACAAACAAAAATAAACAGTAGTTAACACTTGTTCACATGGATGGCAACACAGGGGGAAACAGTCTAACACTGCATTGGTCTTCAGTTATGTCACGTTTACAAAGGACAGGTTGCCAAGCTAAATTTCCACTGAATTATGGTTCACTCACCTTCATGACCAAATGCCCGGATGGTGTTGGCAAAGGTCCATGTTCCCTTGTTTCTAAAATTGGTAGAAATCCACTCCGGATCATTGATGTGATTATGATACAAGTCGAGCATGAACTTTGGTACTTTGTCTTTTAATTCCTTCCTCGGTCTGGGGCGAGATTGTAAGCCCATTTTATGCAACATGGTCTGTTCCGCTGCTTTAAATAGTTCCGAACGCTGGACGTTCGCGGCCTGATCCAAATAGAGGGATGGTACTCCCAAGCATATCGTTGCTCCGAAGAATAAACAGCACAGTCGAGCGATCAACATCTTTCATGCCAACACGAACTCCTTGAGAAAAGAAGAAACAAACTCAATGACTATGGTCCACAAGAAATGATTCTTATGCTATCTAAATCCGATCTAAACCCAAGTACTTCCCAAAGATAAAAAAGATAAAGCCACTAGAGTTCGAGATTCTTAACTTCCCGTCCTAAGTCGTGTACATGTCTCATCTCAAAATACATCTATGCCACGCAATCTGTATGATTTCATCGACTTAAGTAGCGATCGAAATTCGTTTAGCCAAGTTTACCTGAATTCATAAAACGAAGGCCTTGTTATGACTCGGTTCACTGCGTGCACACTTGCCTATTCCACATAAAATTCTTACAGAACCCTAACCTGCATGCTCACAACAATTTACAATATAAATCGCAGCACTTATATTGTATCTCAGTAAGGCAAATTAAATAACTGCCGTATCACGTTCCAATATTTGCTTACTTTCCATAAAAAGCTATGTCAACCCCCGGGAAGGAGATCAGCGGGTCATCAGCGAGAAGCTGTGCAGTGATTTAAGAACACTCATCACCGAGCACGGACTCTCGCTTCAACTGTTACAACGAAATTTATAAACAACACACGCAAAGACAATCGAGCATCCCGGGCGTCCTACAATGAAAAGAATTCATCCAAAACATTGAGTGGTGACACGATCTGTCTTCGGGTGTGGAAACGACAGGATTCTTGAGGAACAACTGGCACCTTGTGTTACAACAGAGCCTGTGCACGTGCTGTAAAAAGGTCTTATTCCACTGACCTAAAGCTATATATACGACGAAGCTTTGGATTAGTAAGCGCTGGGCCCCTTGAAAGCTCGGCACAGCGGCTATCTGAACTTATAAACAGCAGCCGTTCTAGAACAAAAGGCTGTAAGTATAGCAGCTCACTAGGAGGTCTATTTATAATTTTCAAAACGGAAGTTACCCAATAATTACACACGCTATTAAAAATGAATTAAACGGATTCTTAAGGGCCGCAAGGGCTATAAAAAGGTGTGAAGTGAGAACCTAATTATTGTCATTCTCACGATAACTAAAAATTTCCGTTTTCTAAACCCTTCTCAAGAGGACAATCAATTCGACCTGTCTGTAAGCTGTCTTGAAGTTATATACAACGGAGAGAGGCTATAGCTGTAGAATAAAAAGGAACTGAAAACTAAATGAAGATGCTGATCAATATAACTTCGGTAACTTGCCGCAGAGTGGAGAATGGTGATTCACTTTTTATTTTTATTTTTTTGTTCATTTTATCCGGCCATCGTCTATTCAAGATTTGATCATTTTACTGAAGCGAGTATCATTGCAGTAAAATTAGAAACGTTTTATATGAATTTATCAGTACATACGTCATTGTATTGGAAATCAGCTGCATGATTTACACAGGCTTTGTTCAGAAGCTGGTTTCACCGTACACTGTTGTCGCTCATTGAAGTCACTGGCAAAGACAGGATCATTTGACACACGAAACAAACTAGAGGTGATAGCTTTTAAAGCAATATCTGTAACAAGACAATCATATACTCTCTACGATCCGGCGAACGCAATATCTCTTATCTTAAAATCTAAATATCAAGGACGATATGAAGCTACAATTAGTAAGTAAGTAGCGGCAATTATAGCTATCTACCACGGAAGCTTGTACTGTGTCTGTGTTATGACTGATGGATCCGGTGATCTGTTGTTCTGCTCTTTAAAGCCGATACAAAGAAAATTTAAACATCACGCAAAATAGCCTCAGGAAACTAACGGAACTTGATAGGGAACATTCACCAGTTTCTAAATGACTCGGCCAGTCAGTGCAACTTATAGCCTCAGGGAAAAACTGTAAAATTCGCAAAACTTTCCAGCTGGCACAAAAGTTTGAAAGCTGCCGGCGGTGCCTGAGACCGCAATGCTCTGAAGTTGATACTTATCTAGAGGTTATTGCTGAAAACCATAGAAGGTATCTATATACATATATGACACACCATGAGGTCTCATAGTTTCAGAGCGTAATACTGAAAAGGTTTTCTAGGGTCTGAGTTTTCCTTCCCATCGCCGGATTCATGGACCAGTACTTTGCACGGATCATGACCATTACTGGGTTTGTAAATGCATCATAACATTACGAATGTCCTGACAATTGGCGTAGATTTAGGAATAATAATATTTATATAATATTTTGTGTTATCAATCACGAATATACCACCATTACCAGTAAGATACTCTGCGCCGGCACCGCAACCAGAAGTCACGGCTATGCTCTCTTCCTTTAGTTCACGTCATGCCTCGCGTTTTTGGCAATTTGCTAACTACAAAGTACCGCGAAGAAACACGTGAAACAACCAAGCCGAATTATGCGATTACTGATGTTGCACCACGCTGAAGTATTTGACATTTAAAGAATTCTTAAACCCCCCACCAAAGCGGCACAGGCTTCGTTGCTGGCAAATCGCCAGTTGCGGCAATCATGACATGTAGTTTGGTCGAGAAGTAAAATAGTAAAATTGTTACAGTAGCGTTTTCTTCAGTTTTTGTGGACAAAAGATAACAGCTGAACATATTCCTTGTAAACGTGTTTACTGCTAGAAACAAAACTTAAATAAAATCCAAATCGGCAAATTGAGGTCATCATCCGTGATGTCCAACTGAGTTTTTTAAACTAAAACTTTTACATGAAATTCTTGAAATAAATGCTAATTATATCATATAGGTCAAGGAAAAGGCTACAATAAGCAAGTTATTCACTGGTGTATTTACACGAGTGTGCAACCAAAAGCAACTTGGAAGAGGCTTGCTAATAACACGGACCATGTAACCTTTGCTCACTCTAAAGTGGACGTGCAGTGATGGCTGAACTAGCTGAATCCACCCACACAAAGATGCCAGACACAAAGCCCCATAGCTCAAGATGCTTCGTGCATTATGTTGACTGCAGTACACATTATTTGATAATGACATTTCTGTCGTGAATGTCGTCAATGCCACGCGAAATCAGTTCCACCACGCTGTTCAAGTCCCACTCGTGAGAAGACGACCTGTGCTCTCCGCGCGAGCCGAGATTTACCAGTTTTGTTTCAACAAGTTTGCGGCTCCGAGCTGATTAAAGATCCCGTGAAGATTATGGACTAAAAAAGAGCGTTAAAAATAACCTAAACGTGTAATCTTACCGTAAACTGGGTAATTGGTAGCTATTGGTCTGCCCAAACAACGTAGCTTCTCAGGCGAAGGTTAGTTAACTTTGTCTTCAAGATTGACTTTGAACAAAGCAACTAATTTACAATTATTCGACAACACAAACACGCTGGGGGCCAAAAAGATCTGTCAGGTAACGAACGTAAACAATTGCATTCAACGTACAAAAGTATTCTTTACACATGGAAGACATAGACGGGATCTTTTAATTAAAGGTTGCAGGTTTGTCATTTGCCGTCAGGAGGGGTCAGGCCTAGTGACATCCTTACGCATTCATTAGAATATTTCCTGTTCAGTTACAAGAGGTCTTCAAAGCGATAACAGCAAAAATTACTGGTCATTTAACAAAGCTGATAATGCCACAGGGCGAATATCTCAACTACGTGTTTCCCGCGCTTTGTCACTGTTTCTCCGCAATGTCAACGTTTGCAGAGTGGACTCCGTCCGTGGCCTTCAAAGAGGGGTGCATCGAGTGAATCGGTTGTGGTACCATAGACATAAGGTTGAAGCGTGGAACTTTAAATCGTTACTAATTCACATAGTCTTACAATTTTTACTTGCCGATATTTATTTAAAGGTGCGTGGAAACAGCTACTAAACAGAGCAGTGCAGATGAATGACTGATATCAACAGCTGTGGACAGTGATACTTGCTCGAGGAATTTGCGTAATATTCTTACACAGCCCGTTTCTTTGTTTTTCACATTTGATTCATAGATTGGCTCATAATTACATATTGTTTGGCTGTATGTCTGCAGCACAAGCCCCCACGAAGGTTATTTCCTATGGGAATAACTCGTCAGCAAATCGCTGAGTTTTCTTGAAGCTCGCTTGATTCAACGTCGACAAGAAAATAATTGAAAAAAAAAACCAACCCAAACAAAAGCTCCTGAATAGTTCAATCGCACGAATGGTACCGCAAACAACGAAATAGAAAACAATATTTTTTCTACGATAATTAGGACAGGGAAACCCCGCAAAATGCCAGAATTGTTTTTCAAAAAGCGCAATCCCTGATTACACAGCTGCAGCGTATGTTTCCACGTTCTGTTTGCTCTTGTAAACCGGCCGGAGTACACATCATATTGAGGGTCGCGTCTGCGCCAAAAACTCACTGAGTTAACATATATAGTATCAGATATATTATGCAATTCATCGCTTATATGCATCTTGGAAAACACTTTAATTTCTCGACGGTGCTTCTCTTCAAAACATCTCTTCCGACAACACCGATAGATCTTGACCCCTCTCTGCGAATATTTCTCCAACACACCGTTAATGATAGAGGTTCAAGATTTAAAGGTTGTTCCATGACTACCAGGGACGAAAACATAACAAGTTGTCACATGTTTTATCGGATATGAGTTCTGTTGGTTATTTCGATGGTCATGTTGGACTTTCAATACTTATCACCTTGATACACAACTTTCACAATGATTGTTAAGCGATTTCTTTTGGATGGTGCAGTCAGCGGCGTGCAAACTACTCACTAATTACCTTTGTCAATCTAATCAACTCAAATGAAATCAGTGGCGAAGGCGTATTTGTCTTAGAAGGTAACGAGTGTTTATGTTTGAATAAAACAGCTATTAGCACTTCTTTATATGAACCGATTGTTATGCACGAAGCATGCAATACATATGATAATGCGCTTCCTGAAATGGACGTGATATCGTTGAAATCGCTTTGGTTTTAAGCCCTTGACTAAGAGCTCATGTCATCCCTCGAGCAATATCGCCCACAAATCTCTTGACCGTGGTAAAAGGCTTTTCATGAATTTCCTTTCAGCTCGTTTCGCGCCTCGTATCTGTCATTGTACCGAATTAATGAGGTTTATTTTACTCTCCACATTGGCTGACAATTGGAAATTAAATTTACCCAGTAGTTACATGTGGCCTTCCTTTCAGTGCCTGATTGACGAGTCATCGAACAGAATTCCACGTTGAGTACAGGACATGCGGCTGCAGAAATCCGGTCACAAGTTTCTTCTCAGTGAAAATATAATTACAGCATTTTGCCTTCGACCTTGCTAGAGCAATTTAATTGATTAAAACAAGCAATAATTACATTTATTCACGGTAACTTCGTGTGGGGGCAAAGCTTTTGCCACATATGTCTTTTTAAAAAGCGCGTTAAATCAATTCAACGTGGCGGCTAAGTTCGATCGATGGAATTTATTGACCGTAGTCGAAAGTTGTAAATGTAACTCCCAAGGCATGACCAGCTGTTAAAAGGTCGTCAGTCTGATGCAGTATTAAACAGCCAGGCTAAAAGGCATCAATTAAATGCTTAATTAGGTGTAGTATATAATTTGTACAAAAATTAAGAGCAAGACATTTTGTGTCACTTTAGTGTTTTATGCTATTCATACTCAGCAGTACCGCGATCGAGATCTTGATTTTAACGTGAAAATTAAAGCTAGTGCGTAAGATAGAGCTACAAAATTAATGCGAGTAAAAACTCTCAAGGTGTTTCCCAATTACATAACCACACGGAAATTGCACTTATGTTCGAGTAAAACTTACCTCACAGTTGAAAACGTTTGGTGGAAGCTGTGACGAATGTTAAAGAAAACGGACGAACTGAAGAGTCTTGTGTGCAACAGCTGCTAAGGTGAACTGACAAGACTTCATCCCGAGTGCGACATACGACTAAAGCTAAAGCGCTTTATTTCGACGATTAACCCCCTATACAGAATGAACTGCGAGCAGTTTACAATGTCAACCCTGATATGATGCCCCTGTCATCAAACGCGTTGACATGCATTGTGTCAGCAAAGCACATTGAAAGGGGCTCTAGTCATGGCGACCAATGAGAGGCTCTCAGGTGTCTATATTCACCCTGAACATTTAACTGAATATGACTTCTTCCAATATTGCCGCTCAGCTTTCACACGTTCCACCAGCAAGCGCATTATTTGAAGGAATTTGGACTTGTTTTAAGTTGATGTGAAATGTTATGAATTCTTTGGTATTCATTCTTCTGATGCCGGCCTCATGCAGGTAATCACATACACGACATGTTTTCGCCCTTACATTTTCAGTTTTGTTACTTTAAATTTTTTTTTTGCTAGTTTTTGATGATTTCTTAATTTTCCTAACCAGGTATCCATTTTAAGCTAGGAACTATCGTAATTGCAGGTGCTTCAGTTATCGTGTCAAGTTCAAAGACTTCTCACCGACATCACTTGAATTGATATTGTATCAAAATGTAACAAATCTGAGAGAAACTTAGTTACAACCTCAAGGAGTTTTAAGTTCAAAATAGACCTGCGGTTAAAGACACGAACTTTGTAAACAATTGTGGTTTAGTGTTGGGTATAATCAAGACTTTCACCTGGTTAGAGAGGAAACCAGGGGGAGGTGTTAGTAGACTCTGTGAGCCGACCGGCAAACTGTAGGCACTGATTTAGCCCAAAGCACTGAGTTAAATGGAACTCCTCTGTAGAAATGAGAGTCGTCTCCATAGCAAGCTGTAGAAAAGTGGCGACAAAACCGTCAGAAACCGAAATTTGACAGATTACTGAGGCAATTATTAACAGTATTTGACTATCAGAAAGTAGCGACCCCCTGTAAGTAGCGATCACCTGTAAGTAGCGACCCCCTGAAAGTAGCGATCCGAGAAGCTACTAAAACCGAAAGAAACGACCTTCGTCACTTTAGGCGGGATTTACGGTATTGGATTGACAAAACATGCCTTGAACTCTGAGTGACTAATTCTGAAGCAATCGTAACATGTCGGCCCGTACAACGAACCAGAAATTTAGAAACAAAGTAGCGCATTCTTGCGTGCTTTGTTTTTCGACTTTATATCAATCTTAGCTCATAAGCTTGGTGGGAAGTCAAGGTGATAACTAATGCGAGGTCAGAAGGATTATTTGGGATGCGTTGGTACACAGTGGGGCCGACTCCATAGGCTTTCAATATATTTTGAATATTGGGCGGAAATGTCAAAACTTTTACTGCTAAGTGCATAAAATAAAGCTTTGAGCGGTATTGGGTGCATTCAATTCAATTAAAATAATAATAATAATAATAATAATAATGTTAATAGTTAGTAAAAACACGTGAGGGATTTTTAAAACCTCATAACAACTCGTGTGAAAGTTGCTGCAGTGAAACTCGTTAACATCTATTCAGTACACTAAGGAGTCGTTAACATGTATTTACACTTAAGGAGTGTGCCTATATTAATAAACATGAAATTTTGTTACAATGTCGGTCCAGTGTAAAATTTCCGGAGAGAATTGTAAATGTATGTACATGTAGGAAAATTGAACAAAGTCACAAGAAAAGCCACAAAGTCTTGATTGAGTTCTATATACTTTTATGCGCTTCATGAAAACCGTGGCTCGGATCGATAGCATTTGTGACCTTAAAACACTAGTATATGGACAGGGCAAATCAATAAAGAAGTGAAAATTCATCAGTTGAAAAATATTTCTGTTCAAATTTAATCTGGTTGACTTTTCTCAGTTTGATCTTGTAGCGTAGGGCATAGAAGAATAATTTTGTTGTCAGACATTTTTGTTCAATAAACTATTCCTGACTGTTAGCTGTGGTCTGTTACCATGGTTCCGGGTCCTTGAATTTGATTGGCTGTGCCATGTGCTCGCGTGCGTGTTGTAATTTTCTACATTTTGAAGCGGCGACATCTCTTATAGCTCTAAAGTAAGTAAAATATCATTTTAGCTTTTCAATTCAATTCAATTCAATGAAATATCATGCTTGTGTGATAGAACAAAGAATTTGGAATCTCAACTAAAACAACTGAATAGATATATGCCTCGCTGACTAATCGTAGTCTTTAATGGCATCAACTGCCTTCAGGTTTGGAAATGTCCCTGGGAACTAGTTAGTATGTTAGTAATGATGTCATCATGAGACTTAAGCCAGTGGTGAAATGGCAAATGTTGAAAAAAAAAACTAAAAAAAACTAACAGTGTTCTACTGTAGTCTGCAGATTTCCTTAGAGGCAACGCCAATGTTAGTCATCAAACCCTAAATGATGCTCGTGTCCGATTCAGTTGACCGACATTTAATAAAGAAATAACCTCCTAAGTGCCCACTAATGAAACGCAGAAGCTGCAGGAACATAACTAATGAAATGCAGAAACTACAGGAAGACGGCAGTGAACGGTGAAATAACTAATGAAATGCAGAAACTACAGGAACACGGCAGTGAACGGTGAAATAACTAATGAAATGCAAACACTACAGATGACTATGCAAAAATAGAAAACATTGACGTCTGAGGGATCAAACTTTGTGAACTTTGACCAAGTGCCACGCGCAAACATTGAAAGCTAATAACTTAGAACTGGCTGCATGAGCGGATGTTTACTGCTATCTCAAGTTATTTTTATCTAAAAACAGTTACTTTATCTCAATATGAATCATTTGGACTGACCCTCGGGGGAGATGGAACAGTTTATCAGTAGGATTTCCTAGAATTTAGATGCTTTTGACCACTGTTGTCTGTCTCTTGCCTAGAGAATTCTGGCTCAGTATTGTTGACCACAATAATCACCACAGCTTCATGAAAACTGTGCCATAATAATAATAATAATAATAGACATAATACATGTAATGCTACTGTTTTGGACTTGCCATATCTGTAAGACTTCTGTGTCTTATCTCGGTGAAATCCCGGTTGAGTGCGATTCGTACCGAGAATGAGATAGACTAGAGCGGCAATTGGCGCAAGTTCAAGGCTCCAAAACATTGCCAAAAATCCCAACTTAGGAAACGAGTATTCGCTCCTGATTGGCCATCATGGGCAGGAAAAGTCATCCCAGATCTGTCGGTTGAAGTTATTAGTCATCTGCTTACTTTGATAGCAAGATTTTGTCATGAAGTTCATTTGGGCCAAAATGGACATTCCACCAATTCAATTGGCATGCTCTCGTTTCCGCATGAATCATAATTTGGTATGGACTACCTTTGCTCCTTACGTAATCAACGTTAACAACATGTAACAAAGGCTTTGTTTTTGAATTCTAAAACAGATTTTAGCTCCCAATAAGATATCAATAAAGCAGAGGAAAAAAAGGAAGGTTTTCAAATTTCAAGCAATGGAATTTAGGTCTCGTTAGTTTGAGTGGGTGCTCAGTGCCAATAAATCGCTTGGCTGAAATGGAAATCCCACCTAAGACTGCTTTTTTGTCATGTTTATAGTAAAGCTATCTTATATTTGTGCATTCTTGTCTTCCGGACACCTTTCTATTTTCTAATCTATCAAGATGATTTCAGACAGCGTTTCCGTACAACAGGAACAGACACGAGAACAGTGATGAAACCTATCACTTGGGATTACCGTTTAGCACGCAATCATTCAAGGGATTTTGTCTGATGAGCTCAGCTCAGATGGATTTTACACTGGATAAGCCTTGGTATATTTTCATTATTGGTTACAAAAGGAAGCCGACGACATTAATTATAACCAAGGCAACACGAACCGGACTGTCTATTGTAACATACAGACTGGGAAAAGACTGTGAAAAAATCCCAATCAAGCTTTTCGTAATTTTCTGCTTGAATGATACAAACAAAGTGAGAAATAAGCTTTCAGTTTTACGCTGTCCTACCTTAGAGCCTTGATGATGATGAAAATTATGCTCGTCACAACTGACCAACCTCCTCTGAAGAGCTCAACTCCTTAATGGGCCAGATTAGTGAAGACTCATAACTCTTGTTATCACACGATCTGTCAGATAAGTGTTTATCAGCAATTTCAGACTTGAGAGTTAGAATTATGAATAAATATTAGACGAACATGTTGAAGGTGTTGAGTTACAAATCCCAACAGTGCCTGGAGGTGAGTCAACGGCTGCAAAGTTCTTACGTCTTGTTCGAAGAGCAATTTCTCCAAGAGTTATTAGCACACGATTGTTCCAGAATACCACTCCTACGTACAAGTAGATGACGTTGCTTTCATCTAGAGTTATGTCAATCTGTCATGGCGTCAACTGACCTATTTTTATGCCCACTGCACTTCAAACTGACTGAGTCATACTGTCTCGAAGTTTAGAGACTTTACCATACCAAGGAACAATCAACGCATTAGGCAAGGTAGAATTACGGAAATTCCACGGTTAATAAAACAGGAAAAAATACATCATATCCACACCCTTATATGACTCTTTTGTAGTTCTTGAAATTAGACCAATCCATCGGCAATTACACGAGCAAACTGAGTGTTGGAGGAATACCAGCTCACGTTATTAAAGAGCTATGAAGACTATATGATGATACACTTCCAAGCTCAAGTTCACCTCATTCGATGACTCGGTGCGTCAATCATGCAGGTAGATCGATGATGACGAGAAGGTACCAAGATGGAACTATTTTCCATTCTTTGATTTCAGTCAAAAAGGTCTGCTTATCCGCAGCTTTACGGCTTTCTCAGTGCGAACATGACCTTTCGGTACATCTGGATTTGGTTGATAGCAGCGCCTAACCAGCAGTTTGTTTCAATTACCACAACTTTCCGGATTAACTCGCAATTAAAATAAAGGGCTCAGACTGTGGCTAACACCACCGTAGGCTATTGTCAAAACAAACGTACATAATTGGAACCAAGGTATTTTTGGGCAGAAAATGATTGTGATGAATTTCCTGTGATTATATCGATCCGGACGACTCTAAGTTTGGCACCGAATCCATGTCACGACAGCCCTTGCAGGACAATTCGCCATTACATGATTCAAAACGAAAGTAGGTCCGAAAGTCGGTGCATGCCCAGTGCCATGGCCAGTCGAAATCAGTGTTATCAGGCCGGCATAACCCAAGAATGTAAATCTTACTTTCTCTTGCGAAAATCTCTCAAAGTTCAACTGCCATTGTTCGTGGTGAACCGTGAGATGAAAGGAATTTGTGGTAAGTCTATATCTAAGTGAGCAGGCTATTCGCAAATTAGTTGCACCGGAAAAACGTCGCTCAATAAGACATAATCATCTCTCGATATAAGACTGCCTGACGCCAGCAAGTCTAATTCATTGTCCTTCAGCTGTAACCAGAAATATCTCTTTTTACAGCTTGATGCATTACCAGAATGCTTTATTGTTGATGATGCTTCGAATTAACCTCGCACTGTAAGCTATCGTTGTATTATTCGTTTATTTCTATGATATTACCATGAAGCATTGATAATATTCCAGGTACTCAAATACTTCAAACGTCAGTCTTGTAGCGTCACTTTAACTGACACACCTTCAAGTACATTCCTAGCAAAGCCTTCGTCTCGCGAATTGTAACCAATCCAGAGCATGATGACCCTATACTTGGAAGATTTGCTTCTCAGTTGACATGTGTTTTTTATAAGTACGTCAGTAGGTACAGTATGTGTGCCTAAAACCGGCGTAAAAATACATTACTCAGTATATCTTACCTCAAAAGAACGTTGGTGAGCCCAAATTTTCCCTGCATGTAGTTTTTACGTTTCACTAACACGTCTGAACATTTTAACTGCTATAATTCACTAGTTTTCTTGTAATTCGCAAAATAGTGGACTTGATCGCGGGCCCTAGAACCGGCGTAGTGGCCCTAAAACCGGCGTATGTGTAAGTCACACCAAAAGTAACCACAAAATACCGAGAATTTGAAAAAAATGCGAAGTTAAGTAATATTTCACCTGTTCCTTTCATTTCTTACAAATAAAAGTAAAAAAAGTATCCAGAAGGCTTTTAGAGGATGATGTAAACCTGTTATGTTCAGGCTCGAAGGAGCCGGGGTAGATTGCGTGACGAGAGGCTAGGGTCTGGATGCAACTTACAAGGTTACAATTATTATTTGATTTAAAGCGGCTACTTGGTTCTATTATAATCCTTCTTGTATAAAGAAATGAGCAGGGACTATTTGGGTCAAAAAATTAGACTATTTTCTTTTAATCAGCCCTTGGCTTCACTTGTCTGCTTTTTGAAGCGTTTGGTACGCCGGTTTTAGGAACACCATGCGAAAATTGCTGAATATTTTTAGACGTCGCTTTACCAAGAAATGCAATGCAAGAAGCAAAATCATTTACACCGGCAGAAAGCTTATTCTTTTGACATTTCTTCTACCAAAAATCAGCTTTCGCTATTGCACATTATCCGCTTACAATTTTATAAATAAAACCGTGTAATTTGAGGAGCCGTGAACGGCGAATTTTTAAGAAGACAAATTTACCTACCTGTCAACAGACTTGAATTTCACGCCTTCGACAACACCTGAAGAGCCACAAATTCGTCTTGAGAAAGAGGACTGATCAATAAATCATCAGACATCTTCGTTTTTCGTCGTATTTTATTTACAAAGGAAAATTACATCATTTTCGTAAATACGCTGGTTTTAGGGCACGCCGGTTTTAGGCACACCTGTACTTGAGTTATCTAAATAACTTTATTTGGTATTAGGCCTAGCCACAAATATCACGTAAAATCGCCTAAATATCTTTCCGGAAATTCTCAAAAATTGTCCTAAATATCACAAATCATTTTCTAAATATCTCGAAAATCCTCTAAATATCTTTTTATATTTTGTTTTAAAACTTTTGAATCAATTAGGCCAATATTTTCACTTGTGGAAGTTGAATAAGTCGAATAACTATGTAGGAGAGCTGTCTACATCAATATGGTGGAAATAAGGACAGTAAAAACAGATTTCAAAACAACAGTTTAATATTTTCTCACTACTGGGTTGGTCAGTTGGTACATGACAGTCTGACAACTGCGACTGAGCAACGAAACACTTTCAATATACATATCCGCTACATCACCAGATTTTAAGACAACCTCAGACTAAAATTAGTAAAATACAACCTGATGAAACTTCTGAACACTCTACAGTAGAGTGAAACATCCATTACCGATTTTGAACTTTGTAACAGTGAAAAAAAAATGAAACTTGTACATCCGAGGCTAGCAAAGTTTCTAATTTCTAATTTTCCAGGCTGTTTTTTATTATTCAGGTGAGAAACCGCTGATAATGAAGCATTGATAATATTCCAGGTACTTAAATACTTCAAACGTCAGTCTTGTGGCGTCACTTTAACTGACACACCCTCATGTACATTCCTAGCAAAGCCTTCGTCTCGCGAATTGTAACCAATCCAGAGCATGATGACCCTATACTTGGAAGATTTGCTTCTCAGTTGACATGTGTTTTTTATAAGTACGTCAGTAGGTACTTGAGTTATCTAAATAACTTTATTTGGTATTAGGCCTAGCCACAAATATCACGTAAAATCGCCTAAATATCTTTCCGGGAATTCTCAAAAATTTCCTAAATATCACAAATCATTTTCTAAATATCTCGAAAAATCCTCTAAATATCTTTTTATATTTTGTTTTAAAAATAAACTTTTTGAATCAATTAGACCAATATTTTCACTTGTGGAAGTTGAATAAGTCGAATAACTATGTAGGAGAGCTGTCTACATCAATATGGTGGAAATAAGGACAGTAAAAACAGATTTCAAAACAACAGTTTGATATTTTCTCACTACTGGGTTGGTCAGTTGGTACATGACAGTCTGACAACTGCGACTGAGCAACGAAACACTGCCACCTTTCAATATACATATCCGCTACATCACCAGATTTTAAGACAACCTCAGACTAAAATTAGTAAAATACAATCTGATGAAACTTCTGAACACTCTACAGTAGAGTGAAACATCCATTACCGATTTTGAACTTTGTAACAGTGATAACCGCTGATAATTCAGGTGGGAAACCGCTGAATTGGATTAGTCATTAATAGTGCTGGCATTGAACTGAGTAACATTTTAAGAAAATGGGAGGAAAAATACAAGGCTCAGCAAAAAAAGCTCTAAATATTCCTAAATATCCCCAAATTTTCTAAATATCTTCACATTTTTAAAATATCCCGGAAACTTCTAAATATCTCAAAAAATATCCGGATATTTGTGGCTAGGCCTATTTGGTATTTACACCAGGTGACAGGTGCATCAGTGAAGTTGAGAGGAAATCGTGCTCAAGTTACCTTATACGACATTTTCGCAATGTTTCCAAATCAAATCATCAAACAGATCAAAGATACCAAACGAGAAAAGTGACTTGAAAATAAAGAAATGAAAACAACAGCAACAACTACTGCTACAACTTTGTCTGGATTTACAAAATAACCAAATAGCAGGATGAGCACAAACAGAATGACGTCATCGAAATTCTAAAATCTAAACTGTTAATTCTTTTCACATATTCTAGTACATACAAAACATTAATCTCTATGGCAAGTTTGGTATCGATTCTGTGCTTCGTTTCCAAACTAAAGCACTTTGCAATTTGTGATGTCCCGGATGAACGTGTTTCTGAACAGTCACAAAAACGGTTTATCGATACTTCATATCATTTTTAAATTTCCAGACGTGGTGATATCTAAAGAGCTTTGAATTGAAAGCTGATGATAGTTGATGGTAGAATCTGCTCTACTTCTTGTACAATTTTATGGTCGCCATATTGGTGTCCCAAAGAAGGGCACCAACATGGCAGCTGCATACTAAATACTGTAATTTTCTGAAATTGTTTTCGTAATAACTCGGTTATGAAAAACATTACAAAGCTATAATTTGGACAAAACGTTTATTTCTGCCTGTTCTATAACTTGTTAATTTTCTGATGTTGTCCATGGAAGCAAACATCGATGAAAACCAGCAATTTCGGGTTACTGACACAAGTTTAAAGTTGTACGTTCAGAGCCAGTAAATTGACATCAGATCCCGTAACGGAAAGAACAGTTTAAGGACTGCACTTAACAAAATGAACTCATATTATATTAGGTATTTTACAAACGTTTTATTTGATATTACTTTCACGGCATGTTATCGCGTCATCAAATTTTCCCGATTTTTAAAAAGTCGCGAAAAACGCGAAAATTTGATGTCGATGGAGTACTGAGCTCTGAAGCTACTTGGAACATCGTTGTCGGAGGCGGCCGGGATTTCGTCAGCAACTCGTACTTGTTCCCCCGATTGTGTCTGTCAAATCTATGTTTGCGTCGTTTTGCAATCTTTTCACCCGCCGTGGAAGCCGCCATTTTGACGAACAGAGCCGGTCACCAAGCTCTCACACGCAAGACAATATTTGTTGTGCATCGAACACTACTAGGTACTGTACGCTTATCAGTTATCGATCATAAATAGTTTTAGATGAATATTTCTCTCGTCTGTGGGGGCCTTAGTCCACTAGGACTAGCCTCAGTTACCTCAGGATGCTCCTACTCTAGTTAGTAGAATTCTCCTTCTTCAGTTTTCCAATTTGTAAACATTTCATTGCCTTTTTGTTGTTGACGTTGGAGAATTGGGTCGCCTACTGCCTCAGTCTCAGATCGAGGCACACCAGTTGCCTTATAAAGAGAGCCATCGAGCCGAGGCTGAGCCGCCACGGAACGTTCTTATATTTGGGGGAGATTTCAGTCTTAAAATGTTCTTCCTATTAAGTTACATGGTACTGATGTAGTCAGTAAATGCAAATGAACACGGATGTAACCAGGAAACCTATGAAAGAGCACTGTGTAGCAAGGTACATGTGCCATGTTAGCGCGTGCAGAGCTGAGCCAGTTCAAGATGTCGAGCCAGCCATTGTTGTTAGTAATATCAGACTGTACATATTTACCCAGACAAAATTGCTACATTTAATTTTTAATTTTAAGTGCATTTAAAGCTTATTGCAAAATAAAGACGTTCTTAAACTAAATCTCAGCCGGGGTATGCTCTTAACATGTTATTGTCATTTTGGCCAATCTCAGCTTCAACGTTCTTATAAAACAGGTTCTTACAAAAAAATCACCAGTGTTGTTTTAATTCTTAACTAGATTCGTTCCTTACTATGAAAAATGATAGTTATTAAAGGCAGTCGCCAACTGGTTTGGGTGTTTTACATTAAAGGAGTAAGCTCCTAATCTTTCCCGTAGACATATGAAAGAGCTTAGGGACAATACGATTAGACCAAAAGGGCGCTGTAAGCCTTCCGCTGAAAAACAAGAATTGATTTCAAATATTTCCTGTTCCGTCGGCGCTAATCATTCCCATACTGACTAGTCAACAATATTTCTGGTCTATCTTGTGTGAAACACGCAAAATGCGTATAAGGAAACACCAGAGTTAGCTGAGAAAAACGTTGTTTTTTCGAGTAGGACTACTGATGCTAAATAGTGATTTATGTATCTTGTTCCATAAAGTTATTCAAGTCTTCTTACTCCAGTCAAATGGGACATGGAATTGATGAGCAATATAATCATAGATTGATTGTCGATCCAAAAGTACAATCTGAACAACCACCTGCTATAAATCGATACTGAGCAAAACATATCTTCTGAGAACGGAAATTGAAGTCGTTTAAGGAATTCATGTGAGATAAGTAATCATAAGTGGTAAGTTACCACTTATATCTCTTTGTCAACTAATTTCCTTCAAGATAAGACTTACTTATTTCATAGGAATTCCTTGGGGTTTAGGGTAAGAAGAAAGTGCTAAAAAGTCCCATTGAAATCCGCGACTCTGTTCTTTTCGATTATCCACGAAACACGAAAGGTGTTATCATAGTTATTTACATACAATCAGGCAATCAGCTGATGGAGCTGAGGGTCATGAGGTTATCACGTGATTCTGTTTACGATGGTAGATAGCACTAAGTGCAAAATAGGCACGCTGAGTATATAAGTGCTCAAACTATCAAAAGATTAAATCAACTAGGGCGCAAATGGGGCATGGGAACGAATTCCTCGAGAAGGCTGTATAATTAATTAGATTTTATCTGGACGGATTGGGGGGGGGGGGGGGGGGGTAGGGTCGTCGATAGTGCGTTTCACCTCGTTGTAGGCTTGTTCCGCTTCTTCTCTAGCGCCTCAAAGTGACCACTAGGAATCCTGCTATCTCAGTGTGGACAAGCTCTAAATTTTTATTTTACTTTCGTCGCATTACGGAGAGCAAACCAAACTAAACCAGAAGAAAGGGAGTGGTTGACCTTTTTTCAAAAAAAGAAAAAAGAAGTAAATAGAAAACGAGCTGCGTGTTTCCTCCTGTGTTAGTATGCACCAGAGGAAGATTTTACCGAGTATTTTTGAGTTCTTGGCAATTTCACTCGAGTGTCCCTGCAGGTTATGTAAACACAAAGTGGCCGTTTCATATAGAACTGTTGCATATAAATACAACATTTTAGGCGAGAAATCAACGTAACATCGCGTGCATTGCAATGGAGAGTGTAGAAGAGTTCCTCACGAAGAGAGGCAGGAGGACGAAGAGCTCATTAGGTGGAATAAAGCTTAGTGCTGAGCGGTTTACGATCATTTTCATCTCCGACGATTGCGTACGTACAAAATAATGACGTCATACGGCACGTTCGTACCTTCAATCTAATGGGCCTGGGTTCGGATCCACGTGATGCTACAATGTAGTTTAATTGTTTTCATTTCAGTCAGTACGTGCCATTCACAGACTTCGAGAAAATACTCCCGACAGAATACAGACAGAAGCTGAACAGGAGCGACACACAGATTAACGGTACTCAGAAAATCTCGTACAGACAGGCTGTCAGCAGAATTTAGAGAAAAACGTCTGCCTTGACGAGGTGGTGAGAGACGCATATTTCTACTGTCCGGTACCACCCTGTTGGACAATTCATAGTTAATAAAGGAAATGGTTATGAAGCCCGGCAAAGTTCGTTGTTCGTCGCTATTTTGGGGGTTGGCCGTGCACAAAACCTGAAAAAATACAATAGGTGTTTACGTGTGTTCAAGTAACTAACCAATAGAAACGTTGCGATTACGTAATTCATGCATAGTGTATGAGCGCAAAACAAAAGATGTGCACGGTCATGGACCTTCCAACATAAATCTTGGCCTCTTTGTTTGCTCCTATGAAGTTTTCCGGGCTTCATAACCATTTCCCTCTATTAACTATGGACAATTGTAGAACTAATTAAACTGACATGTGGTCAGGTCAAATTGTGAAAGTCCAGAATCCCATCCAGGCGGAGTAACGATACTCCAAGTAGCTTATAATGTCAGGGGATTTGGAATTAAGCACAGGCGGTTGTGTAAGCATTATGTGATCAACACGAGATATTTTTCTCCTGCTGTCACAAATTAGTTTGGCATGCTGAGTCGAATGTATTTGGTGTAAAATGGGTAACCGGGAAAGTGGGTGGGGCACACGCCATTCACATCAGTTTTCCTCCCTTCCTTTTTGTAAGGATTCTAACTTCCTTATTCATATATTGTTATCTTAGTTTTTGATTGTTGCGCCATCGCCGAAAAAAAGCCCAAGCTTTGTTAGCTTTGTGTAAAATTATCCATCTTTCAATGCGATTGCCTTAAAACCTCTTTTAACAATATAAAATTACAAAAACAGTCTCCGATTTTGTTTTTGCTTTGAGTTTCTCCGCTGAGAGCAACACTGACAAAGCCGAAAACATTACAAGAGAAGTAGTACTAAGAGCTAATTTACCAGTGTAAAGCTACGTGAAACTGTATATAAGAAGATGAATGTTTCCTTTTGGTTCTGATATCAAAAGACAGGAAATGAAAAAAATAAGTATATCAGAAAGGAATAATCGTTTTCTGTTAGGATTATTTTGGTACAAAACAGAACAAACGTCAACGAAAGTGACTTGTGTGCGAGTTTTCAAACTTATACCACGAGCTATCTTTTTCCTTTTCCCAAGTTTTTCTATGTCGCGAGAAGAAATTTGTGAAATGTGGAAAAAATGAGAGACGCGTGGTGAAGCCGTGAGCCAAGAGAATCGTTTTTACCCTTGATTTCCTCTGATCGAAATAAGAACCGACCACTCATAGCCTATTGTCAACTGATAAAAGCAACAAGGGAAGTGTATTGGCACTGTTGGGTGGCATTGCGGTATATGAAAGGCGTCTATGGTTTCGTTTAGGGACGTGAATGGATCTTCAATTTACACTGATTCGCGGAGATAGGTCTTAACGCTCGTTTGGTGTCAAAAGGGCAAGTGTTTGGCAGTCCCATCCGGCCCTACTTGCACTCCGTTTGTCGATTGCTGCGCCAACTCACAAAACACTGTTATAGTTGCGTGGGTGGAAATATATTTTGTTTTCAAAGTTATCGTCGTAAGATGTTCTGTAACTATAAGTCTCCAATCTTCCTTTGTTCCCTTTCAACAATGGGACTTACAGGAAAGCTAGTATTAAGTTACCTTCTCAGATTGTGGTACTTTGTCCTTCGTTTTCCAAATGTTCTCTTCAGGAGATCTGAGAAGAAAGAATATTAGAACGATGCTTAGAGCCGTGTATCACAAGAAGGACAGGTGTTTGTAAATCAACCATTATCCGCACAACAGGAGAAAACGTCGTGTTTGTATCACCATGTGAATGTTCAATTCCCAGTTATTAAGACCCGCATTACTTGGCGGTAGAGTACTTAGAAAGTGTTATTGCCTGAGTTAATGATACTTACTGATTTAAGATTGTCGTGGTCTTTTCACTGCAGTGCTAATTGTTATAGCTGTGTTGTGAACATACTTTGCTACTCACTTGCATGACTGGAGAAAATAATTACATTATTCTGTCGGAATCCGTCTGTGATAATCGACTGAGCCCACGTTTTCAACAGATCAGTTGCTAAGCAACACAGTTTATTCTTCAGTAAGCCCCGGCTAAACCATCAAACATTTGTATCCATCATCCATCATCGTGCTAAACGATCAAATATTGTTCTTCGCGCAA
Organism: Desmophyllum pertusum; assembly: GCA_029204205.1. Classification (NCBI taxonomy): domain Eukaryota; kingdom Metazoa; phylum Cnidaria; class Anthozoa; order Scleractinia; family Caryophylliidae; genus Desmophyllum; species Desmophyllum pertusum. The sequence goes on along the minus strand of MU825885.1, from coordinate 1,479,950 downwards.
AACATTGCATGAAAATATTTGAACTAGGGGTGGCTAAACCGCCAGACATGTCCACCCAACACGATGGGTGGATGGAAATGTTTGATCGTGGCACTTAGGGCTTTATTTGGCGACTTGTTGACCAGACGCCTTTCATCCGAGAGTGCTCGTGCTAATGTGCTTTCGCATTGTTGTTATACGGCCATTGTCATAATGACCAGACATTCTTTCTGTTATTAACTAAGAATCCGATGTTTGCCTGACCTAAGTAATTGGAATATAAAGCTGTTTTAGAGACCATTGATGAGCTACACGTTAGCAATAAATTGTCAGCCGTTCAAAAAGCAATAGTCATCCGCCAATAGAAAATTATAATCCGTTCGAACGGCAGGCATCGTCTGTGAACGTAAAGATTACTCGTTCCTCGACTTTGCACGCCGTGGAAATCCTCTTAATTTGACAAACATTCAATCTGCTATAAAATATCACAATTAAACGTTGGTGGCCCAAAGATTGGCAGTCCAATTCTCTTTTCATCTCTGGTATCCCTTAAGCCGTAGCTCATAGTTTTGGTGGAGTTACGGGAGCCCTCATCGAGCGAGAAGCAAATAATTAAGGGAGAGTCTTTGAGACTTCTCGTTCAGTTTGTTAACTTTTTTGGCTGATCCAAAGTAAAAGCAACAGGATTTCGTAAACGGTTTCTTGCCCAGTTTATCTGCAGAAAACAAAATGGCTGCGCGAAATCAGTCAATCAGGGGCAAGATTTCACGTGTCAGCAGTCTCGCTTTATTTTGCTTAACCTTCACTCCCAGGAGTGCTAAGTTCAAAATCGAGGAAAAAATCTTGAATTGCAAAATTGTCAAAAACAAACAGCATCACTTGAAAGTACTGCTCAATAGCTTTCATTTGAATGGTCACACACTAGGATTTTATCCACAGACTCAAAAGTTAGAGCCACATTTATTGACTCAAGGTTTGACTCTGAGAGTGAAAGGGTTAAGACAAAAATGGACTGCTCGTAGTCTACGTGACTCCAGCTGTAATTGAATGATCTGTCGTAAAGAGTTTTAGCTATTATGAGGTCTATTTGAAGCGTACAGCAATTTTGTATATGAGATATAAGAAAGCAAAGCACTCGTGAGCGGACTAGCCATGGAACGTCGTTTTCCCAACAGAACGGCTTAATTAAAGAGGTTGAAATCGCATATTTTCGCGTGACCAAGAATTCTTTGCTTGGGAGCAATATTTGGAACTGTTAGTATTGAAAGCCGGAAAAGACTGAGTACAAGTGCCAAGAGTGCGACTCTCTTTTGCGGTCTTTGGGAATGTTCAGTAAATTGTTACTGACCGATATCAGACTGTAAAATAAGGTATTTCCTGCATCTTGGACTTTTCATGGGTGATGCAAGCTCTTCAACTCTCCCCCTGGATTCGACGATAAGCCCCCTTGAAAATAAGCCCCCAACAGTCTCAAATGCAACAATCGTTCCGATATTAAGCCCCCCTAGTCCCCGAATCATGATAAACCCATGGGCTTATCTTTTCAAGAAAGAAATCACTTCCCCGAATACAGTCGTCAAGTGAACATCACTTTGAGCATCCTGTAAACGACATATATACAAAACAAGCTGCCATAGAATAGAGTGCTTATAATATACTCGTTTTCTGTTTCATTTCGTTCTACTTTAAGAGAGTTTTACTATGCAGTTTATTCTTGTTTTCACCTAAAGTTTTTCAGATGCAAAATTCCTTCCACACATAAGCCCAACATTTTTGAAAGGCAAAATTCCTTTTCAGGAATAAGCTCCCTCAAATATAAGCCCACCAAAAAAGGCTTTTAGACATATATAATCCCAGGGAATGTTATCGGAATTTTACGGTAGTACCATGAGTACTTAGAAAGTCTTATAAGGATGTATTTCATTTTTTAAGCTTTTTCTTTTAAGAGGAATAAAGCTAGATTGTAATATTAATCACAAAGGAATTTAGAACTTTGTCAGTTATTAGCTGGTTATAGCCTATAGTGCTATCGTAGTCAGAGAGTCAGAAAGTTTAAGGACGCAGCTAAGGGTGATTTTCACATGCCATGGACCTACCGGGAGGTCAATAAAACGCTTATTTCTCACTTGGCGAGGTTTGAAAGTCTGACAAAATTTTTTAACCCTCTTGAGACGAGGGCTGCTGATGACCGTGCACTGATTCAGAAGTCTCGTAAAAATCTTCTTGTTGTTTCAGACAAGATACATTGACAATTGTTTTTGGATTGATAAATTCAATTTACCGGGTATATAATAATAATATTTTCAAAACATGCAGAATTACTTTGGAGTAGAAGGAGGTTTAGGGATGCATGATACTGGTAAACAACAGACTGATCTCGAAACGTCGAAACAATAACACCAATCAAACTTGCTCTATAGTGTTGTGTACTGTTAAATAAACTTCCAAAAACAATCTCTTTTTTTAAATTGCCATCCATGATCGATGTTCAAGACAGGACTTTAAGTAAGTAGACAGGAAAATAAGTCGGTCCAGGAAATGAAAAGGTATATATAGAAATAACAGCATGTTTACTCTTGTAACATGAAAAGGAAGTGAAATATATGATTTAGTTTAATTAATTTTGTGAAAAGGAGAAATCGTTTTCGTTTTGGCCACAGAACGAACGTCAGTAGAAGTGGCTCAAGTGTTTTGCAAGCTAGCTATCACTGATTATAACTGAATTAAAGCTTTTCGGAGATAAGTTTATTGCGCGGTGATCAGGTGATGTTAGCCGGCTGAGTTAAAGAGAGATAAAGAGCTTATATATTTTCTTTCAGGGAGAGGGATCTCATTTAAAGATCGTTTTGTGTCTATTAACTATAGGTCACCGTGCATGCTCGCGAGAGGGATATGATGTGCCTCATAATCCCTCGACATATCAACTTCAAAAGCCGTGTTTTTTTTAACCGTTTCGTTGGGAGCAGACGACATAGTAATAAATGGTTAGTGTATCGACCACAAGGACGGCAATTTCATATACGTTTCATGATGCAGGAACACATCTTCAAACGACATAGAGTTGACATGTTCCTTGCGTGCCGTGTTCGTGTTCCAAGTACCAGTTGATCTGAGACAGGACTGAGCCCGCGATAGACGTACCGAAGTTGCTAAGCAACATGACGTATCCTTATTGCGCTATGCTGGCGCAATTGGTTTCAGCCGAGTACTCGTGAGTACTTGCGCTAGTTTCTGATTGGATAGAAAGAGTTCCACGTCATCTCAGGTTCAAATTCGATGAGAACGCTCACGAGTCATTGTCGATAGCGCATCCCGCGGGATCCCGCGGGCGGTTGTCGGTCAAATGAGTACGAGAGTTTGAACTTTCGTCGAGTCGCGTTCTCGTCATTTTGCTCAGGCCTTTTTACCACCTACTCCGAAACAAAACCAACGCTGACAGTGTTGGTAGGAGCTTATCAATAATACCCTACAGGTTTTAAAACAGCCTCCAATCTTCAATCCTTCACCTTTTTACCTCAGTTTTCAATGTAAGCCAAAAATCCTCTCTTACCAAAACCGTCATATTGTTAACGGAGCTACGTCACGGTTGGCGCAAGTTTTCCATTCGCTCTCCATCCTCAACCATCCTTGTTCCTGTTTGGTTTATTATCACCTCTTTGGTGTTTTTCTACCTTAGCAAACTATTATTTCGAGCCTTTTTTCAATTCAGTGAAAGTGATTTTGCACTTCGCAGAAATGACTTAATATCGTGACCGTGAGCTCCTTTAAATTACCTTGAAAAGTTGTGGTGGAGTGACGTGAATTTGTGTTGTGTCCTCCTTAAACAAGGCGACTAGAGTGTATCTGAGTGACAATATTAAAACATATAATTATATACTGTCGTCTCCGATAAGATATTAGGGACCTTAAGCAACCACGACGGCGACGACGACGAGAACGTCACAAAACAATAGGTTTAATTAGTAGTACAATAGCTCTGCACGGGCGTTTTCAAACTTTGTACATTTCTTAGCCGTCGTCTGCAAAACAACAACGTGAAATGACCAAATTCAAAGTATTATGGAGAACGTGAACACACGTCGGTGAATTGTCCTTTCTCTATCTGGACTTGAACTCTGTCGCTACGAATTCAGCTCCGGGACAGTTTGGCCACATTGGACAAATTAAACGTGTTGGAATAATCGCGAAATAGTTTTAGGGACGTGAATTCACTTTTGAAGTGACGTTTTCCATGGCGTCGTCGTCGTGGTTGCTTAAGGTCCCTAGTTATTGATCACTATGTGATGATTTTCTTCTTAATCAAAACTATAACAAAATTCTCGAATCTGATTGGTTATCAGCAGGCGCGATTTGAGCACTAATAGGACAGTGTACGCGTCATGCTTGTAATTGGACGATGTAATAGGACAGTTTACACGTCATGCTTGTAATTGGACAGTGTAATTGGACAGTACGCGCCATTTGCGCGCGCTGTCCTTTGCTCGTGCATGCATCTCGGTCAAAAACAAACTTGATTATTATGTTTTTATTCACGTTTAACGTCTTTTCCTCAAATTTTGTTATAGTTATGATTAATTGGTAACAGGACTTCGTGTCGTCCAATTCTGTCTGTAATCATACTCGTGATTAACAAATCGGACTCCCGCGAAGCGCGGTCGTCCGATTTTGTTAATCACTCGTATGATTACAGACCGAATTGGACTCCACTCAGTCCTATTACCATTATGTATGACTCAGTACCATGCTATATTTCTAGTTATCAAACCCGCAATCTAGAAAATAATTGATTGAGTTCTCGCTTTTGAAACAAAGGATTATAGAACGTTGCAAGGTATGGCGTAGCGTGGCAGTAGGAGATAGGAATGTCGACCACGCAGATTGCGAAAACAAGCAAACGGAGCCACTCCGACTGGCGTGTCGCCATTTCACAAAACACAAGGGGCGAACAAACCTCAAAGAAATAAAAAAAAGTGATTTGCGACAAAGAAAAGGTTTACAGGAATGAGATTTAATGAAAAATATGCACTAACTCAGCGTCTATTTCGATGAATGTTATTTTATGAGGAAGGGAGTGAGAGGAAGGCGACAGCGGCTTTTCAACAGTTCCGCCCTCTCCTCGAAACAAGCAAAGCTAATCAGCTCCCAGCCTTTTAGACAATTGGGCCGCTTGGGAGATTAATGCAGATATTCACCTTAAAAAGCAAAGAAAACAAAACTGAGTGGAAAATAAGACAGAAAAAAGTCCGCTAAACTGACCACATAAAAATAAACCGATAAATCCTATTTGAGCGCGTCGCATTGCTGGTTCTAGAACAAGCCATCAAGTGTTTACCCTAGCTTATTGTGAGCTATATAAGTGTGCATGTTCTTCATCAACGAATCAGAAAACGAAGTCAAAACTAAAAGCAAAATAAGGCAGAAAAAGTCTGCTACTGAAACTGACAAGATTATATATAAAAACCATAAAATCCTATTTCCAGTTATTATTGTTAGTGCGTCGCATTGTAATCGAAAACAACGACTCCAGAACAAGCCGTCAAGTGCTTACCCTTTATTGTGAACGATATAAGAGACGTTTTTCCTCATCAATGGATCAAAATACAACATCAGTTATCAATGACTTACCAAAGATTCCTGCAGTCATCCAACCATTGATCAAAAGTACAATCTTTCCTCGGAGTTCTAGAAAATTTCAGAACAGCACGATCAGTCAGTTTGTGCCACCCTGGCCTTGTGTCAGAATGAATTACGCGGATTTCAGTTTAACAACGGGCTATATATAGAGAGAGAAGCACGAAGAAGCCAGGTAACAGGTAACACATATATAACGAAGTTTACTAGGTTTAGTTGTGTTTCGAACTTAAATACTGAATAAATATTGACAGAGAATTAAGTCAGGGCGTTAACGAAGGAACTTTGAATTAATCCACTGATACGCGACGCCATTTAAATCTGGCTGCATATGCCGGTAAGATCCAACTGTAGCCGGCAATAGTCATGACGTTTCGGAAAGAAGGAAAAATAAGAACAATTATGATGAGCCAAACTGGCGCCTAACAAATACTTTATCTGTCAGATTGTCAGTAGTACTATAAAATAGCAAACTGTGTAAACGTTAAATAGCCAGGTATAAGAATCTATACAATGTTAAAGCCGCGTAATACTCTGTAAAGAGGGCGGACAAATCACTACGAGCGGAAAACAAGATTAATTAAACCAAGCAAGGTCACCACATGCATGCATTCCATTTTTTTAAGCAAATTAAAAGGAACATTGACTGTTTAACTTTATTTCAAGTTCAAGTTCAACATCAAGCTCTCCTCAGTTTCATAGCATTCCACTGTTCTTTCAGCAATTAAAAACAAATTAACTTTTTTCTTTTCAACATTAACTGCTCCTGTTTTCACATATAGCGGTAGCGTTGAGAATGAGAAGTCGAGCCCTTCAGTGCCCTTGGGTTGTATTCGTAAGTGAAAGACACTTCACTATCTCTACCCAGATGTATATATGGGCAAATAGCTGGGCAAATGCATCGGGGGTCGCGATACTGGCGGCCGGCGGGTAACCTGCAATGGACTAACATCCCATCCAGTGGGAATACTACTGGTCGCCTCATTCACCGAAGGAAAGTGGGTTTCGATAAAACTGCCAGTATAACTGTTGATTTTGACTCTTTTGCTGTGAATTTGTCTAACGTATAGAAACCAAGCTAAAACGAGGCAAAACGGGCATCATAAACGACTTTGGGTAATTTTCCTCAATGGAGAGGTTGAAATATTTTGATTGTGGACTCTTTTGCTGTGAATTTGTCTAACGTATCGAAACCAAGCTAAAACGAGGCAAAACGGGCATCATAAACGACTTTGGGTAATTTTCCTTAATCAGCCCGATATTAAATGCTTGTTTGTAAGATTGCCTTTTTTTTTTTCTCCTAGTGTTGTACTAATGAGATACTAACTGTGCGATATCCATCTTGTATTATATATCAGTAGGCCGTGTAACCTCCCCTCAAACTGAAGCACATCTGCAATCAGCTAACAAGGGTGACAAGTTAATTACGACTGATCTCATCTCTTCCCATAAACTTTAGTTTTATTACATTATAAAAGAAAGGCTTTTCAAAGAGGCTTTAGAGTAATTTCATTCACTGCTTTTTTTTTCCAGTAGAACTCGACACACGACATTTCTTCGCTATCTACAGAATCTATATCTCGTGATCAATCATGTGATCTGATACCAATTTAAGCGGACATGTCTGTCTGTCTGTCAATGGCCTCTGGGTCGCACGATTCTCTGAAGATGGCGAAAACGTGTTGGGTGAGGTTATTTAGTCTACAGCTGGGAAAAGTGGTATACGCCAAGTTACATGTTAGTGGCGGGACTTAACCTGAATGCCATTTTTCCGCGACCTAACATTGGGTCAAATGGAAATATCTCGTTCACGTTTCAAGCAATCCAAAAACTCTATGCTCATCCAATTAATCTATGTTATGGGGTGTTTTGTAAATATTTGGGTGATTTTAGGGTATGTTTGGGAGGAAATAGTTTTTCTCAAAGGAGTTGAAAAATTTAGGGAAATGAGAAATATTGAAGGTTTAATGTAGTTTTAAAATTAGAATTTGAAGTTAAAAATTAGTAGATTGACACCAACAGACAGTTGATAACCACGCAATAGCACCCGCGTGGGTATCAACTGTCTGTTGGTGTTCCAAAGTTTTATTTCTTCTATCCCTTCTTTAAACCTCTTAAAATTTTGATTATTATAAGAGAGTATAATAGATTATACTCTCTTGTTATTATTTAATAATAAAAAAATGGGGTCACCGTGTTCATTTTGAGTTATAAGGACTTAAGCTAAGATTAAGGGTGTTTTTGACAGGTTGTACTGTTGCTATAGTAACCTGTTATGTCAAGAAGATGATCATAATTTGCTCCCCAATGATTGGGCATTCGTTTGATATCATTATTCTAACATAAACTGATATAGGGTGGTGGTATCGATCCATCAAAGCAAAACTGTTGAAAACTGTACATTACCAGAAAATCTCGGGCTGATATTATATTTCGTTTGATGTAGTTCAGTATCCGAGTTTATACAGACTGTCCATACCGCTAGCTACAATATTATATTGATTAACACTGGTCATAAATCTCTGACGATTCCGAGGTAAGGCCAAAAACCCGACCATTTACTTAAAGTGCCCCTACGATCAAATTGTTGATATTCATTTTGTTTTACATTTTCGTGTACAATATGACTTTCTTATATAATAATATATATAATAATTATATATCTTGCCAAATTTCAATCCATTGCGAACATTAGAAGTCATTTTTTTTGGACTTTTATTTCCGAGAATGTACGGCCGCCATTACTTGACCTTGTTCCAAAGCTTGGTTGCGAATTAGAGAAAATGACGTCAGATACTCAAAAATACCTCACGGGTTGAAATTATAATAACAATATGTATAGAAAATTGCATGAAGAGCAACAAAAACTCTTCGTGCAATTTTCTATACTTATTGTTATTATAATTTCAACCCGTGAGGTATTTTTGAGCCGCATTTGACGTCATTTTCTCTAATTCGCAATCAAGCCTTGGAACAAGGTCAAGTAATGGCGGCCGTAAATTCTCGGAAATAAAAGCCCCAAAAAGATGACTTCTAATGTTCGTAATGGATTGAAATTTGGCAAGATATGTAAGAAAGTCATATTGTACACGAAAATGTAAAAAAATGAATATCAACAATTTGGGCACTTTAACAAAGCGATCAGTTTCAAAAGAAACTGTGGTGCTGCGTCGTCGGGAAAATGAAACGCTTAGTTGATTATCAACTTGAAGTTGATGAAGGTAAATTAACCGCTGTAGCGAATTTGTAAAGCTGACGTTTCTTCGTCGGAGCAAATTAAAGATAGAGCCGCTAACGCTCGAAACGTCAGCTTAATTTGATCAGCTCTCATTTAATACTGTGGCAGTTTGATAAGACGAAAGAAGGTAATCAACTTATAGGACCACCATGCATAAGGGATATATACTGATTACTGTCTTCCGCATGCTCACGCAAATTCTGGCCAAAGTATATAAAGACCCAGATCGGACCTTTTTGCATGAAAGTCAGTGAGAAGAACGTAACTTTTTCAGGCTTACTAAAAGGCTGTAAACAGAACTGACAGTGGCAAAACAGGCCGACGCTTAATTTCGGGCATGAAGTGACTATGAAGTATTCATTTAGAATAAAGGTTAATCCGAGTAATTGCATTGTGTCAAATATATGGACAACAAAATACAACTAGAAACTTTCTGTGGCTATATTTCGGTATGATTCTACACCATCTTCAGACTCAGTATTCATTTGCTAGTCCATCGCAGGTTATATAATTACACCAACATTTTGTCAGATTTCTCTAACAGTTCTCTATTACCCATTTTGGTGGAGAATGGCACTATGAGAGTAAAGTGTCTTGCCCAAGAACACAACATAATGACCCTGACCAGGGCTTGAACTCGGACCGCTCGATCCGGATTCCAACGCGCTAACCATACCGAGACCCCATATGGCCACTGGGTCTCCCATTATTATAAAGCTATAGGTTTGAAGAATCTTGCGTTATTAGCGAACATTACCTGAATAAAAAACGTCCTTCTGTTCCGTGTCTTTTCTTTTTTCTAAGAGCACTGACTAATCAATTCTCCACGTTATTGCTTTTACGTCGAAACCTTTTGATTTCCAATGTACCTCACCACTCCCTCAACATTCACCAAATGAGCTTCTCTTTTTCTGGTTACGTGAAACATTAATTAACGGTCGCAGTGGATTTGATTGGCTTCTGAATAATGATTTATCCAGTCTATTATTTATTATTATAATTTATTCAATATTTGAGCCCAAGTTATAAGCCGGAAGGACAGAGACAGAGAGTTGTGGTCAATTTTCTGAGTGTTGTCAAAAAAAATAGCGCGTGACTGGAGCCTTTCATTGATTGAAACTTACTCACTTAATCTAGTCATTTCCTGAGCGGATAAAGTGAGAGACCCTCGGAAAATCATGATGCATTGAAGGCAAGGGGGGAAACTGCTAAGCTGAATGAACGGAAGTTCATTTCTTGCATGACGGATTACACGTGAAATTATAACCGTTATATGCCTAAAACGCATAGCATCTGAAGCCATCACTGTCACAAAGCCCCGGTTATAAGCCCCCAGTATATATAAATCCCTAGGCCAGTAACAAGCCCATCATTCTGGTGACAAAATATATTCAGGTTATAGGCCACCCCCCCCCCCCCCCTGACACCCCAACAACACAGATTTTAGCCTGTTACAGGCGTTCGGATAGTGGAGGAGAGACGCCTATTATTCACTCATCACTCACCACTCTTCGCGCTTCGCGCGTCTTTTCGTGTCGCTCCCCCAGTATCCGAACGCCTGGAACAGGCTACACAGATTTAAACACGATACTTTACTTAATTTCTCGAAATCGACAGACCCCGGCCGTATTTCGCGAGGCTTTATTTTCGCGATTTCAGAGAAAAAAAAGCTCAAAGGTTATTACGAAACTATCGCCTTTATTTCCGCGTTTTTTCAACATCGCGAAAACCGCAAAAATCCGGCATAAATACTCGCGAAAATAGGTGAGAATAAGGATTAAAACTCAATATTATACAGACTCTACATAGTTACACTGTTACGTTCACCATCAGTTACAATTGAAGTTGAATACATTGACTGAATTTCCGATTTATCGGTAATCAAAGCATGCTTAGTACGGATCATGCAATTATCTGTGGCGCCGGATTAAGAAGACTAAAGTTTTAATTTTGAAACGCTTTTCTTTAATGTATACCGGTTACAAGTTCCCCTCTCCCGGTTTTAAGCCCACACACGAACATATACCGTAAATTGGCTCATACAGGGCAGTATGTTTTGAAAACGAGAACAATGGGTAAAAATTAGAACAACTGCAAAGTTAGCAGCAGAAGTTTCCGCCTCTCAGTTTCTCGTTTTTGGAAATCACTTAGTTGCTATTTACTTTGGCGTCGTTTTAGGACCTTTTAGAGAACTGTTCAAACGCGACGTCGTCATCCGGGAATCCTCACAAATAGTTTGCACAGAGTACGTATGAGAACAACTGACCCTTGTATTGTGGCTAAGCTGCGGCCTTATACCTCACTAGTGGTGAAGAGGATGGAATGAATGATTGCGGAAGCTTAGAGCTGTCTAAGCAATATGCGTGAGATCGTCATTTCCTTCTACTCCGGGTTAAAGTGAGCTAGACCGTACTTACGGAAACTAAAGTACTTGCGGTTTCAGAGTGGTGTTTTTCAGTAGTAATCACGAGCGAAAAGTCCGTCCTGAACACGTGATATCGAATTTAGCTCGATTTTTGCTGATCAGATTAAATTTAACACCGAAGTGATGCAGATTTGTAGATAATTGTGAAGAAACCTGACTAGATAGCACTAGAATCATGATCAGTTATAAAAACTGGTTGGATGTTCACTCGTGAAAATAACGCGGTCCATAAGCCGATGCTCAATATATCCGTGAAGTTCTGATATTTTACATGTAATAGGATCACTGAAAAACTTTGAAAGACTTTCCGGATACTAAGATACAATCGAACATGCAAAAATGTGAAATAAACTCAGTGTTCAATGCGTCAGGCGATTATGAACCCTACTAACAAAAAAGTACGTGATGAGTAAAGAGTGCAAAGTAAAAGTCGACTCATGAGTGGTCAGATAAATTCAATTTTCATCGGGTTCAGTGTGAGCGGGTTCATTCATTAACCTGTACGACTTCCAAACAGTGTGTATATTTCATTTGATGATATTGAGGTCTATTGAGGATCGGTTCTTTAGTTTGTATTGGATTTATCTCGGGCCCCTGTTGATCTCGCAGTAGACAATGGTAGATTGTTCGCAGTTCTCTCTCAGACTGAATGCTACTGAGTTCATGCTGTTTTTATACCATCTTGATGCAAACACCCTACAAGAACAAGTTAACGAATCCGAACACTCCCGCGCCTTGGTTAGACCCAGAGGGAGAGTACAGCTATACTGATCTCGGGAATCAGGCATTATTCTGTAAAATTATTAGATGCTTAGATGGTTACCAAAACGTATATTGACAGGAAAGCAACTTTTTGGGAGAACTTCAGTGACGTAAAACATCACGAGTGCCTCAAGTATTTTTTACAGCGTATTGTAGGTTGTGGTGTAAGCTTTTCAGCTCGTGCAGTTTTTAGGTAAGTTCTCCATCCGGCTACGCGAACCTGTCAATGTCATTCTCAACTTCCACACCCCACAACCAATCTACTGTACCCACACCCCACGTGTCCAACTTCAAGCGTGAAGTGTTTTTGTACTTCCGTGTACATATACTCATTGAGACTGGTTCGCGCTAGCTGCAGCAGTGTTGTTTATCAAAACATCGCTAATTCAATACTCTAAGAAAACTAACTTTAGGCACTCCTGAAGTAACTAGAACTGAAATACTGTCGAAGCTCCCGTAAGCGGACACCCTCGGGAAGCAGACTGAAAGTGTCCGCAACTGGAGCTGGCCGCTTGGGGGAATGTGTAAACGACAGAGTTTGTATGAGCTAGAGTTCAAACGGAGTTTTGTCAAGGCGGCCGTAATGAGAGTTGCCCGCTTACGAGAGTGCCCGCTCAGAGAGCTTTAACTGTATCTACCGTCTACCTCAGTTCAATCTCAAGCATGGCCCGGCGCTTGTGTAGCGAACACCTTCTACACGGCCCTGTAGTGTGTAAGAATGTGTAAACACCATGCAATTTACAATAGTTACGTCCGTGACACAGCGGTTTCTATGCACGATTTAATGAGTTATGAGTTATGACTTATGAGTAGCTAACATGACAACTGTAAGGGGTTTGTTTTGATGGTTGACGTGCCGCGGCAGGCAGGAGCATATCACTGTTGACGGAAAAAAAATAGTTACACTTTTCCGACCACTTTTGTCGGCATCATCGTGTGAGGGCTTCTTTAGGGTAGAAAACAGTTTTGATGAACTTAAGATCACTTAACCCCTGAGATCCTCAGTTTCGACTTTAAATCTTGCCGACCTTCTCATGTTGCCACGCCCTTTGCCAGCATTGACCGCGTAACGCTTGTTAGAGGCCTGGAGATGAGCTTGATTTTTGCTCGGTTGCTAAGGAAACACCGCAGAAAAGTTTCAGAAAAGTACAATTCCGCCAAAATGGCGGACGCCGGCAGCAATGAGTTGACTTTTCTGCCGGTCGTAAAAGCCAACACTTCGAAACAAGGAAAGAAAAATAAGCGAGTTGGATTCAAAAATCTCCAGAGGCCGTTGTTACTCCCAAGCTTGGAGCTTAGCACTGTTGATGTGCAATTAGTCAGCAGTTTGTTCTCGCACAAACAAATCTGCAAGAAGGTTTGCGAATGGTTTACCGGTTGGCGATCATGGCAACAACGTATTTTATTATGCGGTGTATCTGACAAATGTACGAAGGGACAGCTACAGGCATTAGTGACGACGCTTGAACCAGTGTTTCATAGGGATTTTGCGACTAGGCTCAAAGGAATTTACCCAACAACTCTGATACATACTCGACAAATTCGTACTGCCCCGGCTCCGAGCTTTAGCAAGGAAGAGTTAATAATCGCTCTTCAGCCATCGCAGGAAATAGATCGAATTAATTCTTCAGTTACGGGTGCTGACATCGAAAAGCTCAAAGACGGGGATTCAGACAGTTTTCAAAGTGAATCGGGCGGGTTACAGATGAGTTTTAGTGATACAAATGTAACTGCAGACACAGGGACTGTCGGGGAGGCGGAGCGCCCCCTTATCCCCGAGGGGGACCGCGGTACAGTAATGACAGCATCAGCCCATACCATACAACCAGCTACAGACGTGGAGGAAAATCGTCGGCATGAGCATGCTCCACCGTTTTTAAGGAGAGTGAGCACGCCGCATTTTTTCCCGCACTTTAATCATCAGCAGCTGGGGTATATGAAAACTGCCTTGAGGACAGGGGATACCGATAAGCTGTATGGACATGCGCCTGTCACATTTAAACACGACAAGTGGTGGGAAGGTCACAAGGGAGCCCGGCTGGTCAAGCCGCACAAGAGTAAACTGTCAAATCATTTTAAATCACAAATCAATCAGGTCCATCAGGTATTGGCACTTAGTAGTTGAATATGATAAATAAGGTAACTTAACTGCCATAGTGGAAGTGAGTGTTAGCCATATACTACAGTGGTTAATTTACCTTAATATCAACTTCAAGTTGATAATCAATTACAGTTGAATCCCGATAACTCGAACCTTCAAGGGGAATCGAAAAAGGTTTGAGTTATCGGGAGGTTCGAGTTATTGACGGTAAAATTAGTAAGAAAATGACCTGAAGGGGAATCGAAAAAGGTTCGAGTTTAGCGGGAGGTTCGAGTTATTGAGGGTTCGAGTTATCGGGATTCAACTGTAAGTGTTTCACTTGTAAACATGCGCATATTTAATTTATATTATTGAAAAGAACCATTTTTGTTGTTGTTTGATCAGTGGCTGGATGATTGGCAGACGCACGAGAGAGTGGAGTTGCTGTCGGAGGTGGTGAAGTGTTGTGATGATGAATGTCTTAATTTCTTTGCTCAGTGTTTGACTCAAAGGTAAAGTAGAAAGTACAGTACTTGTAACATTTTTGTTGGTTGATCTGGAGTCCAACATGCTACAGTGGAGCCCCGTTAATCCGACCACCAACGGGCCATGAAAATCTGGTCGCATTAACGGGATGGTCGTATTAAAGGGGTTCTTAAATAAGAAAATGACTGAGAGAACTTCAGTTCGGGACAAAAGAAAGTGGTCGTATTAACGAGGTGGTCATATTAATGGGGTGGTCGTAAGGCGGGGTTCCACTGTAACTAGGCTGCTGTGCCTCCCACACATTGTGTGGTTAATTATGGCTTTAAGTAAAGTTTCAAATACTTCTAATAAGAATCAAGCAATCATAATAATACAAAGCACATTTATTGCTATCATTTCAGGCTCAGAGATCAAACAGATTTAAACTGTGTTCCAGACCATGTTCTGCTCAACATATTTTCATACCTAAATGTCCGAAGTTTGTGCCAAAGTTCTCAGGTAAGAATTAACAACAAAGACATGCTGGATGTTTTTTGCCACTCTACATGCAGCATGAATAATGTACATTGTACATTTGCTGGAATTTAACACATAAATTATAGAGCTACATGTACATGTATTAAATGAACAAAGATATTGTACCATTAACTGAACCACGAATGCTATGGCTTTATATAACTATTTTAATAATTTATTTTTTACTTTTTAAAACTTATTTTCTAATTTATTTTAATTTATTTTCTACTTTTTTAGAACTAGCCAAATCACAGCCATGATTCGAAGAAATGACCGAGACATTTTTTCTACCTTTTTTCTGCGTTTTTATCAAAGTAAGACCACCGCGATGAAAAAAGTTAAAAATAAAGCCAAAGTGTTCATGATTCAAGTGTCTGCTCTGTAACTTGATATCCCACTAATTGAAATAATTTATTTATTTATAATAAAATAATTATTATTTGTGAATGTGTTTTCTTTGTATGTTTGTATACCTTTAGGTTTGTTATCGGTGGAGATTTTTAACCAAAGACAGTAGACTGTGGAAGGATAAAATTGCTGCTATGGGTAAGTCAGTGGACTATTTTAATTTTTTAGGCAGCACATGTAATCTTGATAGTATAGCACGGAACGGGTGCAGCGAGGTCTGTACAGAAAAGACTGAGGGCCAATGATCTCCCAGTACAGTCCTGAGCAAGCTTGCTTTAAAAATAGCTGTGGAAATTAAACCATAACATATTATGTACATGTAAGAAACTTTATCCAATACTCAGAAACTACCGGACCGGCAATGAAGCATTCTGATTGGCTGATTTTAGTTATTGGCTCTCTCAACTGCCCTAGTTGTGTAATAATTATGTGTATAATAGCAATTTTACTTTCTGTTCAGGTGCCACTGAGGGAATCGTGGACTTGACTCAAAAAATTGAAGTCCTTGGTCAAGGCCAGGCTGTTGACTGGAAACAAGCGTACAGAGAAGTACGTATGTACTACAAACAAATGGCCGCAGTGAAACTCGAGGAGCAACAAGAGAAGGGTGAGTCACAAATAAGCCCCACCCCCGCACACTAATAAGCCCACCAAAATGTCTTTTGAGCAAAAATCAACCCTGGACTAATACTTTCAGAATTTTATATAGTATATCAGGTTATACTCTGAGAGGTTATACACAGCTCTATGAGAAACAGGACTGCAGGAAGACCAGACTTCAGGCAGACAGACCAGCTGCAGTCTTTGTCTGTCAGCAGTGCCAAAGAGAGTGCCATTCACATGTGGGACTGTACAGTCACAACAGACGCTGTTCTAGCGTCAGAGATGATAAGCAAGAGTGCTGATCCAATGGTCCTTCAGGACTGCAGGAAGCCTACTGCTGTGCATGTAGCTTGTCTGATTTCATGGTACCATTATTTTTACAGATTTGAAAAATAAATTAGCAGAAGCGAGACGGGAAGAGAAGAAGAAGACAAGAGTAACAGGTAAATGTTATGTTACAGTCAATATTAACTTCAGTTTTGTTGTTGAAGGTGGTCAATAATATTGGTTAATCCCATGGGGGGGGGGGGGGTATAATGAAGGAAAACAGATCGAGACTGGGAGGAGCAAATGAAGCGACGATTAATACATGTACATTTATCTTCAAAATACTCAGACATGTGATAAATTATAACCAACCCCTTTCCCTGAAAACCCATATCAAACATCACAAAATATGTTCTTGAATCTTTTGCTGAAACCCCACCAAAAACACCTATTAGAAACCCCCCTCCCCCCCCCCCCCAAAAAAAAAAAACCCCAACTATAATTGCCATCATGTGAGTTACAGCTGACTTTGAAGTCAGTGATTTTGCATGGATATGTCGCTTTACTGAAGGTGATGAGCTTAATTTATTTTACTGTACATATGTTACATGTAAGTTATCATTGGTTTTCTGATGGTTGTCATGACTGTTTCATACATCAGAATTGCCGCCCAAGCCCAGAGACGGTAATGATGGAAAGACTGTGCCAAGTGGTGTTGGTAAGAGATTTATTTAATATATGTCGTCATGTACACAATTCAATAATATTATCAGTTAATTTGATTATCAAGTGTTGTCAATTAATATCCCATTTTACAGTTGTGCTTAGAATCCAGGCCTTTGAGCGGAAGTGAGGCTAGAGTTGACTTTGTAGTGATACAAACCTTTCTGTTTTTCAAATGCAAATAATAATCATGTTAACTAGTTTCTGATCTCTATCAGCTCATGGTCAACCCAAACCTCACTTTCATACAGAGGCTTGATCACATTTCACAGAACTGTAAAATGGCCTATTTACCATTGTGCAAGTGAAAACTTCCAGCTACAGAGGGACATTAATTAAGTGGTAATATTATTACCACTCAGTTATTTAACTTTGAATTATTTTCTATTTCCTGCATTCAGTTGAAATAATGTTAACTCAATCCATGGAAAACATTGGTCCTGCACAGTCTGCACCGGCCGCTGACCAAAAGGAGCACGCTGACGAGTTTACATCGTCCGACTTTGATGGAAATGATTTAACAGGCGGGAACTTAAAGATGCTGGCTCGCAGTCTCAAGGCTCTGGCTCGAGATGAAGATAAACCTGAAGATTTAGATGTAGCTCTAGATGTGCGGCCCACTCTAGTGCAGGCCTCTAATCTTTTGGTAAGTGACCTGCACTGCCGGAGCTTATCCTGGTTTCTATAAGCATGAAGTGACTAGGAGTATTGCTACTCCCCTGGATGGGATGCTAGTCCATTTGACAGACCATTTGAGCCGGAGTCCAATGGATATAAGAATATATCAACAGAGCCACTGCCAATGAAACTCAAGTTAAAGTTGAGATATGAATCGGTGATAAGAGTCTGTGAGTTCTATGACAATGAATTTACAGCAAATTGATTAGTATAAAAACTCACCAGCCCAGCAGTAAGACGTGCTGCTTTGTAGACAAAACATGACTGAGAAAATATCTACAAAGTAGCAAACAAAATTAATGTCCAACAGGCTTGTGGGTTATACCGTAAATCTTCTCAAATATCGAAGACAGATTCCCAAAAAACTCCATTAGTTTTTAACACATACCTGTAGTAACCCCTTCCGCCAAATAAATACATTTATTTAATGAATAACTAAATGTATCCTTTAACGAATCTTTGCTTGTATTTATTTTGTAGGAAGGTGATGGAGAAGCAGGTAGACACAAGTTTCGTTACTTGTCACTTGCTGTCCAAGGTGTTTTTGCCGTCCGAAGAGTGCGGAGGTTACAGGTAGAGAAATGTAGTGTATTGTACGTGATTGATTGAAGGAGAACGTATCATGTGACACGCCTCAACATGTTTAACTCCCGAGAGTAACATCAGCTTGAACATTGGACTTGCAAAAGTTTTCGGAGACCATGGCAAATTTGTGTGCGTGTTTTTAGCAGCAGGGTAGTACATGTAGGTATAAAAAACACTCGAGGTTAAATGTTGTTTTATTGTAAATTTATTTTCTAGGGACACATGGATGCGATTCTTTGCTTACAGTTTGATAAGAGAAGGATTATTACAGGCTCCGCTGACCGCACAGTACGGTAGGTTCAAAATAAATCAACCTTATAGAGCAGTGTCGTACAACTAAAACCAAAGCAATTACAATGACCAATCACGACAAACGTACATTTTGTAAACAACACAATGAACCAATAAGAGCTCGAAGTAAATACACGTAACCGTCGCCAAGGGCGGGAAAACGCGTGCGACCAAGGCACGATTGTTTTGGTTTTGCATCTGATTGGTTGAGAAGGTGGCGCAAGTTTTTTAAACTAATCATGGAGCGTAGTCTGTAAACCAAAGTAATTCAGCGATAACTTTCGACACTCAATTGAAAACTACTCAATTATTTGTCAACTTGACAAAGACTTTGATTTCATTTTTTTTCTTTTTCCAGTTTGTGGGATGTAAGAAGTGGGCGAAGCATTCACAAGCTCAAAGGACACAAGGTGTTTATTTACGTGCTCAATTTTTCTCCGCTGCAGAAACGTCTTACCCGGGTACCAGAGGTTTGTTTTTCTCGTTCGCGTCGCGTTGGGCGCGTCAGCCGAAGCCGAAGGCCGATGCCACGAGGATTACTGAACACCGGAACCGGAAACCGAGCAAGAAAAGCCTCTGGCACCCAGGGTAGAAACGTCATACTGATGACGTAGCTCTAGACTGCAGAAATCCGTGTACAGTCGGGGGAACAAAGTGCCGGTTTTGGCAGATCTTCGTGGGAGCACTCGAAGAGTTTCCGAATCTTTTTATCCAATCAGAAACTAGTGCGAGCACTCACGAGTACTCCGAACGCAATCGCGCCAGCAAATACGTCATGTTGCTTAGCAACTTCGGGGACGAGCACCGCGGGCTCAGTCCCGTCTCGGAGGAGCTGGAGGCGGGATTTTGTCATCAACTGGTACTTATTCCCCCGACTGTGCAGTGTCGCTGATCAGATGTCACTTGCCCAAGAGGGAACTGCTTGTAGTCTTCTTACAGTTTGATACAAATTTGTATATTCTCATCACCTGTCTGCTTGTCAATGTATTGATATTGTAAGGAGACATTAGATGCTGATCACTGTACGTTTGTCATTTGCAGGGTGGAGTGCGGTGTCTGCAGTTTGACGACGAAAAAATCACCAGCGGCTCCTGGGACATGACTGTCATGGTTTGTTTGTTTTAGATTCGTATTTTCTAAATTTTAAAATGGAAATGTTAAGCCCGGGCCGTCACATTCTAACAGTTTTTTTTTCATTTTAGGTTTGGGATATCGTTAAGTTTCACAGACTAAAGGTGCTTTATGGTCACACTGGATGCGTGTCTTGTTTGCAGTTTAGTGGGAATACGTTGTAAGTATGGATCAACTCAGCTACATGTAGCAGGTTCCTTGTGGATAGCCTGTTCCAGCCGTATGTTCGTTGATAAGACTTTTTTTTTTGGTGGGCCTACTTTGGCGGGCACAGTCAATTGGCTCTTTCTCACTTCTTGCGCTCTGTTTGCTTTTAGAGTCACTGGGTCACATGACCGTACTATTCGCATCTGGAGTACAGTCACGTGGGAGTGTGAAGGGGTCATTGAAGGGCATGAAGGTGCGTATAGAACAAATGATCTAGCAAACGTGTGAGAAAACGCAGGTGGGGGAGATAGGTTTTGGGATATTTCACTAATCTCCGTTTTGTGTTTCTCTTTTCCCTGTTTACATCTCTTTTACCGCCTTTTCATACCATGTCTGATATATTCATATTCAGGTGCAGTCACAGGCCTACAGTTAAGCGGACAGTATATTGTTAGCGGTTCTGTTGATAGGTAAGGAGCATTCTTACAAACAAAATAAGTAAACAAATACACTGGAAAACAAAACAAGTAATCTGTGGTAAGCGCGGGAAAACATGTAACTGACGGCAAGTGCGGGAAAACACGCAACCGGCGGCAAGCGCGGTTGGTTTTTGCTTTTACCTGATTGGCCGAGATGACAATATCTTTGCTCTGATTGGTTAAGCATGTTGTTTGGATTTAACTCAGCAACGCAAAGCAAACATAATTAACTTACTTTCGAAGTTCCCGTATTTTTTTGCCCCATCCTTGTTATTTTTGCTGGAACAGTGTAGATTCAACGTGTACAATTTAAATTCTGAAGGGTTCTGGACACACTTTCAGTCGGGTGCATAATTTTATGAGTTTTGCTTGTTGTCATCTTTTAGGACTTTAAAATTGTGGAGTCTAGAGACGAGAGAGTGTCTTCAGACATTTGTTGGACATAGAGATGCTGTACTCGCCGTAAAGGTAAGAACAGTAATTAATATTTATTATATGCTGATTGATTGGGGACTCGATGCAGTCGCTAAGGTGTCGCCATGGCAGGTTCAAATGTACTTCAAACGGAGAAAGAAGGGGCACGTGGTATTGTTCAATCGTTAATCAAACCTTTCCCCTTTTGCCTTAGGTGCTTGGTAACCTGGTATTTAGTGGTTCCGCGGATGGTATGATCATGTTCTGGAACCTGGAAACTGGAAAATGCGAGGTTGCTATTCAGGGTCACGAGGGCCCAGTCCACTCTCTTGATTACAACGATTATCAACATTTCTTCTCGTCCGGAGGGTGAGGACATTTTATAACTGCCTTTCAAACTTATACAACATTGTTTCAGTTTGTTACTCGAACAGCAGTGTTTAAGACAGTTTTCCCCGCTTTATCGAACATTATTTTTTGTTACTCGATACAGCAGTGTTACACTAGTACTTATTGTTAAGACAGTTTTTCTCGCTTTGAATTACAGGGACCATTTATTAAAGGAATGGGACATTAGCACGTGTACGTGTCTAAGGTCCTTACAGGGACACAAAGGACCGGTGTTCTGTGTTAAGGTACGGTTATGTTCTTACATTGTATCCCCATTTACGCGCGCCTTCCAATGGCGGGAAAGTTCTGCCTGCCCCTTATTGGCGCCATAAGCTTGGCAACTAAACTATGTTGTATTTTTGCCAATAAAACGTAATTGAAGTATTCTCTTGCCTTGGTTTCTTGAAAGCATGCATGTGTCTTGGAGTTAGTATCATTACTCCTCTTGGATGGGATGCTAGTCCATCGCAGGTTACCCTCCCCTCCCCCCTCTCTCATTAGTTTTTAGTTTGCGCTAACAGTCTGCTGGTACCCGTGAAAATTAGCACAGGTTCCGAGATTTCCTTGTTTCTTTCATTTCCAATTTATAACTTGCTGTTTGTTATTGTTCCCAGGCCGTCCCACACAGGGTCGTGTCATGTTCTGCCGATGGATTCACGAGGATCTGGGACCTAGATTTCCCAGAAGGAAAGGTTTGTGACGTCACATAACTCCATAGCTTGTCGATGCTGATGATTTATCACACAAGCTGATGTTCTTTACTTCTCTTTCAGGGTCAAAGTAAGAGCATTGCTGTCGAGGACAACGTCATCGCACCACACACAATTCAACAAAATTCTCTTAAAAAATTATTTGATCGACGCACGATTATGTATAAATTTCGACGAGCGCGCCATGATATGCTTGTTAAGTGTATCAAAAATCAGGACAAAAGATGTTCCTAAAACAATATATCTAACACACGCTGAAATTGTTCTAATTTACGTTAAGTCATAATTGTGCGTTGCATCTTCAAAGGGCTATGTCACGCTATATTCGGCAATTTTATTACACGCAAACTTGTCTTATAGATTGAAACCACTAAATAATGGTTTCAAACCGTAGAAAAGCATAAAACAAATACTAGAAGCTGGAATGAAGTGCGGATGGTCAAAATTGGACAAGATTGAAACGTATTGCGAAAAGGTTAACTTGAAAAATATTTCAACTTTTAGTCCATTTGTATGAAACAAGTGGTAAATAATGCTTAGAAATCATCTGTGTTTGTTATGTAAGTGAGATTCCATCTTTGAATTTTATATTCCATTCACATGTTTGAGTTTAGAGCTCGTAAAAAATAATACAGAGAAGAATGTAAAACATATCGTGACACAGCCCATTTAACAACGGTTTGTTTTTGGTTGCTATGTAACCAGACAACAAACAAACAAACTGAGCAATTGTTTTCAAGAAGTGTAGTGAAGAGTAATGATGCACGAGGGCTATTAGTTATAATTAAGCTTCTACGAGAAAACAACTTGAATACAAACTACTGTCGCGTGAACTTTAGATCGTGCGATAATCACACGCTTACTTGAAGAGGAATATTAAATTGTTATCAATTATGGCAAAAACAAGCCGTAAACATCAATAATATTTGACAGTTTGCAACATTATTCAGTCTTAAACATGTGTTAAAAGATTTTGAATCGAAATGGAGGCCAGGGGATTAAGAAAATATAACGACTGCGTAGGGAAGCCACTACTGGAATCTATGCTGTGTTTTTGAAATAACAGACGAAGAAATCATTAAAATTCTTAAGATTTTAGAACTTATAAAAGTAAGTTATGCTCTTGTCGGGTAATAGTTATGTTATAAAAAGAGGAAATATGGAATTTATTGTTTGAATGTACAAAGATATCGATATTATACGTACGCAAGTCATGAAATAAGTATTGTTATATCGAGCATTTGAAGTATTCGAGTGAATAAAAAAGCGTATTTATAGTAACATTGCTTCATGTATAATTTTGCAATGTTTATAACATTGTTATTAAAAACAACTTTGAATCAACCTTGAATGTTCAATTTGCTCTTGCACAGATCAACCCTGTGCTTTCCACAGCGGAGAGAAAATCAAATATATCGCCGCGTGTCTTTTCCGTTCCACCGTTTTAACATTTGTTTTTATCTCTATTATTAGCACCCATCAGGTAAATGACGTCGATACAGTGAAGTGTGACTGAAGAGCTATTTTTTGCCAGGTTCTGGAAAATGTATGCTGCGGGCTAAATGTTAATAGTGTTCGTTTGATATGGCAGGCAGCCCTTGACCCCTGCTCGAAACCAACCACTGCCGTGTGAAACACAATGCAAACACGATGCATTGGTACTGGCGCGACTGAAATGCTACGTATGTTACTTTCCTCAAAACTCTCCTCATTTCCCTCCCAACCCCCCATAAAACCTTTTTCCCCAAGGAATTGTTTTTTCTGGCCTTAACGTACTATTCCAAACTATGGGAACAAAAAAATAAATCCTTCGGTTGTAAGCCCCCATCTTCCCACCTGAGGTCACTGTTTGCGTTGTAAATACCACAACAATCTCCTGCCATTCGATTTCAGATTTTGCTGTTGAAGAAAACAATTCTCCTGTTATAACTTGTCAGTTTCCCTGTTATAAGACCCTCCCCTCCTTCCGTGTTATTTTGATCAAACGGGCGGAGGTTTAAAAAGTCCGCCCGTTTGATAAGACTCCTGAATAAACTAAAAGCCCAGGGCTTCAAATAAGCGAGATTTTTCGGCATTTTGCTTCACGCAGGGCCAGGTCGAACTCAATTCCTTGTCACAGCGAGACTTTAAGGGCTCCAGCCGACTGCTAAAATAACAAGGGTCTAATTTTATACTGGCAAACACGAAGCGATATTATTTACACTGCAAGTATCGTCCAGAATATTAATCGCTTTATAATGTTCTATTTACTTTCAGCATGCCTATGTGTCGATTAGCAACACAGAAAATATTGTATCTAATTTTATGACTCTTACGTACTTACTGGTCCTTACTCTAAGTTTCGCAATCAATTCATTAACCACTTATTGTTTAGAGTAAAATCAAAGCTTATAATGCGTGAGCCCAGAGTCATATGAAGAATGGACAATGAAACAGATCCCTTAAGCTGTTGACACTATTGTTTCAATAGCACATTAATTAATGAGGAAACCGCATTTCAAAACACAAAAGTTGTTTTTATTCTCACTGCTCGGATAAACAATTGCACAATCCCGAAGGAGCGAAAGAGGTGTTTTCACATCAGGTGCTTTTGCTGTAATTAAGCGGTACAAGTGTCTGATTCTATTGAGAAATATTGACAATCATTTAGCAGCAAGACCTACGGCGCCAACACAACATCGTGTCAGAGTGGGTGGTGTTTTTCCGAGAGGCCAGTGTTGCAGTGCTTGATGTGACGCTCCAAGGATTTAGCGAACTACTAGTTTTCATCCTGGTGAGTATTAGCATTTATTTAAGATTTAAGTGATTGATCTAGTGAATTCGCTTAAAGCTTATAAGTAAGAGTCGATAAGAGTTTGTTCAATCTGTTCGACTCGATTTCTGTAGTTGTTAGTCGCAGTTCGACTCGTGCATCGAAGGTAAAATTTTGTTCATAGTTCTGAGCAAAATCCGAGTGTTGCCTGTACTCTTCAAATGTTGTCGAAACTTTCAAATCACTTCTAGTCGGCAAGAACTGATAACAAGAGTGGGATTAACCTGCCAATGACTCCGAACTGATGCAGTGTTTGCCTTGTGCAAATTATTTTAGTCTTTATAGTAGTGCCACTGATTCATCGAGGAAATGAAAGGCTCAGCATATTACATGTAAAGGTGCTGACGAACTGAGAGCATTGTCGTGACCCTCAGCAAATCGACAGGTTGATTAGCTGCGGATTATCGGACCTTATCACTGAGATCTGGAAGCTGCTACTCGATAAAATGCTACTTTCCTTGTGTTGGGATTCAGGTCACGCGAGGTGAACTTGTGTGAACTCGCGCATTGAAAGAGGCAATTCGTTAGTCCCTCGCCGATACAACAAAAAAGAAGCAATACTCGTAGTCTATGAGCAAAAGAAACCAATATTTGTTGATCTTCTCGACCTCTTTTTCTTTCCTTTCCTGACCTGTTATCTAAATCAGCATTCCTTCCTAAGCGGATGAAGATAAAGGGATCAATATGTCATTCTGTGACGGTACTGACTAAACCTTCCTTAATGTGAGAGTAACTGAGCTTTACTAGAGCTTAATAATAATCGATTGTCTGGCCTTACATGGGTCATAGTCTCTTCGTAGGAGAATTTGGTGCTATTTGGCGATTCTCTTTATGGTCTGGCTCCTAATTGTTAGAAAGATATTACACTCAGACATATGTTCAGCTTCCGAGCAAATTCGTTTCCGAGAATTTTTTGTACAACGGCGAGAAATACGAGTGAGGTTGTGTGTTTGAGTCAGTGGTGAGTCTGGTGCAGATGCCTGTGAGATCTCGAATTAGCTTTTATATTTCATTTTATTGCGACAATACAAGCAACATTGTAATTATTAAAAGACGTCACTAGTGTTTAGTTATGGCACCCTCCGAGGTGAATTCCTGAAAATTTTTTTTTTTAATAGCCGTCCGAAAACTGGGCGCGAGGCACGAGGACGGCACGAGGACTTCGCACCCAATCTTTGCGCGGCCACTCCCGCTGTCCTGGCATGATCCATGATTTTAAAACTATTTTCTTGATCGCACGGAAACCTTTACCGACCCATACTACCCATACTCCTCACTACAAAATTATATCCTCGCTTGGCCTCGTATGCATCTGACTTTCGAGTTTAGCTAGATACCGGCTAGTAAAAGGCAAACTTTATCCCTCCAGTGGATGCTTTTCAACCGTGAGCTCGACTTCTGAAATTAGTAATTTATATTTTTGAAAACTGCGAACTTTAAAAAAATAATTAGAGATACAGTTTCTTTGAATTATACGAGTAACGGACTGTTCAACAAATGAAAACTGAAAAAACTAAAGTTGAAGTAAATTTAGTTGTTTACTTTTTGGTCTCAAGGGGCTTTATTTGGCGGGTTCTTAAAGCTATGCAAATGATCGTCTAAAGTGGATTTAAAACAAAAACTTTGCTAATTCTCCAGCTGTCCGATTATGAATAAAGTGAGATCAGTACGTGCGAGTGAATCGGTGTTGATTTGACGTTTTAGCTGAAGTGTTTCACTCGTCGTGTTCAGCAATCCAGGAAACGCAAGGTAAAGTTTAGTATTTGATTACTAGTCACAGAAAAAAGAATCAAGCGAAACATTCTTAGTATAATTGCAATAAACCTCTAGATTTTTCAAAACAATCTTGGCAATAAAACAGAGCTTTGTTTAAGAAGCCGCAATTGAACTCCTCTGTGCCGTGCCAGCAGACTGACTCCGTCTCAAACTATCATCAAACGAATAACTTTGCTCGATCTCTGACTGTCGCTCTTAATTCTTACTTGTTCGACAATTGCTATATTCAACAACCACGGCACCGTGAGAATTTTTACGTTAAATATTATAATGTATTCAAGTTATATCTTTGTTTACTTAAATTGCGCTAATAAAGCGTTTTAAAAATGCACGAGTCACGCCTCTGAGAGTACAGTTTCACAAAGAACTTTACTGCCGCTCAACTTTTTGCTCCCCGAATCTGATCTATTTTTCTTGTCGCCCATCATTTCAAGTACCTGTTGACACATAAACGGAAATTTCGGTGTTTCATACGCTAAGGTACTTAACCCCCTCCAACCCTCACTGAAGGCAATAAAATATACGTTTCAATTGTTTACATCCAATAAGCTTCACATGTCGGCCCGCTCAAAGAGACGTAATGAATAGACGTAATTGGTGTTTGTTTGTGCACTGAGTTGTAATCCAAACAGCGCATTTTATACGCACCGTATTCTTATCAAGTCTCGTTCATGACATATAACCATCCTTGTTTTGCTACATTTTCGTCCTTACAGCAGCCTAACTAAAGAAGTTGGCCAGCATGTACGAGATTTCCTTTGTTGACGAAGACCACGAAGACTTCAGGATACAGGACCTGTTGGGCGAAGGTTCGTTCGCTCAGGTGTATAAATGCGTCGAAACCAAGTCACAAACTGTGTTCGCACTCAAAGAGTTTGACACGAAACACAAGGAATTTGACGAGAAATCTGTGGACCAAGAGGTGCTTGTGTGGACTGACGTGATTCACGAAAACATCGTGCGACTGTATGCGTCCTTCACCACCGGCTCTTATATGTACTTTGTTCTGGAATACGTGGATGGAGGAAGCCTGTTCAATCACATGATGCAACGACACAAATACAGCGAGAAGGAGGCTGCGAATATATTGAAACAGGTAAAGTTCTACCTCACAAGTGACGCAGGTGAATTCTCAGTGATCAATACAGATTACTGATAAAGAAACTCAGCTGTTTGGGATTTCTGTTTTTCAATCCTTTCGCGGATTAATTTTAGCTTTCATTTGCAATGTATTGTCATTTTCATGTTCTGTTATTTGAAAAAAGAGGCCGTAAAGTTTAAAGTTGACGATTTCAAGGCGGTTCTTGAGAACCCTGAACAAGAAAGAAGTCGTGTCGAAATTCAACTTTTATCAGATCTTTTTTGACTATGACAAAAATGTATCAAGTATGAGTGAAATAGACCGGACCACCATACACAATTATTTTATAACTAAAATTTTAAGCAGTTGCAGTACGTTTTAGCAAATTCTACACCTCGATTCTTCAATATATGTTCACAGCAAACCAATGACTTTTCGGAAATCTTGGCTGTACAATTCTGCGAACAGCTGTATCTTTTAACTAATCTGGTGTCTGTGAGGATAGTTCGTTCAAAGATAAAATCAAACATTCCAAAAAAGAAAAATACAGCTATTCAAATGGGAGGTCCTGATAAAAAATATCCTGGTGATATAAAAATTGATTAATGTTTGAAATTATTTATTTTATCATAGCCGCGTATTTATCTTTTTAATAGACTTTCCCGGATGGTATTTCTATAAAAGGGGTAATTATGGGATTTATTTCACGCTGCAGTAAGATCTTAATACCAAAACAAAAACACACCCTTGAAACTATTCTTACGATTTTTAAGAAGCAAAACTAAATGTGACATTCAGAGAGGACTGAAGGAAGTATTCTGTAGAAAATATTTCCGCTTCAGTTTTGCCGGGAGACCGATATCACTATTCCCATGCCGAACTCGAAGGACCAACCACAACAATTTTGGAACTCTTTTATCAAACTTATCATCAGCCGCCAGCTATCTGTAGAACATTATCTATCTTTTGCCATCGTGTTGTTTCGACACGTAGCTTGTTCTCGGTGTGATTCTGAGCATGTTTCCTATGATATCTGGCCTGACCTATCAACCCTTCACTGCTACAATTAGAAACAGTGTATAGAATTCCTTATACGGTTGTTATACAGAATCAATAAATACTTCCAACTATTCAAAGAACACTTGATCAGTCGACAATATGAGTTCAACAATATGATATTATTTGCACACATGTGTGCAAAAAGTGTCTCGGCTTACAGTCGCATTATCTTAAAAAACAAGGTAACATTGTATAAAAGACCGTAAACCCTAATTTTAAGATCCAGCCCTCTTAATTCAGGAATCCGACTTCTTTCTAATAGTGGTGGTGACGTTGGTTTTATGTTTTATGCCAAAACTCTGAATACTGACACCAACTGAAAACTGAACGTTTTAGTCAAAGGACGTGACTGTTCTACACTTGTTTGAATTCTCCGACTTATGAACTTTACTGGAGCAATTTCCTCTACGTGAATTAATTGCGCAAACTTTACTGGGTGCTACAAAACATATTAGCACGTACACACGAAACGTGAATCAACTCACGAGATCCGTTCTCCAACTTGTTTTGTAATTAACGAACTCTTTTTCAGGAATTGAACCTTGTTGATTTGACATCAGATCTTAGAGGGAGCACTGTGACTACAGCATTTCAACTGCTACAGTTTTAGGCAATAACAAGAAAGCTTGTCAAGATTCATAAAATTGCAAAATGTCGGAACACTTTATCTTGTCACCTATTATATAATCAGTGGTACTTTAATTAGTCTTTGGCCTTGGGTGGGATACACCAATTTAGCCTGCGCAAGAGATGAAGGGGTCTGACCCCTTCATTCGCTCTTGGCTTGCGTTAATACCGTAAGTAATGTGTTGAGAAACAAAAAGATTAAAAGTAAAGACGAAGGTAAAATGAAGCAATGTTACATGTACGGCTGTAGGTGAACGTCAGCGATTAGCTAGTAAGAAATAATCACTTTATTCTGGACCTTTATTATTTCTGAAAAACTCAGCGTTTTGTACTGTTTTACATCTTTCCCATTTTGTTGTTCCTCAGGTGCTTGAAGCTCTTCACTATCTCCACAAGAAACGCATTGTCCACCGAGATGTCAAACCGGACAACATACTGGTAAAACAGGTTCCAGATTCTGGTGATAAAACCAAACAACAGCTTACAATCAAGCTATGCGACTTTGGATTCGCCTTCAAACTCCCACGTGGTGCTGATGTCACGTGTTGCCCCGCGCGGGGCGCGCCGATGTTTTTGGCACCAGAAACAATCCTCGATAATCCTATTGGTCGCCCAGTGGATATATGGTCCAGCGGCGTATTGCTTCATCTCCTCGTGGCCGGCTATCCACCATTTTGGCACGACAACAACGAAAAAATGTTGCTGTCCGCGGCTCGAGGCCAGTTTAGCTTATCTACCCCTTGCTGGAGCAAAATTTCCAATTCCTGCAAAGATCTCGTCAAGTCAATGCTCACCGTGCAGACATCCAAGCGAATAACAGTTTTGGAGGCCATAAGACATCCTTGGTTCTTAAAAATGTCCACCTTGGATTCGCCGCGACCACGCAGAAAACACAGTAGCGCATTATCGAACAGTTCTCGTCTCACGGAGAAGCTCAAATGCACGATCAGCGAGATGCACTCTAGCATGAAACTGCAGCGGTTAGGCCTGGATCATTTGAAGGGAAAATTCTTCCCCCTTTACCATTCAGCCATGAATTTGACCGAGGTCAGATAACAGCCGTATCTACCTGGGTACCAGGCGTGTAAATTCCGTACTGCACAACTCAGAGATCCAACACAGTCCCATCTCAACGGACACTCGTTAATGCGGACTCTAAGGTGACATCTCTCTAAGGAGGACACTTGTCCAAGACAGACAGTCGGGGCTGGTCCCGGACGTTTCAAGGCTAACATTCATATCATATAATTACAGATCTTTGTCATTTCATAATCGGACGTCATTACTTGTCAAGACAAATAGAAGTGGCGTGGCTTAAATGTTTCGTTTATTTAGCGGTGCTTTTACATTGGAATTAACTTTTATAAATTGTATTTACAGCGTGTTTATAGCTCGCTTTTCAATTGAGTGTCGAAAGAAATCCGGATTGCTGTGGTTTTGCTTTTCTACGCTCTATAATTGGTTAAAAAAATTCGCGGATGCAAAACCAAAACCAATTGCGGCTTGGTCACACGCGTTTTCCCGCGCTTGGCGCCGGTTACGTGTATTTGATTCGAGTTCGATTTTCTCATTGGTTCATTGTGTTGTTTACGTTTGCTGTGATTGGTCATTGTAATTGCTTTGGTTTTGGTTTTACGACACTCAATTGAAAACTGCTTTATTACAAGGAGCAATTAGCTGGAATACTAAGTTCCCGAAATAGTAATTAATTCATTTTTTTCCTTTTGTTCATAAAAAAACGTTACGGTTCTTCATGCTTACAAGTGTATGATGCTTTCCGCGGAAAGAAGTCTTCAACAAAATCTACGTTTAGTCGTGGAATGCTGCAAAAAAAGATATTGTTCTGTATATATATCTTATTATTAATCAAGCGCAAGGGCCGTACTGGAAAAATATCGGCCGCAAGGTCCGTATACAGAAAAGACCGAGGGTTGATATTCTCGCAGTACGGTTCCGAGTATGGTTAATCAAGAGATTTATTACACGACTTTGTGCATTAGCTGTAAAAATAACAATGTAAGAAACTTTGCCCGGTCCAATACTTACCGGCAATAACGCATTCTGATTGACTGATTTTAGTTCAGTGGCCCGCTCAACTGTCTGAGAACAAAATAACTGTTGTTGGCATGGTAACGCCAAATTCAAGATGACTTAAGTGTGTGATCTTCATTTTTTCCACTTACCCAATTGTTAAAATGCGTGACTATTAGATTCAATCAGAGGTCTATAACTAGTTATAGACCTCTGATTCAATAAATTATTTACAGCATATTGCCTAGTTTTCTTATTTCTTTTCTTGACTCAAAATTTAAAACTCCTGTACCCAGACCCTGCTTGTTAGCGTTGGAGTGAAGGCCTGGTAACAAGATTGCTCCTCGCTGCATGTGATATCCCATGCTTCAAAGCGAGCGATATCCTGCGGATAACAGGACCCGCAAAAAACACACAATCATGATTCCAGGAGCCCTGGATTCTCCAAGAGCCTATATCTCTCAAAATCAGTACATCAGCGGGGGTGCAAGTGCCGATTTTGGGCTGAGCCGGGAGAGTTTCAGATTCTTATTATCCAATCCAAAAATAAAGGGAACACCTTTGAGTACTGGCCGAAAATAGCCCATTTACAGTTGTGTGCTCAGAAGCGAGGCTCAAGTTGACTTTGCCTACAAACCTGGTTTGGCCTTGCTTTTCGTATGTAAATCGTTATATTCTTATGCTAACTGCAAGTTAGCGGGGTTTTACTGTAGTTATCTCATGTCTTGCCAGCATGTTGCTAAGCAACATTGGTGTCGAAAACCGCGGGCTCACTCAATTTTTTAGAAACCGGATTTCTTCCTAAATTTACTGTAGAAAAAAGACCGATCGCGATAAAACGTAGATTTTGTAAGTTTTTTTAGTACTATATTTCAACTATATATAACATTGTACCTGAAGAAGACTGGTTTGGCCAGTTGAAATATAGTACTCAAAGAACTTAAAATATCTACGTTGTATCGGTCTCTGCTTCTACACTGATATTTTCCACTTGTTAGCCGATTAGATCACGAGTTGATCCAACGTGCTTGAACGTTTTTTCTTCCTAAATGGTACTTGCTCCCACCGAAATAGAAAACGGCCACTTAGTTTACATAGTTTGATGCAAACACACACAAGAAAGTTTGGTAGAATTCGAAAAGTACTTAAATTTTTACATAAACTTTCGAATTCTCCCATACCATACTTTCTCTCGTGTTTGTAAACAGTACACACGCGCCATGCAAGTAGTGAGTCAGTAGTCTTATGGAAAAAAAAATACTTCAGGAGGGGGGTGAATAGGGGTATGCGAATCCGCTAATCCGCTATAATTTTTGGCCAAATCCGTCAATCCGCAAATATTTTTGCTATAATCCGAATCCGCGAAACTTTCAGGCTCAAACGCTGTGTATGATGTTAACAAAGGACGAGAAAATGACTGCCGAAAGTTGGGCAGCAACCATCGCAGACGGGAGTTTCTAGGGAGGTTCGCGGGCATGCTCTCCTGGGAAAATTTTAAAACCTAAGCCCTCGGAAATGCGCTTTCCAGCAATTTGAGGATCAATTGAAGTTTTTTAGTTGCTATGAGTTTGTCACAATATTATTTTGCCCTAACTATAAAAAATAAAAACAGAACAAGATTATCCCAAAAAGTTGACAATAATTGAGGTGGATTTTTGTTGTTTAGAAATTTCTAAATTTGATATTCTCATCACGAACTTAGATATATTCATTTTACTCATTTTACTCATTTTTACTCATTTTACTCATTTTACTCATTTTACTCATTTTACTCATTTTACTCATTTACTCATTTTACTCATTTTATTCATTTTACTCATTTTACTCATTTTACTCATTTTACTCATTTTACTCATTTTTACTCATTTTACTCATTTTTACTCATTTTACTCATTTTACTCATTTTACTCATTTTACTCATTTTACTCATTTTACTCATTTTACTCATTTTACTCATTTTACTCATTTTACTCATTTTACTCATTTTACTCATTTTACTCATTTTACTCATTTTACTCATTTTACTCATTTTACTCATTTTACTCATTTTACTCATTTTACTCATTTTACTCATTTTACTCATTTTACTCATTTTACTCATTTTACTCATTTTACTCATTTTACTCATTTTACTCATTTTACTCATTTTACTCATTTTACTCATTTTACTCATTTTACTCATTTTACTCATTTTACTCATTTTACTCATTTTACTCATTTTACTCATTTTACTCATTTTACTCATTTTACTCATTTTACTCATTTTACTCATTTTACTCATTTTACTCATTTTACTCATTTTACTCATTTTACTCATTTTTACTCATTTTACTCATTTTACTCATTTTACTCATTTACTCATTTTACTCATTTTACTCATTTTACTCATTTTACTCATTTTACTCATTTTACTCATTTTACTCATTTTACTCATTTTTACTCATTTTACTCATTTTACTCATTTTACTCATTTTACTCATTTTACTCATTTTACTCATTTTACTCATTTTACTCATTTTACTCATTTTTACTCATTTTACTCATTTTACTCATTTTTACTCATTTTACTCATTTTACTCATTTTTACTCATTTTACTCATTTTTACTCATTTTACTCATTACCATAGATACAATTTGCGGCTAGATTCTTGAAATAATATTAGAGTTAAATTTTATGTTTTAGTACAAATGGACTGAATTTTTTTCTCAATAAGGCAAACATGACTTGCGATTTATTGTTGATAGCAAATGGTTGGAACCCAGGAGTATCAGTAGTTATTCTAGAATGATCATCTGGCTGAGTGTAGTCCTGAAAAGGGCTGTTGTGGTGACTGACGTTTCGACAACCTGAGCGGAAGTCATCTTCAGAGTCAAGTCATTCTTACTATTTTTTTATTACTCCAAAAATGTTACGTCTTCTGAAGAAAGTCATATTTGCTACGGAGAAGCCTGACTGATAAGGAAGGATGAAATCCACTGACCCTGATCCGAACAATATAATAAGCAAAATCCAAAATCCGGTCCTAAAAATCGCAACAATCCGTAATCCACTGCATCTGCAGGATCCGCAAATCCGTGGAAATTATCCATTGAATCCGTAATCCGAACGAATTTTTTGGCCAAATCTACCGATCCGCAAACCTATTCACCCCCCTCCTTCAGGGGCAAACAGTAACGAACGCCGAGCCCTGGGGATGAGGGAAATTGTTCACGACGGATATATTGGTCAGCGGCTGGAACCCCTGCTTCAAAAGAATAGACCACCCCTAATCGTCCTCTTTCTCGTGGTACTCCGCCATCTTGTAAAAGGTTCGAATTTTCATCGATAGTTTGAAGCTTTTACCTTGCCTTAATCGGAGAACGTTACGACAAAAACTTAGCATTACTGATCTTTGAGCTCTCTTGTATCCGACAGGTAATTTTCAAGCGGAGCCATGCAGATTTTCGTCAAAACTCTGACAGGGAAAACCATCACCCTTGAGGTAAAGTTTGTGACACGTGCATGTTGTTCTGTGTATTTGATCACAAGATATGCAATCAGAGCAGCTATTTTTAATTCGTTTTAACAGTGCCTTAGCGCTAAGCCAGTAAAATTTTTATTTTGCATTTTTGAAATAGTTTAAGTTGCGATAGAAATTTACAAAGTTGTGATAGAAAATAATGTTTGCATTGGTCGCTTATAAATTTTGTAGCCTGATTTTTACAAAATATAAGTTAACCTTCCTAAAAGGATTGTTCATCTGCTGCTGTATGAACAGTTTTAGCTTTTAAACTGTGAACTGAAACCAACAAAATTTAGAACTTAATCTCAAAATGCAGTGTTTGCATCATTACTTGGTGCAAAGATGTGTTTAATCATCATCAAACTTGCAAATGATTCCCCAGCAAGCTTTGGCAATTTGCCAGTCATACAAAGCTTCCAAAAAAACATTGAAAGTATGCTGTATCATTGAAGATTTGCTTTGATGACAAATACAGTCAACTCTCTCTAAGACACACACTGATAAGACCAGCACCAACTGTCTGTCTTAGAGAGGTGTCTGCCTTAGAGAGAGAGCCTGACGCTATAAAATCTGAGACGGTGAGGTAATTATAATACAGTGGAATCACGATTTCTCAAACCTTCAATTTAAACCAAACAAAAGTTGTTTCCCATGGATTTGTTTCACTGTAATTTTACCCCCGATATTTCAAACTCCTGATCTCTCAAACCAATGTTTTGGTTTCCCTTGGAGGTTCGAGAAATTGGGATTCCACTGTAATATACAATGTAATTTGGTTACATGATGACATGATGCTGCACTGCATTACCATGTGTCAAATGTTCACAGGTTTCTTGATAATAATAATAGAATACATTTTATATAGCGCCAAAACCCAAACATCCAATGGCGCTTTAAAATATTGATTAAAAAGGTTTATAAGATACTGGAATATTAAAAATGATACAGGTTTTCATTTCCGTTTTGTAAATGTCCTTGAATTTTTAAGGATAAAAATTAGTGAGAAAAGTTTAACACAACGTTTCGATGTCGCCATGACATCATTTTCAAGTGACAAAATAATAAAAATTCAAACTGTCTAATATATACAGTGTGAGGTGGTAAAACATGCCAATGAGTAACGTAAAAAAGAGTACAAACCCTGTATCAATTTTGTTCTTCAAACTTAGTTTGGCTTGTCAGTGTGGTAATGTTTTTTTGTTTTTCCCAGGTTGAACCTAGTGACTCTATTGAGAATGTTAAAACAAAGATTCAAGACAAAGAAGGTAAACACTGTCTTTTTCAATAATAAACTTTTATTTCTTTTGACTCATCCAAGATGTGGGGCGGGGGCTTACACAAAGTATCTTTTAACTCTGCACAAGCAAAACAAATGGATTTGCCTGTCTGTCTGTTTGTGGGCCTACATGAATTGGACGCCTGGCCAACACCTGGTCTGCGAGAAGAATGGGTACAAGTACTTATCGCCGGAAAACAATCTCCACTTAGCAGACTTATTACTGTTGGCTGCTGTTTGCCAATTTGAATTTTAAATGCATTGCTCTTTTCATCTATCAAAAAATAAACTCTTTGATCAGAAAATAAATAGAGCAAAACTGCATTATACAGCTGCCAAGTGTGCAATAAACATGCTACATGTATGTACTTTTCTGGTGGGAAATGATTATACAAGAATGGTGAATGGAAACAACCCATAAGCCCGGTGACACATGTACACACACACTGCAGACTTATTTATTTATTATTTTTGTGGGATGAGGCTGCACTGTTTACAGCACTGTGCTGCCCACAAAATGTGTTTCTGTACTTGCATAATTTTATACGTTACATTCGCCACTGCTAAAAGGTACCGCGTTAACTCTAAGGACTTTAGAAACGAGAAACAATCTGGGGCGAGTCACATTTACTGGGGACGCATCATCAAGCTGGATGCCTTTTTGTTCCCAGTAGTGGTCCCACAAGCGACGTCGAGATGCTTCTCATTTCTAAAGTGGCGAATGCTAATTTCTCTGTCCTCTTGGCTAATTCATTCTAAGACACATGGCTGGCCAGTATGGGGAATAATTCTATTTACATGACAAATGACAACACAAACCCTTTTTTACCCCAGGAATTCCACCTGACCAGCAAAGACTGATATTTGCTGGCAAACAGCTTGAAGATGGACGCACTCTTAGTGATTACAACATCCAGAAGGAGTCCACTCTCCATCTTGTGCTTCGACTGAGAGGAGGAGCAAAGAAGAGGAAGAAGAAGAACTACACCACCCCCAAGAAAATCAAGCACAAGAAGAAGAAGGTATGATCAAGCTCTTATTTCTCCTTTCAATGTCATTGCATTGTCCACCAGACAAGTGAGGAGAATAAAGAAAATCATCAACTAAGGACAGATTGTAACATGTTGTTCCGCTGTGTTTTATTGGTCTGATAACAGGGTAACTTCCAGATAAGTTTAAAAGGCAAGGTGTCAAATTATAATGGGTCAATATAGATATGGACCTCACCAAATCCTCGGAAGTTTCCCATGAATTTGTCGGGTCAGGTACAGTACATGTAGCTGACCTTGTCTGGTTTTTGGCCTGAGACGCCTCTCTTATCTGCAACAGTGTGATAATGGTCGAAGTAACGATAACAACGCAGCACCACTTGGTGAACATTCGGACAATGTCTATTATTTATAATTTCAAAAGTTGAGTACGTTTCTGCAGGAACCTTTTTTGTGTATCCTGAAAAAAATATGCAAAACTCACCAAAATTAGAACCTGCAAAAATTTAGTGTGCGTACATGTAGCACAAAAATTCTGACCATCTCCCGGACTGTTAAGAGCTCTTCAGGAGCATCCTATTGAAAGTTTTCTCAAAATGTACAGTTTCTCCCTACTGGTTTTCACAGTCCTCATAGACCTACTATTAGGGAGAATTTGTTTATAATACATCTTTTTTCATATTGATGTGAAGAGAAATTAATAACTGATTGCTCTTGGGCCTTGAGGGAGTTGAACCTTACATGTACATGTAACTACATATAGAGTTGCTAAGGACGCTAATTTGTGGAGCGTTGTGAAATGCCAACATCCCAGAAAGAACAAGTTATGATGAGATTGAACATGTCACCAAAATGACATTGCACATGTGTAGCTAGTACCATTCCTAACTACATCCATTACAACATCCTTGTAGTTGACATTACCCCCTTACCCATATCAGTGTTCCCACTAGTTTTGGAAAACAGGAGTCCCAAGGACCCCAGTTCCAGTAATTGGGGTCCTTTCTATTTTTTAAGGGTCCTCTAAGGAGAAAGGCATTTTAAGTGATATACACATCATGTAATATTACACGAAGTATGACCGCTGACCATCAATGAGCCGAGAGTTGTTCGCTCGTTCGCGTGATTATCATTGTGATTCTTGCTTCGTTTTCGAGTTTGCAGCCAAATTTTCATAGTTTCCAGCTTGGAGAGGTAATGAAAAGGTAAAGGAAACTAGTGAAACTTTAACATTGTTTCTTATGTGTGTTTTGTATCTTGAAAAATCTTATTTATCTCAAGAGTAGACCAAACTATGAAAACACTCGAAATTTTGAGCGCTGATTTATGTGCGTCCCTGGGACGTACTGTGGCTAAAAACTGTGCGTCCTTTTTATTTTTTGTGCGTCAGATACGCACAGTTGTGCGTTAATGGGAACACTGCATATAACATGTGCAGTATGAAATCTTCTTGATGGTTGCATTAGGTCATGATATTTAACCTCGCCTTGACCCTCCTTTACTAGGTCAAGCTGGCGGTGCTGAAGTACTACAAGGTAGATGAGAATGGAAAGATCACTCGTCTGCGGCGAGAGTGTCCATCAGAGTCCTGTGGAGCTGGAGTATTTATGGCCAGTCACTTTGACCGTCAGTACTGTGGCAAATGCTGTTTGACATACGTGTTTAGCAAGGCACAGGAAGGCAAATAAATGGCAAATAAAATAAACTCTTAAATTTCCATAGCTTGCTTGTCTTGTTTTACAGTAAAACTAAAACCTGTTGCAAGCATAGTGATTGGATGAGCCAGATGGCGTGTCGGCACCAACGCTTAACTCCGGTTTCTGTAGCATGAAGCGACTAGGAGTATTGCTACTCCCCCTGGATGGGATGCTAAAGCCATCATTTTACCAGGTTGACCTAACAAATCACTGGTGTTACCCATTTACACTCGTAGGTGGGCCTCTTACCTTGAAATTTTAATTTGCGTGACTAACGTTACAGAAATACCATGACTATTGTCCAATCATGTTTGAGGTAAATTTATTTTCAGTTGTTAACAAAACCAGGTAGATACTAGATAGTATTATCCAACCTGGAGACGGAAATTTCAATAAGTTAGCTTTCCTTGTAGGCTCGATTTTCAGCCGTTTTGTGAGCCCGTGTTCCTCGCGAGGACGATTTAAATGGACTTCCAAAATGGCTGTAAATAGAGCCTACTTTTCTTTTCTTGACTGCCCGTAACCTTTTTTATTTTCTCGTCAAAATCTAAACATCACCCAAAATTTTGCGATTTGCATAAAACGCGAATTTTTAATAAGTAAGTAAGTAAGTAAGTAAGCAACTTTATTTTACGAGGGTAAACACATAACAGTTAAACACTGATAAACTAGTGGCCCTCGATCCAAGGTATCTAAATTTAAATGGTCTAAAATATGATTTACAATGAATTTTGTAAACATTTCAAATAGGCCAATTTCGATATATTAAAATTCTAACTTGGCTCCGAGGCTTAGGGGAATAAAAGAAATTATTTATTCATCCCTCAACCTCGATGTGATTTCTTTTCGAATTATTTTGTATTATTCCCCTCAAAACCTCGGAGCCAAGTTAGAATTTTAATATATCGAAATTGGCCTAATGCGCCCATTTTGGCTCACCATTTGCCTTAGTCTCCTCTCGGTTCGCAAAGGATCTGTGACGTAGATTAAGGAACACGTGACTTCAGACAAAGAAACTGTGACGTAGATTACATTCTCGTCCCCAGAGGCCACGATCCTTTTGGTCAGCACCAAGAATCGAGACCTCTGGCCGGAACCAATTTGTTGAGCATGCGCAGAGTAACCGGAAGTCCGCGAATCGCGGACTACCGTCAAATCTGACAAATCTGATTGGCTGAGAATATAGAACGAGTACTCTGCGCATGTTCAACAAATTGGTTCCGGCCAGAGGTCTCGATTCTTGGTGCTGACCAAAAGGATCGTGGCCTCTGGGGACGAGAATGCGTAGATTAAGGAACATGTGAGCCCGTCAGCCTTCTTTTTTCAACGGGAAGGGTATACCGCAAAAAAAATTCGCGTTTCCTGCAAATCGCAAAATGTTTTCGCTGTACGGTGGTGGGGGTATGACTGGATGTAAGTCCGAGTGTTAAAAATAGGTTACATAATCGCATGGACGCGGAAGTAAAATTAAAAGTAACTTTTTATTAGAATTCACTTATTAGTATGCAGGAGGAATACATATTTGACGCTCTGTCTATATCTTAGTAGCATTAAACGTATTAATACAAGGAAAGACACTAACAAAGATTTTCTTCGCAACCTCTAGCGTAGTCTCCCACTAACCCTGGGGAGAAGCGTTGCGTGACGACACAAATAACGGCTGCGTAGGAGACTACCTCTCTAGCCATAGTAAAGACTATGCGGTATATAAACTTTCATGGCTGTTTATTATATTTTCCGTTTGCTGTATCCTGTATGACCTGACTCGTCCCCAGCCGTATCTCAGTCTCCTATTATATGCGAGCCGGTCTTGGGGATGCTGCGCTCTCCTCGGCCGAACTTCTCTCGTTTTAATATTATCAGGAAACAAGAGAGACGACTGGGGACGAGTCAGCTGTATGACTATGCTAGCGATAATGTTCCATACGAATCTTAATTGTTTGACCACGAAGTGATGTTTTTAATCTGAGCTCACTGCTAGTATCATTGCTGTTCGCGTATGTAATAGGTTCTGGTGTTAGAACAAGGTACAGAATATCAAATAGAAATGACGTCATCAAATTAAATCCGCAATCTTGCATATCACTATTCAGTGTCATGACGTCAGAAAATAGCATAAATCGATACGGAAACTATTCCAAAACAATGATGGCGTTAAAATGAACTAATACTGCAAAGTTACTGAAGTAAGATTAAAAAACGTTAGACATCTTACTTATCTTATCTTAGTCCGTTTTCTTGAAGTCAGCAAGCATGCTGCTTAATTCCAAAGCAACGTCAAATATATTAGACTTAACTTCATAAATATCTAAGTCATTGACCTCAATAAAACCCAGCTTTAAATCCAAGTGTTCAGAAGCGGGACTTTTCGAATGCTTTTCGTCATCGCAGCACGAATTTGTGCTTGTGTTGACACTACAATGTCCTTTCTTTGAACGGCTACTGTCGCTTGTCGAAGTGCATATCTCCGGATGTATGACTTTGTTGTCGTTGCAGGTGCAATGCATGAGGGAGTCAGAGCTCGTGACCTGTTCAGCGTAGAGTTCATCGCTTTGAAAGCTGTCAAATTCCTCCAAGTGTAGAATGGACTCCGCTTCCAGGTCGTCGATTCTTCCCTGGCTTTTTGCGAATCTGTCGAGTGACGGTGCTTGAGACACCACACCTCCCTTTGTCCAGTCCTTTTCCAATGTGACCTTGAATATTTCCTGACTCGTCGCTTTGTTAGCTTCGATTTCATATTTAAGAATTTATTTGTTTTCGAGGAAAAATAGGTAAACATAAAGCTAGCCAACCCTGAAGACGCGGCATTCTCCCTTTCCGCTCTGTAAAAGTCGACTAAAATAACCACAGAGATGTTAACTAGAATCAATATCATCCAAAGCACGAATATAGACAGAAACAGTGGACCGAGGATCTGGTGTTGAAGTTTCACCTGAGGAAAGTTAAGTTTTCCACCAATAGACATCTGTATTACTGTTCCAAGGGATTGATAGAAAGATGAAAATGATTTTATGGTTACGCCAAAAGCCAGGCCTCCAGCCAATGAGAAAGCAAGCAACGAGTTCGCAAAGACGGCTCCGAATGATATAAGAGATCGTCCCGATCTCCGTAAAGTTCCCGCCATTTGACAAATATGGGCATTGAACTTCACGAGCTTCAGCAGACGGATGGTTACGATAAAAATGACAAGAGCTAGTAAATAATTCTCATATTCAGACAGCCTGGCTATGCGGTCTGGACTGTAATTATCGTAAGGATTCTGTTGAACTCTCCTGACATAAGAACTCGTTTGCTTTGCCTTGAGTAGCACCATAACCCCAGCAGAGATTGAAGTTAATATCTGCAAGATATGGACCCAGTTCCAAATCTGCGTGAAGTAAGCTCTCTTTTGACGCTTGAGTTCTCTGAGTTCCAAAGACAAGAGAATAATGATACAAACGACAAAAAGAAGATGACATACTTCGTAAAAGGTGTTAAAAGATTCATTAGATGGCGGATAAAGAGCCAATGTATGCACATCAACAGTGGTGATAACTCCACCAGTTGGTAATCTCTCGTATAAATACTTGGCAAAGTTAAACAGCCTACTTGATGGTTCATGGACAGAAAATTCAATAAACACAGCCACTGTGAACTCGTCAATCCAGTCATTGGTTTGAAGTTTGTTTACAACATCCATGGCCGATTCTTCATTGTATCCGAGATATGCCACATACCCTCCACCGTCATATTCATTATGAAGTCCTTTGTATGGAAGAGTTTGCAGTTTATGCGGTGACTGGTATCTCCAAGGCTTCGGACAAAGCTGGTAAAGCTCCATTATTTTTGAAGTATGATTTTTGACTGGAATCCATTTGGGTTGATTAAAAAGGCTTTTGTGTTCACTGTCACTAGAGTAAGGAAGTAAGCACCTGTCAGGCCCCAGCTTCACTGGAAAGATGTCACTGTCATCTTGACACCTAGTTTCTGGAAAATGATAAAAATCGTACATCCAACAAAGTTAAAAAAAATACCAAGGGAAAAAAATACAAGGGCATAAAACGTTTTCTTTCAATTAAAATGGCACCCAGAAGTTGTCCGTCTTTGTTTTTCTATAACTGACTATAAACATGACTAAACAAAGCGTGGACTGCGAATCTCGCTGGGATCCTTCTGAGGGAACAATATGTGGTGTTGGCTCAAGAGTCTTCTAAACTGTCTACAAATTGTGTTCTCTCCCCTTGTCCACCTGTGAATCGTCGCTCCTGTTGATCCAATGTCATCTAATTGAAAGACAAATATTGAGCTACTTATCACTACTTAAATTAACCATGTTGCCAGCATGGTTCCTTTGCCCTACCGTTGCCACTCTATAAATTAAAATAAAGTTTTTGATTACATTTTTTGACAACAAAATGCAAGAACTATGAGAGGCGGAGTTGTCAAGCTCCACGTTCGTGTTCTGACAATTGACCTCTCCGCCTCACATAACTCTTGCAATTTGATTTGCTAGTTGAAAAGAAAGCCATCAGAAAGTTGTAAAAAGTATGACAAAAAGTTGTAAAACAATCACAAACTTCGTGGCAACGGCAGGGCGTTCTTCACTGTCAAATGGGCTAGCACTGAGTAGTTATTTTAGCTCTCACCTTGTTTTAGCCGAATTTGCCTCAGACGTGGCATACCAATTAGGAACGCTTCTCTGTTGCTAAGAAATCCCTCCTTGTAATTAAAGGGCTTCATGTTATACCACGTGACATCATAAAGTCCTGGTATCAGCTCGTGCCTTGTCCAATCCCAAAAGGAACCCACATCTTTAACCTGACAACAAATATTCCAACGCGTGTCATTAATAACTCTTTACAGTAAAGCAATTGCTGTAAAGACAATTGATACTGTATCTTTATATACCGGTGATGAGGTACTCAAAATTTTGGTACATTGAGATGTGTCTCGAAACCTCAGTGAACTTCAAAGTCTGTCCGGGGTCATGTTATTACATACAGTATCTGAAGCGGTGTGCAGCAATCGCTTCAGTTTAAGAAATCCTATGTTTTTCAATCCGTCTTTTCCTCACTTGTACGTTCGAAGAATAATATCTCAGTTATAATATATCGGTCTTGTAGTTCCCTTTCAAAACGTATGCCCTATTTCATTTCTAAACTGCCGGTACCCTTTTGAAAGGCGCAACTGTAGTTTGTACAGCACCCCACTTCTCGACCCTGGGGTTTTCTACTCCTCCATAGCCCAGATCTCGAATGTCACTTTTAACCTTTAATTGGCCTTCATTCCTCATTCCAAACTGAAGCCTTTATCTCACTTTAAGCGGACACTCTTTTTTCTAGATATACCGCCCCAGACTAAAGAGTGTAAACTTATCAAGGATAGTAAACCTATATTTATCATGATGTTCATGTAATTGGCTGTTTAAATTAAAATTAAACTATTTTTAATATTACCTTTTTAAAACCACTGAATATATCCTTTACAGACGTAGTCATCAAGAATCGCTGAGAGTCTCTGTTACCGTAACAAACAACCATTAACAGCAGGAAAAATACAAGAAGGGCAACCACATCTTTTATCGCTTTAAACATCTCAAGGAGTTTCTTTCCATACTCTTTAGCCTTGCTGATCACGTGCTCATTCGGAGCATTATATTTCTGTTGACTGTCGATATAAATTGTGGCGCCATGAACGTCTTCCTTTCCAGAAGATGTTCTCATCACTAACGACACGAACATAGCTATGAGAATAACTTTAACTGGCTGAATAAATAGCACATCTTGAACAAGAGATGCAGTGATGGATGTAAGCCACTGATTGGAAATCTCCGCTCCCCA
Organism: Desmophyllum pertusum; assembly: GCA_029204205.1. Taxonomy (NCBI): domain Eukaryota; kingdom Metazoa; phylum Cnidaria; class Anthozoa; order Scleractinia; family Caryophylliidae; genus Desmophyllum; species Desmophyllum pertusum. The sequence continues at coordinate 1,435,337 of MU825885.1, read as the reverse complement.
TGATAAACTGTAGAAGACTGTAAATGCGGAAGAAGCTAGCGTCACCAATATACACAAAATCCATGCAACGAAAACTAACCATCGGGGTAGTCGACAGGACGATTCCTTGTCAGCAACATTGGATTTGGGATAATAGACAGTTTTAGCATATAACTTCACGGCATTTCTGAAGATCACTATAATAACCATGTTAACAGGAATGACTATAAGACCACTTTGTATTCCAATCATTATCTGCCTCCAGCTCAACACCAGCGGTCCCAATTTAAAGGTATGTGTTGGCTTCTCAGAAAACTGATAAAACATGGCGTTGGCTACCATCGATGTAAAAAGAAAAGATAAACAACAAGATAGTCGTTGACAACGTGTGAACGGACTGTGAGGCGGGCGAGTAAAAAGTGATATCCAAATATGTTCATCTCCAAATCTTCTTGATGTCTGCGAAAAAAACAAATGTTTGAAATTGGCGCGTTCTTTTTCCTCCAAAGCGCTCAGTTCTAGAACAAGATTCCCTGATCCTCGTTCGACAGCAATCCATTTGTTTGCAAAGAAATACCATTTCGTTCCGGCGTGCGACTCGGTGATCAGAACTTGTCGAAGAAACCAAGATGGACTTTGACCAAAGTTGTCATGCCAAATGCACAGTTTGACCAATGTTCCCAGACTACGGGAAGAAATATAACAAAGTTATTTACGCTTCCGCGAGAAAATAATTTTCCATAGAGCGAGAGATCTGTCAAAATTATTGGACCGCTACTGCCGTCTTCCCCGAAGATGTTTATTCCCACATTTGCAGTTGTGCCAAAGCCTTTCCAAATGCCTGTTTGGATTTGTATCTCGTAAATGTGGCCTTCCTGGTCGGGTCCGTTCATAACCACATTTGCCACAACCTAAATGGAAAACACAAATTTAAATACATTTTGTCTGCATGTAATAATTAACACGGTGCATTCCCTTAACATTCAACCAAGTAAGCCGGTAAGGTTGGGGTCAGAAGAGTTAGATCGGTTTCACCTTTTGTGCCCTGGGACTCCGCCCAGGTACCGGAACGGCACTGTAGGTCGTTTAGACTACGTTTGCCTGTACCACGATCCTCTTTTGACCACAGAAATGAGGTATTTGTGGGTAAAATATCAACCTCGTTTCCAGGGTCTCTCTTCTTACGTCCCCTCTTGTTCCAGGGGACGGGCAGAAGAGAGACCCTGGGAACAAGGTTTGGTTGAATATCTATTATGTGGGGGTTGGTACATTATTTTGTCGTTAATTTCGATCAGTTGCCAACTGACACTAGCACTCACGAAAAACTGCAGCAAATTACCCGTGCCCAGACATAGTGCCGGCACCAAGTGTGAAACGCGGCCTTAGATATGATTAAAATGTCAGCGAAGGACGAAGGAACGAAAGTTATAGCATCCCAAAATGAATCCCTTTTTCAAAATTATGCCGAAAGCGTCATTGGGTTCACCCTTGTACATCCAATAAAACACCAACAAATTACTCAGTTGGAAGTTCTTCAAACTTGAGAATTACTGTTATACTGATTTACAAGAAAAAATAAATCGTTGTCAACAAAATGAAAAAGACATACCTTGTCTTTGTCCTTCTTGTCAAAGTATCGAGCCAAGAGTAAACTCAATAAATAGACTCCATATATACAAACCACCACGGCAAACACAAAGTGTCCAGTCTCTCCCAGTCTGCCAAACCCAATCCAGACTTTGTCAAAGTCGATGGGATTTGGAGTGACAAAGAAATCTCCACCAAATGCTGTTAGATGATTACAAAGGCAGTGAAGCTTGCTGGGATTAGTTTGTGGACCAACCTACGATAAACATTAACCATTAACAGGCCATTTCCGAGTTGCCTTTTGCCTCTGTTTCAAAACGAGTCCTGGTGCACAATCTTTCATATGGAAATGAGTTTGATTTGCAAGACAATGAACCGTGCAGGTAAACTCATTTCCATATGAAAGGTTGTGCATCAGGACTTGTTTTGAAACACAAGAAACGATTCATAAACCTGATACTGATGCTCAGTATAAATAATATGTGTATGAAAAATGTAAGGGAATGAATGGACGGAATAAAGCAAGACAGTGCAGTGAATGCTATAAATGGGCCGAGATTTGTGCTACTGACTTGAGAGCCCCGGTTTTATGAACATTTGGGAGACATCAAGGCAATATGACATACATAATTACCTGATGTACATTTGACATCCCCTTGTCAATGTATTAATATTGTAAAAAGAAGTGAGATGAGAAATGATGGTGAAGTTTAAGTTTGGTAGAAATATGAGAGAGATGTTTTATCAGTCAGTGACACAAGCTACTCGGAAAAACATTCTGAGTTCTCCCAACAGCAGTCGAACCTATAACCTTTCGAAACATCTTTCTCAAGTTAGATGATGTTCACCCTTGAAAGTCAAAAACTTAAACTCAAGCACAGGGCGTAACCATTCTAGAAATTGTAGAAAAACTGAATACAAATATATTTTTACGCTCGAAACTCCCTGGTTCAGGTGCATACTCACTCTAATAAACAGTGTGAAGTAGGAAGGGAAACATTTGTGTTTTGTGTCTCATTATAGAAAGAATGGTAAATACGCAACTAGAAAGTGCAAAAGCATGCGAAAGCAATATGAATACCATTTGACAGGGTCACACGTGTTTATTTCTAATCACCTTGCATCCCTCGTTGGTCCACTGTTGTTCCTGCTTAGACCAATACAAACAGCTGGCGATCGATACGGACATCGTGTAGTTAGCATCAACAGTTGAGTTGTATACTGGCTTGATGATTTCTGGTGTTGGGGGAGGGGTGGTTGGAGGATCCTTCACTCCAATACAGGAACGCTTTTTACGACCACTCTTACTGCTGCATGCGGATCGCGAATGGCGTCTGTGATGTTTATTACTAGCATCATTCATGGTCAGTTCATTAGAGGAGGAGTTATTATGTTCATTAGAGGAGTTATTATGAAACAAAATTCCAACGAAATGATCTCCTATTGTGCCAGTGAGATTGCTTGATATGTAAAATCTGTATGGTGATATTGAGTTATTGCACGGCTGGTGCCCAGTGCTAGACGTTAAGTTCTTACACTTTGTATAATTGGGAACATACGTACTGTAGCTGTAATTATCGGGAGTTGGCCTGACTCCACCACTAATAAAAATGTCCAAGATATTGTCTTCTACCGGTACAATCTCAATAATAGCAACTACCCTATCAGATGGAATGATTATTTTGTGGTAACGAATGTTTTCAAAACTGTTGCTCCATTTCACAAAATAATTGCTATTTGTTTCTTGTTCATAATGTTGATGCTTCAATGGGATATATAGTTCAAAGGGCTCCTCGAGATCAGTTAGGTGAAGGGAAGATCCGTTTGCCTTTATACTGACGTCTACCACGACTGATGTGATGTTCTTTGAACTAGTATCCCAGGAAAATGGGTTTGATTTAAATGTTAACATCTGCAAAAAGATTGAAATCCGCAGTTATGTATCGATATTTAGCTCGTGCAGGTGATCGATGAAAGGCGAGTACAATCCCCGCGACTGTATACGTATAGGCAGGCTCAGTAGTCTGCAAAAACTCATACAAGGCGTGATAAACGCAAAATATACAGTAACGAGTATGCGAAGCATACGGGCGAGCTATTTCATTAGCTACCCACGAGGCTAGCGTTAATTGTTGCGTTCTGATAGAGACAATTCTACAACCACTGCATATACAAATTCGTTTAGCGAGTTTGTGACAGACCGCTTGCATTTTCAGATACAAGGGTATTACCAAGTAGCATAATGTTTCTGATGAAGACAAGCTAACTTGACAACTTTTTATAGGTACTCAATGCCATTTCTAAAATATGAGTACCCGTTTACATGAATTGAGTACAAAGCAGTCTCAATCTTAGATTCAACAAGCATAATCAGTGATCACTAAGATTATGTATGTTGTTATTTTTTTTTTTGCCTTTTCATTTATTCCGAAGGATTTAAAGATGTCCTCAACGGAAGACTTCAGAAAAATATCGCGGGCCTCGAAGTCTGCAAAAAGACAAATGGCGTACGGGTTTGCGCTCTTAAAGCCGTATTGATACTTTTGGTCAAATTTACAAAGGTCGGTATGGGCAAGCTCTCTCAGAATGGCCCAGGTGGTTACAGACGCGATATTCTTGCTGGAAAACGAGACCGACCTTAAAATTATGCTGAAATTTATACCTCTCCCGTCGATCCCCTCGATCCAACAGCCGTGATAGCTATCTGAATTTCTTTACGAACGGTCTGTAAGGTGGCATGTAATAAAAAAGCTAAACAGCCATATCATATCCAAGAGGTTCATCGCTTACCTGGGAATCTAAAGAATGTACGGGGAACGGTATGGTCTGGATCAGTGTCTCTTGGGACGGAAAGGACACACCACTACCACCGTCATCCCATTGAAGACGTTTTTTCACTAACGTGGACGGAGTCTGTCGGTCGAGAACCATGGAGAGTACATTTGTTTCAAACACGCTGGGTTCTGACTCACCAACAACTTTGGTCGACAGGAGAGCAGTGCCAAGTTTGTCCATCAATGAAACTGACTTTTCAATCATACGTGAATTCTCCTTTGAAATAAAAATAGGTCTCAATTATTTTTAGTGGTAGAAACGCGATTCGTTATTAACTAAATAACGGCTGCCATTGAGGCTTCAGTGCAGTGACTGAAGCAGACAAGTGTCGACTGATAATGAAAATCAACAACTGGTCTAGTCTAACGTCTTCCTCATTATCTACATGCATGTAAGAGTCATCCAATTAAATAGTCGTCTAGTACATGTACAAGATTTTGTAAACATTTCAAAATAATTTGTGCAAATGTTGGAAACATTTATCTTCATGTTGGCAGTTTTCCCAACTATTGCCATACTCACCACTGTAAACCATTCTAATGCTTCCACCTAAAGACGATCGTCTTGTCAAATACTGTTCCTCAAAATCACACCTCCATTGTTTGGTTTCCTCTGATCTAGGTATATGTTGCCGCACGATACGATTATTTTGTCGTAATACATTTAAAGACGATAATTCCGTACCTTATTTGATTTCGCATTAAACTTTCTAGGCTGTTGCTCACTGTCATGTCTCTCGTCATGTTTGTGTCAGACAATTCACTCTTGGTTGACACATCAAGAACATTGGACATTCCATTGAGCAGACCACTTCCAACCTGCTGGACCATATCAATATCTCCGCTGTTACTGGCTTCTGTAGATAGGTAATTTGTCATCGACTCCAGCATAGTAGCAGCATTGCCCTGACAATAAGAATAATTAAAAATAATGACCACAACTTAACAACAATACACTTCTGTAATAATCTACCAATATTTTTTGTCGCACTGATTGGTCAAAATAGGTCACGTGGTCTATCTCTACCCGGATAATTATCACGTGGTATTCGACTCACAGAAAACATTACCACACCAATCGACGAGAAAACCTGAATGAATCATGTTCAATAGCGCGGTAGATCTTTCTGAAAACAATTTCTGGGAATGAATGCAGAAAAAACACACCAATAAGGTACAACTGGATCACTGTTCTATCGGCTGACAAATCCTCGTATTCAAAACTGTTAATTTCTGGGCTTATTAGCCGACAGAGCAGCCCCAGTAGTACTTTATTCTTTAGATATTTGTCCACGGATGTCGGATCTTCTCTGAGAAGTGAATAATGGGTATAGTAAAGCTTACCAAATAGCCTGATGGATTACCAAGGAAACATGTTGGTTTGCCAAGAAAGAATAATTCGTTAACATTAGATGGAACACTATTACGTAAATATAAATTCAATGAGCTGTTTGTAAAACCTGCGGAATGAGTAATAGCAGTCTTCTTCTTTTTCTTTTATCTTCTATCGATTTTATTTTCAACTTACTATGGATTAACTTACCACGGAGGAAACTGTCATATTATTCCTTCGCTGGGTTGTTTTGATTACAGTTGCTGAGAGTTGTGTGACTTCCTGAATTTTCTGCGGTCGAGCTACGACCAAGTGTTTCAACACCTCGTCCTTTGCCTTCAACAACAATAAAAATTAATTATAAATAATAACGTGTTTAGGCTTGGGAAATGGTGGGGGTTACGGTCCAAAGTGACGTTTTCTCGGTTGGTGATAACATCCATCTTTTACGCTTACACCTGAGATCCCGATAGAAAAAGATACCCTTATCTGTTAATATATTCCATTTTGCCGTTGTCTGTTCAGTTACAGATGACGTCAAAATGTGGTAAGAACAAAAAGTGGCTTGTGAGACGAAGTCGAGTCGGTAACTGATGTCCTTGCAACATCATCATAGACAAGCACCAATCACAATACGCATAGTATCTCAGTTATTGTATAACGGTTGATGGTAATATCCTGATTTAGGTCGATTTATTACAAGGTTGTCAACTCAGTGGACGACTCGCCTATTTTTATAACGCAAAAGAGAAGAATGGACTAATTTGTCATAAGATCGGTTTACCCCGTTAATTTCCACAGCAGATATTCCTGTGCCCTCAGTGGCTGTAAGAGTGAAATATGATGTCAAGATAGCCTTTTGTAGGTTCCCAGATCTAAGAAGTTTAGCAGTTCTGCTATTCGGTCCATATATGGCCTTCCTGACTGCTTTGGTCGCTTCCGCCTTACTGAGGGGTTCAACCTAGATACCAAGAAATGTATTAATAACATGGCTTATGTAAGTAAGTAAGTAAGCAACTTTATTTTACGAGGGTAAACACATAACAGTTAAACACTGATAAACTTATGATGTTATATAGACTCATACAGGTCAGTGATTTTAAGTGACATAAACCTTTCAGCCCTAACAGTCATTAGAATTATGCCCCGGGCAAAAATCTGAAGGTGTTTCCTGACGAAGCTGTGGCAACCTTCAAAAGTCGGAAGCAAACGCTGCACGCGCATGCGCAGGACGAGATCAACCATCATTCACTTTGAACCTGTTCAAATTCTCCATGATAGTCGATGATAGTTTTTCCCGTTGACCACGCGGCGCATGATAGCTCATGATAGTTGATGATAGTTAGTGATATAGGTGAGTTAAACTATCATCGACTATCATGCGTTTGACCAGGGCTTTAATCTTCTTTAAAATTTCAATGAACGTCAGACATGATAGTTTTGGTGAACTCAGATACGCGATTCGGCTTTTAACCACTATACTTTGTTCAGAAAGGCACATGTTGTTCCAACCATCTATTGCGATTAAATGCATTTGTTAAAAACGTAAACCTTAAAATAATAATAATAATAATAATAATAATAATAATAATAATAATAATAATAATAACAAAATAAGTAAAGGCATGTCGCACGGCTATTACCTGGACAGCAAGATGTACGGTACTTGCATCACCTAAAGAATCAAAGATCTGTGCCTCGAGCTTTACTTCATAATTATTAGACTGATTTCCTTTAGGAAGCATAGTGATAAAACTTGAGGTATTTCCACTGGCAATTATGATAAGACCTTCAGAGGAGCGATAGCTGTAAACAAATGAGAACATTGAGAGCCAGTTAATTTATTGATACTATTCGTTTCTGGGATATTTGTGCACAGGCCGCAATGCATTTCTAGTTCAGTGACGTATGGCCGGCAAGAGCGTGTTGATTAGCTGGTTCATGACTAAGTACTAATCTGAATCACAATAGGAGTCTTGCCGCACTTGTAATCTTGTGATCTTTGCATGATTCACGGGGATGTAGGCTCCCTTGGTTGCTTCATCGCCTTAAGGAATTGTGGGAAGCATTCGGACGTTTACAGTGAAGAGCGCTCTACCTTTTTAATTGGCCAATCAAAATGCCACAACTATGAGAGGTGGAGTTGTCAAGCTCCACGTTCGCGGTCTGACAATTGACATCTCCGCCGCACGCATGCAATTAATTCTTGCAATTTGATTTGCTGTTTAAATGGATGCCATGTCAAAAATCAGTAATCAAAAACTTTGTCGAGTGGCAACGGAAGGGCGCTCTTCACTGTAACGTAGACTTTTGTAATAACTTAGAGATGAATGTTTCTAACTCACCTCAGCTGATAGGCGAGAGGAAGATCCTCATCCTCCCAACCGAAACACGTGACATTGAACTCCGTCTGAAGGACACGGCCCTTCGTGGGATAGACACTACATCCTGACTCGCCGTAAGGATCATATGGTGGTGCATTTGTGACAAATACCATTTCCCCTCTTTCTATAATTCCGTCACGAAGAAGGACAGATGCTACCACCTTATACTCAGTACTTGGCTGCAGTGGTTTCCTTGAACCAGAGAAGACCATATTAGGACTGTCCACATCGGTGAGTATATAACTTTGTAGGTTTGGAACGTCCATCCATTGTGGGCCATTTGCTGAAGCATTGAACTCAGTCTGGTATAACGCCCAACTGTAACTGATATCATCCAGGCAATATGGTCCTCTACACGTGGTCTCTATTATCATTCGTTTGTTCGCGCTGACCTTGCGACCACAGTTGATGGCGCACCTGTTGTTAAAATAAAAATACTTTCAAAATGTCATTGGAGAGACAACTTAAGCAACACAAAATGAGCAACGTGGGTCACAGTAACCACTGTATAAAGACGCAATGGCCTTTGCGATAGAAGGACGTTCCAGTGAGGAGCGTCCGACCAAGTTTTTTATTCATTTTGACAACTTTCTGATGGCTTCCATTTAAACTAGCAAATCAAGTTGCAAGAACTGTCATACTTGCATTTTGATTGGCCAGTTCAAGGGAAACGAAAGCTATCAGAAAGTTGTCAAAAATATGTCAAAATGTTGTCAAAATTCAAGCAAAAACCTTGTCGAGTGCCAACGGTAGCGCAGTTCTTCACCGTAATTATAAGTAGGTATTCGTAGAGCGTTAACGTGCAGCAAGCTGTTTAAACCATGGAGGCTTCCAAAAATGCATTATTCCCACAGAAAGAAAACTATTTCAACACATTAGTTCCTGATTGAAATATAATCTTTTGCAACGACAATTAGTTAGTGACACGGAATGTGAATGTATTGTTAATTGCTGGGGTTGCGGATCCTTCTGAAATTCAACCATTATACATAACATGTAGAATAAATATAAATTCCTAGGTTGAAATATCTTCGTCTTCAATTCAGTCTATCCTTTTGCTTGACTTAGTCCTGAACGACTGGGGAATTCATGTGTCTAGCTATAGCGAAACCAACTTGAACTCACTTTTTTAATATCGCGTATTAAATTTATGATTTCATCAGTACACCATCCTTAAGGATTCCGAAAAATCATAGAAGCTCTTACTCTACAATACTGACTAGTTGTCCTTATTAAAGAGATTCGACTGAATCAGTTTTAGACGCCCAAGGAATGCAAAGCAAAAAACCTCGTATTTTCCTATAATCATGCGAGTTACTTACCTTAAGGAAATTACAAACGGTGGAATCACAGTGAGAGCATGGAATGATCTAGATACCCTTCTATCCTTTGCAATGAGTAATTCAAAGAGATAAGTCTGATTTGCATCCATCTTATCTACATCCACAACAAGAATCGATCCATTACTGGTTAGCTTTCCTGAATCAGTGTGACCATAGCAACCACTTGATCCCTCCTTTGTGATGTTGTTATCCAATCGTCGGCAATACCAAGTGAAGGTTAATTCACGGCTGTTTCTAACTAAGGTATGTGGATCATAAGAACTTGATGCGTTTAATATGACACTGCCATTTCCCTTTATTGCAGTAATGCTACCAGTAATATGTGCAATCAATGGCGGATATAGCACACGAACAAAGCCATAGTCATACGTTTTCAATTCTTGACCTGATGGACCTGTGTTGAATGCATTACATCTTATGTACAGATAGCACTCGCCTAGCTCTCTCCCATTTAGTTCCAGAACTCCTGATATATTCTTAAAAGCATCACCATGGGCAACAAAGCCCCCGAATTCACTTGACTGATCACTTGCTTTCGCAATCTCCCATTGGAAGTACAAGGACTTGTCACAGTTGCCGCGTTTTGTTTCAGCTTGGATCATTATGTTTTGAGTAGTGAACAGTACAGTGGCTTCATCAAGTGTTTTGCTTAAAGAGATGTTAACTTGAGGATAGGAGCACTCACATGTTACTGGCAAAGGAAAGTAAGACACAAAGTTGCTAAATAAGTGGAGCGCTTTTCAAACAAAACTAAGACCATATACATAACGAACATCATCATGATCATGGAACTGATTACTATGGCGGCTCAATTTTGTGAAGGTTTAACTATAAAGCGAACTCAGTTTCTTAATTCTGTTTCCTCTTTATTTATTTACAAAATGCGTCTATACTGATAACCAATCAAATTCGAGAATTTTGTTATATAGTCTATTGAGAGACGAAAAAACAGAAAAGATGTGCTTACATGGAAATCGGGACACCGCATTGTGATACTTTATCTCCGTGTTAAGCTTTGCTGCCAAGTTTTTCTCACTCGATTTTAAGCAAAAAATTTTCATTTCGGCGGTAAGAACTGGTCCTCCAAAGGCTGATCTCTGAGCGCTGCAGAGAAAATATATAACGTAAAAATTGATTTAGATCTAGAGTTAGCACAGTGCTGATTTCATGCAGCCGTCATTATAGCTTCTACCGCATAAGGTCCCCAAACCAACATTAAGGTGCATCGATGCCAACCAATAGGCTCCGACGAGGGGTGAACTCTCGAAACATCAAAGTTGATAATCAACTACGTTTTTCGCTTGCACACTAACAATGTATTCGACTGTGGATGTTGGATAATACTCACCTAAACGTCACAAATTCGACTGAGAGAAATCCTGGAAAGAGTCCAAGATAGTCTTTAATCTATGGAAAAGTAAAGTGTAAAACACAGTCGATCATCTACTTTCGTACCCCTGTTGCGGACACTAACATCATAGTCATGGCCATACATAAACAATACATTTTATGTAATCTACAAAAAATAAAGCACCTGCAGTGGGAGGGACGCAAAGTCATGGTCCTAGCCACACATAAACACTACATTTGTAACCAACAGAAAAAGCACACCACTGTACGGCCAGAAGATCGACCTACCGGCTGACCGATCGACTGACTAACCTGACTGACCCACTAACAGACAGACACATAGACAGACAGACAGACAGACAGACAGACAGACAGACTAATTGACTGTACGTGGCTGACTGTTTGACGGCTGTATATTGGTCAAATGACAACTGGCTGCATGCTGATTATAAGTGACTCGACTGCCGGCCGGTCAACTGACACACCGACTGACTATTAACCTACTTGATTGAACAAATGCAGAAAAATTAGATAATGAGCAGAAGAGTACCAGTGGAGTACTTCCTCTCATTTACAAATACAATTTCAGAAGAGGACCTTACCTCTGCCAAGGTTTCCTCTCTTGTGGCAGTATATTCCTCACTCCTCTTTGAATTCGCATGATTTGGAGTAAAAAGCTGGTTATCAAGCATCCGCCACACCACAAAATAATATCCTAAGACGAGACAAGGCATTGTAGAGTTTAATATGAGACACTTCACTACCACACGCAGCATTATAAAGTCCGTTACCCATCAACTGTCGTGACTGCTTCAGTGAGAATGTATTGATATTTTAATGTCTTAGATGTGCAGTGTCAATGGAGTTCTTTACCTGGATCACAGCCGTAAATCTCCAACCGTAAACCAACGTTGTCAGTCCACGCTTGTGGTAAGAAAGTGATTACTGACGTCACAACTGGAATAGGAATATCCTGACGTCTAATAGAACTGCTGTCTCTGTTTCCACTAAAAATCTGTCATAATAAAAACTATAATCTTCATTTTATTTCCACATCAATTTGATCATATTACTAAGTGTTGCGGGTATTATATTTATATCATGAGTTGATCTAGGTCTATGTGTTGCGCCAAGTACCAGCACCAACAGAAATCAAAGAATTCAATGGGCCAACTCGTGAATGATATTGAGGACAGTAATGCATAAATTAATAGCGCGATTAAGGTTTACAACCCATCGACCGACCGAGTGCATTTTCCCCTAAATGCTAAATGTGATTGTTACGCGGAAAATATGGTTTCCGAGTATAAAATAAGCCTGCCCTTCATAGGATTTTACAGATTCGGCAACCAGAAGATCTAATAGCTATATAAACCAGCCACTTAGTTTCAGTTATAGAACTGAACGCTAAAAAACAAACGTGGTTAAAGTGAAATAATTAAGTGATACAAAACTCAAATCCCTCCTTGCAGATTTCCTTTTGCACAAACTTTGAGAAGGGTTCAACTAACAGAGATTTGTTCGTAAAAATACTCACCTTAGGACCCCCCTGCATGTTTGTAAACTGCTGCATATCACCCATCCTAGACTCGTACATGGCGATATAACTTGTGACCCATTCCGTGACTGACGTATCTCCATACCCCTGAGTTGCCAATCCCGTGATGACTTTATCAGTTCCCAGATCAACCTTGATCCAAGTGAAGGAAAGCTCTGTTGGATTAGCCCTGTATCCGGGGGGCCATGATGTCAGGTTCAGTCGTGCTCGTTGAGATCCATAGGTGGCAAAGCCGTCATTGAAGGCGCTGGATGCTGTTATCTGTTGGTCTTTTATTCGCTTGCTCTCCACACCCAACGGCTCGTTACAACTTTCTGCAAATCAGCCAGCAAAATATATGATATAAGTACGAAGAAATCTGCGATAGGAAAAAGGGTCGGCGAAGCGAGAAGGGGAGTTGCGAAGTGGAAAAAGGGATGTAAACAGCGGAGGATGAGTCAATTTATTGATGGGAATCAATCTCTACTGAGTTGTTTAGACGGGGATGAGGAGATACAATACAAAGGGGAGTTTAGTGATTGGAATCGATCCTATATCATATACCCATGTATGATAGTTGCTGAGCCATGCTGGCAGAGTCCACCTTTGAATTAGAGTTAACGTTGCACAGTGCGAGTCTATCGTTCGACGCATGTAAATTGATTTTAAATCAGCCATTGAGGCGAAACTTTAACTAAAAAATTGGACACTGGAAAATTGCTTTCGACTTGGCAAATAGTAGCTTGCTTTTTGTTTCAACCGTGATGTGGTCTGTGGTCCCGTATGCAAAAAGCATTTTTTTAAACTTTGAATTTAATCTAAGCTACTGGAGACGGCCTTGCGTGAACAGTTTTAATTATCAGTGAGAGGTGTTATATGATGTTTTGGTGTTGTTATGGCGTTACAAGAGTACAAAGAACAGCCGTTCATAAAGGTATCGTGTCAAACAAGGGCATAACAAAACATTATTAGATTGTACATGTAGCACACGATGTTATATTTCAATATGCAGAACTTAATCGGTTGTTTTTAAAACATTACAATACTTTATGTATAGAATATAATATACAAGTTCTTACTTTCACAGGCATTGGGAAGTGACTTCGGTAAACCACACAGGAAGACGCCAACAAACATGGTCAAACCAAAGCTCCTCATGACCCGTATGTTGTATAACGCGAACACTCGTGATTTTTCACTTCACTGTTACTGTTGCGTGCGCGTGATTCTTCCACTAAAAAGAAAAATCAAGGAAAATAAAAGTTGAATTTATGCCAATAACTTTACGTGAACATTTCGTGCTTTTGCATCAAATTATGAAAGTGTTCAATGCAAACACCAGCCATGTTAGTCGTGTGAAACATATAGTTCCAGCTGATAATTGCTTTTTTCAAAACAAAAAAATTAATTTAACCTTTATCTTTTGTTTGAATCTGCAGAAGCTAATTACCTGAGGCATAGTTAGACGCCATTCATTTTGCCAAGGTAATACGAATAACAATGATTGGTGGATGAGACCTTCTGGAAGAAAAAAACAAGCAGCTCAGATACTAGCTGTAAACGGTACGCCAGTCATAACAAAATAGGACACACTATAGGTTTTCAAAATATGTTTAATTTTATGATTAGTTTTAGTATAACTGTAATGGATTACCGCCATTTTTACAAGTCTGTAAAAATTTCCACCTATAATATAGTACCTATACTGAGCCACATCTCCGTCCTTATATTACACAAAATAAAACTCCAACATGCACGTATCAATTATATAATGTTGATTGCGTTCCGGTACTAATCCAAATATCAAGAATTTAAATTTGTATCGCTCAAATTCTAGCCTTGACCAAATATAAGGTAAATTTATGAAAAGCCAAGGCTTTTTAGGGGAATTTAAGCTGAATTAAACAGTGGTCGTGCATGTGAGAATGCAGTGTATGTAGCGCTTTGCTAATAAAACGCCCATAATTTATAAACATACTCGACTTATATTTTACCCCCAGACAATTTTAATGAAACGGAGATAAAATAATAAAAGTATATGTAAATAGTGATAATGGACTTTATGATTACGACGTTGATGCAACCCAAGCCCATTAAGACGCTTATAGCCGGAAGATAACGATCAGTCCTCTTATAGCTTAGCAAAAAATATGATACGTATTTTATTTTCCATTTAATATATAAATTATTTATATTAGTATATTTCCTTTTGATACTTAACATGGATCTTATCCGATCACGCACATTTCATTGTTACTATCATAGCTTGAAAAAGTACACTAGAATTCTAGACACTACAATGATATTCCATTAGCAAATTAAAGTAATCTAAAGCAACTTATAAAGCTGTCGGTTTTACTAGCAAGAGTATTTCAGAAAAAATCACGAATAAACCAATCAAAGTCTGTTTTTCGCGCTAATAACTAATGACTGCATGGGAATTTGAATAATAACTGATTCAGTTCGTAGAATATTCCTCTCCCGTGTCCGAAGCAAAGAAGTTTAGTACAAGGAGTGCAGTGTCGCAAAGAATTGAAATTGGAGGGAGTCATCGCTGCCGTTAAAACACTGGAGGAAAAGATCATCTAGTTGTTGGCCATTTTTTGGTAGTTCTTTCTATTCACGAAAGTGCCTTGATCACAACGCGAGTGCAGTCTATTTCACATAAAACATATTTTTTTCCCTTGAACAGACGGTTAATAAGTTTCATTTTGCTCTTAGCGACACCGCACTAATTAAGCCGACGGCTTATAGCTACTATTAAAGAGCTTAGTTTGTGTGCGCGTGACATTCTAATCAATAGATCTGACTGTTCTGTATTGGCTAAATTTCTTCCCGAGGAAAGTGAAAATGCTTCAGAAGAATTTCATTTTCTACGTGAGGAGGATTGGTGGTCGGACAATACTCACGATTGATGCACATCAACAAAATATGGCCGCCGACATCACTGGTTGCATGGATGTATAATTAACAAGTTACTAAGTTTAGGAGAAAATTAAGACATGTTTCAAAGTAGAAGGTCTTCGTAAATTCTAGTTATCTCCTAAGATATAACTTAAGAGGCTATTATGACCTAAGATGCTTTTATGAATACGGCCCCAGCTGGCCTGTACAAAGCTTTTCAATTCCAAGAAAGTCTGCCAGTGGCCAATTATACTTCGCGGATAAACTGCATGGCCTGAACTTGAAATTAAGCGATATACTGTTTGCCTTTTGCTCACAGCATGTATACGTGGAAATAGGCCATTTTTCTGTTTCAAAACGAGTCCTGGAGCACAACCTTTCATATGGAAATGAGCTTGATTTGCGAGACAATAAACGAGCAGGTAGAACTCATTTCCATATGAACGGTTTTGCACCAGGATTCGTTTTGAAAAAAATTACTTGTCTTTAAGTGTTGGTGTATTTGCACTGTAGTTGCTAATTGTGGACACTGTAAATGAAGAAACAAATATTACATGAACATAAACGTGTTAAGAACTCCAACTGGCAGGAGGCTAACCAGTTGGCTATTTACAAAGCGTGGCCGAGGAGTTGAACTCGGGACTACCAAGATCAAATCCAGCTAGTGGCAGGATGCAGGATTTGAACCAGGGAACTCCAGATTTCAAACCCAGCGCCCAGGACCACTCGGCCACGCCGCCTCCTTATAAACAGAAACAGAGGCAAAGGCATTAGGTAAATGGCCTATTGTACAGTAATTTGTATTTACCGCTGCGATAACAATTTTGTGGAAGTAGCCAGCCATGTCTGCCTTCGTGATTAATTCATGTATTATAGTTAGAAACGGAGCAATAACAAAGAAACAAAAACACAAACAGCATAAATTTAAAACGGTCTTCTAGTGATACCAAAAATTCTGTCGAAAATCTGAAAAAATTACAAATGCTCACTAAGATGCATCAGTATCGGTATCAGGCTCTAGTGAAGTGAAAAACTAGTGTCACAAAAGTAACATGTACCTGATATTACTTGAATACTAAAATTATTAATTAGTTTTTCATGTTTTTGGAGTTTTTTACGATTTCTTTCACGTCCTATAGCACTATAAATGCAATGACGATTTCAAAACTATTTTACCTTACTTTTCTCAGGAAGATCAATGTGTTTTCCTGCCTTGAAGCTTTTAAAATTTAAAACGACGCAGCATAAATATCACCTCAACGCCGAGTCAAAAGCGGATTAAAATGCTTCATTTGCATCAGACGGCACTTTCAAATAACGTCATTGCTTGCTAACCAATCAAGTAACATTACTCTAGTTTATAATGTCCTTGAAAAATCAGTCCATTTGCATTCTATATATAAAGTGAAAATCTTTTTGCATATTTTTGTATCTCCTTATCTCTTCGGTTGGTTTTATCGATGAGCCGTACGCATTACTGTTTTGTTTTTTATTTGACACTGTTGCGGCAGAATTGAACTAGACAAGATCGTCGATTGGACCAACAAAAACAAATAACAATGTAGATTCACATGGTAAGCAAATATTCATCTCATCATGTTCATGTCATCATTTTTTATATATATTTTTTTTATAGTTCTTATCGCTTGTATTTTTATTAATTGTTGCTGTGGAGTTTTAATTTTTAATCTTAGATGCAGTACCTGTTTTAACGAGTTGTAAAGCTCCTAAGCGTTACGTGATTAATGTAGCCATGACCAATGACAAGCCTGCTTAACTTAACAATTCCTTACAGCTGTACGTGGTTAAGGATAAATGTGGACAAATGTTGACCATAATGTTCATAAGTAGTCACGGATCTGTTTTCAATTAAGTTTTCAATTTTTAATCAACGAAAATCCAACCTCAGGCGCCATGTTTGCAGCTCAGTGGCGCCGGGAATACAATTATATTGTTGTCAATTATTTGAATGTCCCCCATCACGTAATGTGCAATGCCATGATAGACGAATAAACGAATATATACGAGAAAGCCAGGCCGATCAAGGCTCAACAGCAGGCCATTTTTTTTTAAGAAGTGCTAAGATGACGTGAAATTCAGTCGGTTTATGGGAATCCGGACTTGAAATAAGTTTGACTGGTTGCTATAAGTATGGATTCCATACACTGTCGATTTTTGTAAGAATCTTTGTTATAAGAATATTGAAGCTGAGATTGGCGAAATTTTAAGAATATGCCAAGAATATACCCAAGGCTGAGATTTAGTTTAGAATTTCTTTGCAGATTGATAGAAAATAAAAATTAATACAGTAACATCACATGATGTTTCATTTGAAAGTATGGTAAATGTGTACCATGTATACTTCTTTCTTAACAAACAAACGTGTACAGCTCAGGTCGTATTATTTCTGTTATTTTACTAAAATACTATCTGGATTACTTTGTAATCTAAGAATGTATTAAGAATATTTTCAGCCTAAAATCGGAGGGAAAATAAGAATATTCAGCCTGGGCATGAAGATATATATTCTTACAAAAAAGAGTGTATTCTTGTTCCAGATCCATTTTGCACGCATGATGATGAATAGCATCAGGGCTGTTGGATCGTCTTTATTTTTTCAACAATACATCGGAAAAATATTGAGTAAAACCAGGAGCCATAATTAGTCGCAGACTGTAATCCAGAGTGAGTACGTCCCCATGTCTTGTACTGTTTGGGCTACACATGCGGAGGAGGTTAACTGTCAAATATGTTTAATTTAGTTCTGTTGGAAATTATCTTCATCTTCACTCTCATGATCACAGAGACAAAGACTTTTCTATAGTATCGGGGGCTGAAGAGGAACAATAATGGAATAATGGCCCTGGGTTTTCTGGAATAACGACGTTTCCTAAGGAATATTAATCGACAGTAACACTGGAATAATGGGAATTTTAGAGCAGGAATAATGGAATAATGAACAATTCATTATTCCTCTTCAGCCACCGAATAGTACTCATTTTTTCGGCATCGCAAATTAAACAAATATTAATAAACATGCGGTTCCGTTTGCCTTCAAAGACAGCGTCAATGTCAGAAAAACAAAAGCAAACAGGAGTTTATTTGAAATTGAGACTCAAGATGCCTGAGCTTTGAACTCTGAGATCAAAGAAACTGCATATTGATGTAAATAAGAGAAACCGGAAAAAAATTCGAAGAGAAGAAAATGGCTGAAAGGACCGGATAAATAATTGTGCAGTACAGTATCGACCAGCTAAGATTCTAACGTTTTTATTGACTTCATGCGTGCCAGAGAAATAGCCACAAATGTAGCGAAATCACCTTAAACCGCATAGCGACTTAATGAAATATCAAGTAATTTTTCGGGTAAAAACGGCTTTCTAGTTCGTGATACTGTCGTTAGTTTGACCATAATGTATTTATCTTACTTTAGTTAAAAAACCCTACAAGAACAGCAAACCAACAAAGTAATTTATACCTCGTGCTGAGTTTTTGGCAACCTTTTTGTACAATTTTAAAAATTAAGTTATTCAGTTCAAGGTACTTACAAATTTGCAGTTGCTCAGTTGTCTTTTCCAAAGCTTTTCCGTCTTTCGATTCATATCATTGCCGTGGCCGAAGTACAAGTGTTCAGTTAAAGGTTTGTAGTTTTGCCCGCACCTTGGACCAGTGACGTTCTACAAAATGCCGCTTTTCAACAATTAAAATGTAAAGAAAAAATGGCTTGTCACAACTAGGAGGCTTAGATAAAGTTTGTGACAGATCTTAGCTTGATTCTTATTCGCTTGCTCCTGACAGTCCTGACAGTTGACTTGGAATGGGTTTCTCTCCGTAGTCACAGAGATAGTCTCGCTTTCGTAGCATCAGCGTTTCTCGCTATGGAAAAACCCTCTCTGGCACCCAGGGTAAAGCGCGCATGACTGTGCATGTGTTTCTAACTGAATAACACAAACAGTACAAGACATGGGGCAGGCCTAATATATAATGTTATGGCTCATCATGCTGGTTCGACAGACTTAGCACACACACATCCAAAAGGCGAAATTAAAATATGTTCTTTAGTTATTATAAATTACACAACTAAGACACATGTCATTTTGGGTATATGACGTGTTTTGTTTGGTCTGTCTCAACAAGTTGTCATCTTGTACCAGTAGACAGAAGGCTCCAATTTATAATTAACAGTTGTCTCTGCATGGCTTGTGGTTACGTTGTGCATATTTGTTTCTGATTGCTGACGGAGGAACCAAGTCAAGTCAATTTCACACTGTTCGCAGAATAATATAATCGAAGAGTTGATATAAAAGAAACATCGAAGAATTTCCTGAGGCAATGACGATGTGAATTCTTCCCTTTTTCAATTCCAAGACCACAAAAAGTTGCTAAACTAATTGAAATGGTTATCTTTCTTAACCACTAAATATTGTTATTGAAACTAACCCTAACCCTAACCCTTTACAAGCTGACGTCCGATCTCACCCCTGAGTTGAATTGTAAAGCGCATTTGGATATATTATATAGAAAATGCGCTATATAAATGTCATTACCATTACCATTATCTACACGTCGACCAATAAATTATGTAAAAAAAAAATGCTATTTAAAGAATTTCACTTTTGTCGTAAATATTTAGTAAAAGTTAGATATTTGACCAATATTTTATGTCTTTTTATCAAGATACTACGCGCGTTCTGATTGGCTCAACACCATTTACCATAACTCTATGGAAACACAGAACATTGCTTCGTGCTTTCCATAGAGTTATGGTAACACTCGTGAAGTTTAATTTGGGAGAACGAGAAATGATGTGGAAACACGAGCCGTAGGCGAGTATTGCCACAGCAATTTTGAGTTCTTATCAAGAAATTTCAAGGAACTATTTCTCACACACCCACCTCCCTTCCTCCCCTCTCACCCTTGTACGGTCGAGGGTTAAAAGGAAATACAAAAACAATTGCATTTATAGATAATACAAATATCTAAGAAAAGAAAACACGACTGTACTGTAGTGAATTTAAGGAAAACTTGTACCAATGAGCGTCAAAAGAAAGGTCTGTCTGTCAGAAAGGCTTCATTAACAGAGATTGGTTTTGGCCGAAAAAGTTAAATTGTCTGATAGTAAAAAATAAATTATGTATAAAGTCAATTATTTCTACACCATTAAAAGAACGGAACAAACACAATAATACGATGCAATTGCAATGCATGCGTTTTTTCAACTTAATTTTTCCTCCTTCATCGTTCGAGTTATAACACAGACTGTCAACCTCGGCACGAAAACAATTCCGGGCTTTCCACGTTCGCCTCTCGGCGAGTCTCGACGCGGTCCGGCCAGTCTCTCGGCGCGGTCCGGCCAGTTGTAAAAATAGGTCCGCAAGGAGAACTTGTGTGGCTTACTACTTTTGTGGTTCGTGAACCAAAAATAAGCAGACTCGGTCGCTATTATATCCACCTTGACCTACTGATTTCCTTGGCAGAATAAAAACGCATTAAAGTTTCATTTGCAGTGGTTCTCAACGATCGCTGTTTCTCTCAAAAACAACAACAGCAACTAAACTCAAAGAGGTAATTTTTGCTTCACATTTTCCCTACTATTTCGGAAATTAACCTCGTGCTATTTAAAAGACCACAGTTTTTGTTATTGTAAGACTTACCTTTATGGCGTGACTGAATTGTACATTGGACGTGCAAATCTTCACAAATGAGCTGGTTTGGGCATTAGAAGATTATATAGCTTTCTTACATTGTTCTAGATTAAATGAGTCTTTATGGATATGAAATGAGTTAATTACGTTAGTACTGAAGTTCACTTTCCTGCGCTCGCACGCCAGGTTAAGTGATCTGGGGTCTATGTTCCACGAGCGATAGAAAATCGGCTACGTTATTCGCCCTGTAAGTGATTATTACATCATCTCATATCCAACACGTGCGAGTAACTGGACTAATTGGGGATCAAAAACTGACCTTACATTTACTTTCCAATTCCCACTCTATGCTGTGTCAAGCCGATTCACCCAGAATGTTCTTCTTATAGAATGCTCACAAGACCTTATCTGAAAATCTAAAAATCTAAAAAATCTATATCAATTTAGTTAGATTAACCGCAAGATCCGGAATAATCGTGGAGTTGCAAATTATGGGCAATGTGTACTGAGTTGACGTGCAAAGATTTATATTTGTACTTGCATGATCATGGCCATTTTTGTCGCAGATTAACGGTACACCAGCTGGGTTCTTTAGAAAACTTCAAGTTGTACATGTACGTTGCAAAGCAAAGCGTGATATTCAGTTTATGACAATGCGACGATTTTACTGAATAGTAAGGAAAATAATGACATTCAGTGATATATTCAGTTAATAGAAAACCTTCTTCAGGGCTATTATGAAGTAAAATTGTATGACCCTGACGTGTGGCCTAATAAACATTTCGAAGCTGTTATGATGAGCTCCTTATCAACACAGTATGCGGTTATGCTGGTGGGGGCTTATAACTGAAAAGATAAGTCGTCACCAATAGAAAATAAGATGTTCTTTTGGTCGTCACTAAACATTTTTTCTTCTATACTGTGTTTTGAAAATCAATGACGCAGTTGACACTAGGATACCTTGCTTAGGTATTGATATTATATACGGTATACTCAACATACAAGGCCTGTCTAATTATGGGAATTTGTACAACTATCTGAAATTAATGATTCAACCGACAACAGATTAAAACAGCACGCCCTTCGGCAGAATATTATGCATAATGTTCAGATTGGGATCTAGCTTAATGATCAGTTTGAACTGCGAGATCATATCTTTGTAGTTTTAAAGCTTGCTTCACTAACTTGTAACGTGTAACGTGTAACGTGTACTGCAACATACACACGTGGTTTGGGCAAATTGAAAGAAAGAGGTTTTCAATTCAATCAAGCACAGTGGTTCTACTTTGCAAATCACTAAGTACAGCTGGATAAAAATGTTATGACCCAGTTGTTAATCTATATGCAAAGATATATGTTCTACTGTATTAATTAACCTATCAGACGCCCTTTTAAATTTCTCGAATTTTCTGGTAAAATTATTGTTATTTATTTTTGGCTAACATGAAATTTTGAAGAAATATCTGGCGGATAGCACTTTTTATTTTTGTAATTTTACCCATTTAATATCCACTTTATATAATTTAACAGTACATGTAAATACCCGACTAAATACTCTATTAGGAATCATCTCTCTAGTCAGAAACTATCGAGAAACGTCTCCTGATAAAGAACAACTGAATAAAAAAGCGAATTAATTGTAAATTGTATACCACTTGCCTGAAAGGTACTCCCACGCACGAGGAAGTTGATAACAGAAAAGACAATCCTGTTCTAACGAGATTCTTCTATAGCGATGGTTTCAGAGAAGCGCAAGTGAAGCGCAAGTAGCTGCAGAACTTATTTTATCACCCTGATCGCGTGAACTGATTGATTTGCTTCGTCAATAATTAATTTCAGCACGACACATCGAACATCAAAATAACCGCTTACTTGAACATGTACGTCAGTAATTTGTGCATAATAAATTTTTTCCCGCGGAGATAATTTGTTGAAGTACACAACTTGTCATTTTTGCGCTTAAAATCTGAGTCAATATTGGAGAGGTCGACTGAGAATACGGTCGCTACGTGACTCCACTCAAGGCTGCATACATTTTCTCCAAACTACCCGCCTAATGTAGCATTGGCGTCTCAGAATCGTAATTGCTTTATAATTCCTCACGAAGCGAGTTTGATAGAAACAGCTCAGGCGGGATCAGATCTCGTCTGGAGTTTATGGTCATATTTATATATTTGTGACGAGGGTGTGTAGCGGAAATGACGTCACACGGAGCGCTCTTGGCCTAATGGAACCTTTAAATCTGTTCTCAGTTCGGACTGGGAGGTAAGGGTTCGAATCCACCTGGGGTTCTTTTTTTTATTTTTTTGGTTCGAATCCTCAGCGGGCCGTTCTTTTTTTTCCCCCTTTCTTTTTGGTAAATAACACTGACTTCGACATAACTGTATATCTGCCGTCAAAATGTAGACAGAAACAGGAACCGGCCCTACTCAATTCAAGAATATGCACCAAGCGCTTAGCATGCGTTTATCGATCGAATTTATATGGGGAATTTTAATACGTTGTCGACAGTTTCTCCGCATCGTGCGACTTTGTTGGACGTCAGTGCGGGGCATTTGGGCCAAAAACAAAGCAGGCCTTAAGAAATCTGGTATAAGATAGCAAAAACATGGCGGTTGTCGATTATCCTTCCTTCGTTGAACAGTACAAAACAAGATCGTAAACAAGAAAGGCGTACACAAATATGTCAGGAGACTAACGAACTCCAGTCGATCTCTAAAACCTGGTTATCACCCTCACAATGATCCCAAAAATAATTAATCCCCATCCCAGCTTCGCAAGCCGGGACTTGCGAGTCACGTATTATTAGTAGTGGACAATGAGAGCAGCCTTGCACCGGTCCAAAGCGGCTCTGTGATTGGCCGTCTCACGAGAACAATAGAAGATTACGTTTATTAAAATGCGGTCCCAGTTTTGCCACTAATTTGGCATCTATGACAAAGTTGTCGTTTTGGTTCCAGTGGTGACTTCGGATTTTGGCCCTTTTATAAGTTGATAGTATAACGTTTTCTTGTCAGTGTTTTACTTAATTGACCATCCCCTTTTCAACACACAAATAAATTGTGAGACATTTCTCTTCCCAAATAGTGTATTTAACATCTCTTAATGCCACTACAGTAATATTTACCGAGTGCACCGAGTCCCGAGCGTACCGAGCGTACCGAGTGCACCATCTATAAAAGTAAGAGGAAATCTTTAAGCTGCAAACTGAGCTTTCAGTCACTTGGATATTTTGTGCCCAAATAATAGTGAGCGCTGTGTAAAGGTTTGTTTAACTTGCGTTTTTTCTCTAAGCATTATTTGAAGTAATATTCTAGAAAGAATTTCAAGGTAGAATTGGTAACATAATTTGTAATTTGTACCTTCGCTCAGAGAAGCTCCAAGAAGCAACAGCAAGGTCAAAGCATACACGTACATCTTGATAATGTATAGTAGTGTGGCGAAACTTCACGATCATAATTTGTTTTATTATGGTGTTTTTTATTATACCAGCTTTTCAGATGGCGTAACCACACTTTTGTAAAACAAAACAATTTTTCAGAAGATCCGTGCCGTTGCGTGCCTTCTTATTTGACAAAGTGTCTGCCTTTAGTCAACAGAATCAATAGAAGAGAAACATTCTAGACACGCAGATAGATTTTAGGACCACTGATTGGGCTAAGTGCAGAAAGGTCCTAAATGCTTTTTTAGGCATTTAATTTTATTTTTCACCCTTTTGGGACAAAAGTGAGTATAGATTATCTAGTTTGTTTGTCCTAAGGATGAATATGTCGTTTTTTGAGTAACTAAATACTAAAGAAGTGGTGTTGTTTAGAAAGCTTTGTTTGTTGTTATGGCAGAATTTTAACATTTATAATGTCGAAATCACTTTAAAAAACGACATATTCATGCAAAGGACATAAAAACTAGATGTTACTGCCACTTTTATCGTAAAATGTTAGTGTTTTTTTCTTTCTACACTCAGCCATTCAATCGAGCTTGGCGCCTATTCTTTTCAAATATCCTGTGAGTGTCTTAACAGTTAAAACTCCCTCGTCAATTAAACCTGTCCATTCAGCTTGACCATGCATGCTCAGATAAAAGGAAATGTGAAATACTATACAACCGCGATCTCTAAGGTTTTTGGCTGACAAATGTTTGTTATTGTAACCATTGTTCTTTCAGAGATCTTGTGCCAACATTTAACAAATTGCGCCAGATGCTGTAAATCTGGCTATTAAACTTACTGGATTTATATATGTTTTTGTAAATTTGTTTTCTTCTTGGCTAATCATGGAGCATAAAATTGAAGAAGTACATGCACAGTTTACAGTTGAAAACATTATTTTCTGCTTTTTCAATACTAACCGAATATTTTATACGTACGACTGCTGGGTCACTGTCACGCAATCGGGGTCACCGCAGCATGTTCATGTTCATGGTTTAATATTAGCAGCGAGTTAGAAACTAGATTTACATCTTGCCAGTTGCGGATTGAAAAATATAACAGAAAAAATAAGAGGCTTTGTGTCCAGTAAAATAGCTCGCAAAAAGGGGCACGGACTCACGGCTTAACTAACCTCAGTTGACCGCTTAGTTTCTATAAACCATTCAGTGTTCAACGGCTTGTAGCAAGAAAACTATTTGGGGTAGACCCGGGTAGACCTCGAAATTTCAAAAGAAGAAGGATTGAACTTACGTCATGTAAGAACGGAACACTTGAAATTGATCAGAATAACGAATTTGAAAAGTGTGAAATTTTGAATGAAGGCATCATGTCGGCCAGATCGACCGCGCTACATTTGAGAGGTGCCAGCGCATACAAAATGTTCGCAAGTAATCAATAAAAATGACCAGAGCAAAGGAAATATAACTGTCTTCAATTTCCTGTAAACGTGTTTCCCAAGACGACCAAGCAATCCCGTAAAATAGACAAATTCTGCGACCACTTCGATCCGAAATGCCTTCTTCTTTGCCACGAAGACGGTTGTTCGAATAATCTCGCATCTGGGATGTGATTGGTTCGGTACATCCCGGTACGGATGTTGTCGAGGCGGGCCAATCACAGAGCCGCTTTGGATCGGTGCAGGTTTACTGCAGACAATGCAAGAAAATGAAACGGAAACTGAAACGGAATCGAAGAATGCAGGAGAAAACAGCAGCTATTTTGTGGAGCCACCACTGGTTCTTTAGTGAGATGACGGCTGCGCATGCGCGAAACGATCGCAAGACTTGCATACTGATCTTGCTTGGTTATATTATTGGTTCATGACGCGTCATGGCTTGAAGTCGGTCTATAATACTTTAGACGTTCCATACGTAGACATTATTGGAATTTATTGGTTCCCTTCTTTGGTATTCTACATGAATATATCACAGTTACACAAATAATAATGACGAATGCCTATTAGCCCAATGAAAATTTGTATTGGTTTTTCCAATAAACAGATTGAAATCTCCGTGACGTCAAAAAATAGATCAAATGGTCTCTATTTTTTACCTTCTGAAATTATAAGTTTCTCTTTTTGATAAATATACCGCTGGGTGGGCCACCTTACAGTACAGACGAATATTAAATTATAGCGTGCTACGCATTGGTATCTCTTGGTTACTCCATACCGTTGGGTGTGCCACCTTACAGTACAGACGAATATTAAATTATAGCGTGCTACGCATTGGTATCTCTTGGTTACTCCATACCGTTGGGTGCGCCACCTTACAGTACATACGAATATTAAATTATAGCGTGCTATATCTTGATTACTCCATACCGTTGGGTGTGCCACCACCTTACAGTGCAGACGAATATTAAATTATAGCGTACTACGCATTGGTATCTCTTTGTTACTCCATACCGTTGGGTGTGCCACCTTACAGTACAGACGAATATTAAATTATAGCGTGCTACGCATTGGTATCTCTTGGTTACTCCATACCGTTGGGTGTGCCACCTTACAGTACAGACGAATATTAAATTATAGCATGCTACGCATTGGTATATCTTGGTTACTCCATACCGTTGGGTGTGCCACCATAAAGTACAGACGAATATTTTCACTGCTAAATATCCACGAAACTAGCCCGCGTGCAATGCTAACGTGCTCTCTGCACCCCTATTAATAGGCCCTAACGACCCTCAAGTCCCCAAATTCAGGTTTTCTGCGTCTTTCGCCAAGTTACGCGGTCGTAAGTTATATCCAGTTTTTACCCACCCACCTCCCCTTCGACGACGTCTACCAATTACGCATATCTCTGTCGTTCAAACCTCTGCCTAGGCTAAATCTTGCCTCCCATAACTTAGCCTTGCCTGGGCAGTGAGTGGCTTTGTTTGCAGTGAAAATGTTTTGCTATTTTTAAAAAAGTTAGAGCGTGCTATCTTGGTTATTCCATACCGCTGGGTTCTATAGCGATATTATCATTATTTTACTCGATTACGCTGTAGCATGAAAAACACGAATAAAAACTAAAATGTAGTAAAATATTATGTCTAATAGATTTTAATTTCACAGGAGGGCAAACGTTAGCGTGCGACGTGTAAAATGCCGAATTAAAATTAATGAGGAGAATAATATTATGTGTCGAATAAATTTTAAGTCTAAGTTCACCACCGTAAATACTATGCTTTTTAAACTTTACAGGAAATTTATAAAAATATAATAAATTGCCCCATACACGTAGATCAATAGAAGGAGTGATGAAACAATTTATTCCATGTAGTGACTGGACCTCGCTGTAGGCCGCGTTAAAATGCATTAAAATACGCGTTTCATTATTAACCGGGCGTGGGCCTGGGGCCCAGCCGGTTAATAAAATAGCTTCTGTTTTTTTTTTTGTCGTCGATCTCTTATACCTCTACTCCGCCAAAGTGCTAGGAGGAGAGCTAGGGGTGAGTATGAATATATATGAATGTATTCGCCTTGTGAAAGATTTTCTCGGGGAAGAACGAAGCCCGGACTCGAGAGAGCGGCGGAAATCGAGCCTATGTGAAAGTTGGACTGGTCCAAATAGATATTAATTTAGGACCGCGTAAACACATCGGAGCGGCGTACAGTTTTCGCAACGTCGGTGAGTTTGACTCGTTAAAATATTAAATCATTGTACTCACTACTAGGTGGACACACTAGGAGCGCCATTAGATCAATTTTTTTTATCAAGGCTACGTTACATTTCGCCAGGGTCATAATATTGTCCTGTTTGTTTTGTGTGAAATACATTTCTTTTCCGTAAAGGAAAACAGAAACTTGCCCAGACTCGCAGATTTATGTAAACAGAAACTTGCTGAGACGTGCAGATTTATATTTGGACGATTACGTCATAGGGTCACGTCGAATCGTGACTTGAAGAGATTGTCTGTGAGGTGCGTACGTACATCACATACACTAGAAGCGCCATTAGATCAAATTTTTTATCAAGGCTACGTTACATTTCGCCAGGGTCATAATATTGTCCTGTTTGTTTTGTGTGAAATACATTTCTTTTCCGAAAAGGAAAACAGAAACTTGCCCAGACTCGCAGATTTATGTAAACAGAAACTTGCTGAGACGTGCAGATTTATATTTGGACGATTACGTCATAGGGTCACGTCGAATCGTGACTGTGAGGTGCGTACGTACATCACATACACTGGAAGCGCCATTAGATCAATTTTTTTATCAAGGCTACGTTAGATTTCGCCAGGGTCATCCTTTGCCTAAATGATATTTTATGAATATTGTCCTGTTAAATAATTGTCATTTTGTGTGAAATACATATCTTTTCCGTATATTTTCTGAGAAAAACAGAAACTTGCTGAGAAATGCAGATTTATAAATAAGGACGATTACGTCATGGGGTCACATGAGTCAACGTCTGTGATAAACCGGGGTCGCCGTTAGGTCAAATTTCATATCAAGCTATTACTTTTGATTTGAACATGAATACTCTGCTGTTTATTTAGTGTGAAATACATTACTTTTTCGTGTTGGTGCAGCAATTCACTTCCTTGTATGCAGAAGATTTATAAATAACAACCATTACGTTACAATATCACATTTTGACTCACGCAATTTGTCGAACTGTGACTAGAATAGCTGCGAATGATGATGGTGCAACGCGGAACGTCTGCGATTGATGGTTCAACACCGATTCGTACCTATGTTGTCGTGTTTTTTCCTCTTATTCAACTTTGGCTTTATATTGAGGAATGATCTTCAAAGACTGCTCAGAGGCAAGAAAATTGACAGTAGGCACTATACGCAAACATCAGACTTCAGCGTGACTGCCGTGACTAATCTGATAGATTTCAAGCAAGAAAGCAGGTAAAACGGCTTGCTTGCTTGATAAAAAAAAGCCCGGTTATATTTTCTTCGAAAATTCTTGTTTGTAAATACTTAGAGATTACCTGTTTTACATAGCATGGAACGGACGTACCTGCCATCCTCCAGTCTTCATGATTGACCTAAGCAATGAATGATCCACGATGTGAAAACCCGGACATTACGCGGGATGCGTTTGTATTTGGTGTTTACAGATCTCGACAGTAAAACCAATGAATAAAGACTGGACTGAAACACAACACTTCAATGTTGCTTGCGAGATTGAATGATTGCTTTCGCACTACAAAACAAAACTGGCCTTTTTTTACCGAAGACAGAAGGATTCATACAAGTACGTACTACCATCTATAAGACTTGGAAACATTATGGAAGACAAAGGCTTTCCTTCCTGGACGGCGCCCGGTATCAAGTCGCTGCAGCTCTCTATTCACGGTATTTCCACTTCGCTGGAACACGTCGTTTATGTCGATCGACGGAGATGACCATATTCTAACTTATAGTAAGCGAAAACTCCTACTTGAAGAGCATTGCGAGATCGAAATGTATACATCTCTAGCTAGTAAAACTCGTCATTTACCGCCAACTGAATTCGCCGCGAAATATTATAATTTATTCTGCCGCGAGAAATGCCGGGAAATTGATACTACGCTAGTGATGACAACATGGCTAGAAGAGTATTGACAGATTATAACACTTTCGGTAACTGGTACGGGTCGCACTACAGCCAATTTTGACCAATTTTGTTTATTCAAGTATCAAAACTGTCAACACGTAACGTAAAAATCGTAAAATACAGTGCGACCCCCAGTTTCAATTTTTTGCCAATTTTTTTGCGAATTGCCAAATTTTCGCCAATCTTCAAAGAAGCCGAAGTGTTGCCTTGGAGCCGACCAAATTTTTGAAAATCACACAATTTCACGGTTATTTTAGCCCGTTTTAGCCATTAAACTGTCATTCACGCAAGATGCTATGTCTTGATTACCCGGTTCATCTGACTCTTTTAATAATTATTTCGACGAAAACGAAGAACATGAACATCGATCGTAATATTATTACGCCGCGAATGTCTATGACTACACTGGGTCTGATCGAGACCAAATTTACCGGCGGCAATTTAGAGAACAATTCGTCTCAAGTTCAAGTTCGATTGCAATTGAAGCCAGCAGCAAGAAAACGACGAAAACCAAGAAAGCCTGGTCCCAAGCCGTTTAAGTTTACATTTACATCAATCAGGAGAGTTTTGGAAAACACTTCTTGGTTTGAGTGCGACCACCACCAAAATTTGGCACTTGCCAATTTTTTGCCAATTTTTCCTCGCCAAAAATTACAACATTTTTTATGTAGACAAAATTGGCTGTAGTGCGACCCGTTACAGTTGAAACTTTTTGTGTCCCCTCGGTCTATAAATAAACTTTATTGGTTCCCTTCTTTGGTATTCTACATGAATATATCACAGTTACACAAATAATAATGAAGAATGACTATTAGCCCAATGCAAATTTGTATAGGTTTTTCCAATAAACAAATTGAAATCTCCGTGACGTCAAAAAATAGATCAAATGGTCTCTATTTTTTACCTTCTGAAATGATAAGTTTCTCTTTTTGATATTTGTCTAATCGACGAAACTTCTTTTTTCCCAAAATTTTAACAATTTGAGCCACCTTTAATTTATGCAAGATAAGGTGGCTGTGAGGCCCATCGACATATTGTTTTATACAATTGTTTGTAACTTCTATTTTGTCGATTACACAAACACGATAGGTTTTCTCATACTATGCGTTATTCTTATTGGATAATTAAATTCCTGTCAATGATGGGTCAAATATAACTAATTTGAATATAATTTGAATAAGGTTTGTATTTGGAAAAACCTACACAAAACTAACATTATTGGATCGATGAAGTCACGTGACGACCTCGCCGGTAAACCACTCAGGGCACTTTGTGTCTCTTTGATTGAGTGGCTTCAGGCCTTTATATAATTAGCTTGTGAGCGATCGCCGCTAAATTCGCCTAAGCTCAATGTTCATTATAACTTAAAACTCAAAAGGAATTAATTTAAAATAATTAAAGAAGGCTTAATTATCTGTTTTAATGAAAGCTTTTTGCAATATAATTACAGTTCAGTTCCCATAATAAATTTGTTGTGAGTGATTTTCTGATTTCATAGCCTGCGTAGCTGGCTCTCGAAATGCGAACGAGCTGCCTCTCGAAATGCGAACGAGCGTGAGTCGTGCGCGCGAAGCGCGCGAGGCGACCCAGACCCAGACTCCGCTCGTTTTCGCCGCTAAAAATTTACTTCGCGCGCCAAGACCGCCAGCTACGCAGGCTACTGATTTCATAGAAAAATCATCAAATCCAAGTTGGCGAATTCAATATGGAATTTATGACGTCATTGTTTGCTCATATAACGTTATAATTGACAAATGACCACAGTATTATGTTGGTAAATAAAGTTATTCAGCATGTCATGAGCATGGGACTACAAATAAAACATATTTAGTCCCCGACAGGAATCGAATCCATGTCTTCCGTACGCCAGTCGGATGCTTCGCTCTACCAATGAGCTCCGGAAAGACTCGTGTAATGAGCGGTGTACGGAAGATCATGGGTTCGATTCCCATCGGAAACTCAAGATGTTTTCTTTGCAGTCCCATTTTCGTGATATGCTGAATAACTTTATTTATCTATTACATGGCCGAGGTCCACATTTACCATCTTACTCTTTATCAAGTATCAATATTGTGAGTAACTACAAACTATCCGATTTGTGTTGTCGTAGCTAATTGCAATATTAATTTCTGGCACGTTTATTGGGTAATTTGTATCAACCATAAGAAGACAGGCATATAGATCTTGTTCGCACGTTATATATCACTGCCCTGTCGACTTACACCCGCGCTTTTTATCTCTGCCCTGACCGCTGGACGAATCACCTCGTGTATCTGCAGTAACTTTGACAACATTATAACGTTAGCAATCAGACGCATATCAGTACTCTTGTCAATTTGTTACTAAACTGTACTGTCATCAAACTCTTCACTATATGAGAAGCATTATAATATACAAACCACAGGATAATGCATTTATTTCAAGCATTTGATTGGTTCCCTACATACCCTCTCTACCTTATTTGGAAATACCGCAAAGTTCAATTTTTTTTGTCTCGGGCAAACACTGGGGGAACAATTTCGTCTTTTTCTATTTTCCTCGGAGAAATTCGACATGTTCCCTGTGATTTGTATATTATAAATCAATTATTCGCCTCAGGCTCGTGAATATATAAACAATAGCCTCCATTTGGCGAGGAAATATGCTCGGATATTTGTCCGCGGACATTATCTGTTCCGAGAAGCGAACAGTTTTCCGAGAGCGAAGCTCGAGGAAAACTGTAAGCTTCGAGGAACAGATAATGTCCAAGGACAAATATCCGAGCATATTTTTGAAGCCAAATGGAGGCTATTGTAGTTATTATCCTTCAAATATTTTTTCACAAGGCCGCTCTGTTTGCCGTGGAAGATCTCGGTCGGCCAAGCTGTTAAACATCAAAATAATTATGTTGGCGTTCAAAAATATTTCTAGTCTGTTCAAAACAATCAGTTTTATTTAATTTAGCAATTTATTTGAGACGAAAACGGAACCTGCGAACGTGAAACGCAAATTTTCAAAACTGGGGAATATCACTTGGGGAATATCACCCGGATATTCCCCAGTTTTGGCTGCGTCACGTGACGTGTTTAGACCAATCGCGCGCGAGAAAAAATTTTGATGGATTATAATGGTGAATATTCCCAACATATTTACCAATATCACAGCCTGAGGCGAATAATTGTTAAATATCTATTTCTTTGATGATGTTAGGGTCGTTTGGTCACTCCGTGATCACGTCTGGTTCCCTTGAATCCCGCCTTGATCTAAAATTTAAAGCAACTGAAGGTCCCATGTGTAGATTTGTCTGCACAATGTACTTGTCTCCTGTTGTTGAGAACCTCCTGAGGGTGTGCTTGTCGAGTCTCAAAACAGCACCTACGTCAGCAAGCCCCTTACGAACATTATCAATGGTGTCATTATCATCCACCATAGACTCAGGGAGTTCGTCTCCTATCAAATTCAAAAACTCCGCATTAGAACAGGCGTTACTAGAGGCGAATGAAGGCGCGACCACCGACTCGGGAAGCTCGCCCAACAAGTCCAAAAGTTCTGTATTACAGTCACTACTGGAAACGATTGAAGGTGCGCTAGTAGTATCTGCTTCCTCCCCTAGTGGAATACCTTCTGCACTGTATGGACTCGATGATGTGTCCTCGACAGTAACTTCGTTGTCTATTAATGCCAGTTGCGATGAATTATCAAGACGATCCCACGGTTCGACATATGGGGGATAGTCAGAAGGCAAAGTCAAAAAGCTCCCAACATACTCCTCCCGTAGTTTTGACTTTTTCTCATTTTTAGGCCTGTCATAGAGTTTATGTCGATATCCAAAGCTGGCCAGCTTTCGCTTGACAATTTCGTGCAAGCGCGCCAATCGCGCTAAATAGTATTCCTTTATAAAGGTTCCGAGCTCTGCGTCTGCAAATTTGCCTCCTGACAATTCCTTGACACTTTCATAGGACTCATTAAGAATAGCCACGAACATGTTTATGAGGATGAAAGACATGCTAAGCATGTAGCCAAATACGAACAAAGGGGCTAGGATGCGGTTAGAGGATTGGAGCTCGAAAAAATACAATTCTCCTCCAAGGAATTTTTGAATCAACGTGATAAACGCCTCAACAAATGAACGATATGAGTCGATATCATTGCCAAACACAAGCACTCCAAATAAGGCAA
Organism: Desmophyllum pertusum; assembly: GCA_029204205.1. Classification (NCBI taxonomy): domain Eukaryota; kingdom Metazoa; phylum Cnidaria; class Anthozoa; order Scleractinia; family Caryophylliidae; genus Desmophyllum; species Desmophyllum pertusum. Next base: position 1,401,316 of record MU825885.1, on the reverse strand, counting down.
AAGAGAGAAGGTTAATGAAAAATACGACGGAATATGAGGTAATATGTGGAGATGACAGCTTCAGCGAGGAGACCATCTGGCAAACGTGGCTGTTGAATCGGATTATTCTCAAAAATTTCACTGTGACAATAAACACGACCACGGACAGTACAACCATCTCCAGATCAGACCAGAACAGGACGTAGTCGGCACTGGCTGTCTCAAATGGGTTCGCCTGGACTTGCTTTACAAACGAAGACACGTACTTTTCCTTAAAGAAAAAGAACGCGATTGTTGTTATGGCAGAAATAAGCTGAAGTAAATTCATCCAGTTCCAGAAAGAGCGGAAGTATGAACAGCTTTGACGATATATCTTCACAGCTTCCAGTAGCAGAAAGTAAGCAATTAGAAACAACAGAATAATTTGACAAGCCACGAAGAGAGAACGAAACTTGGGGTCGGTTGTACCATATATTGAAAGCGTGTTGAATCTCGCTTGAGTTATGGGTTTTCCTGTCGGATAAACCTCGTAAGCAAATTTTGCCACGCTAAATAAAGAGGTTGATGGTTGAAAAACAGTAAACTCTATGAAAACCGCTGCAGTTCGTTCATCGATCCAATCGTTGCTTGCAAGATTAATAACAACTCTTGACGCTGTTCGCGAGTTGTATCCAAGATCAGCCACGTACCCTCCGCCATCGTATCTCGTTTTCCTTCCATAATACGACAATGTATTGAGCTCTAGTGATGAGTTGTAACGCCAAGGTTTTGGGCACAGTCTCAACAGGTCATATTCTGAGTGGTATTTAGTGATATTCGTGATCGGTATCCACCCAGGCAGGTTAAAACGTGTCGTATCCTCATCTTGGGTTGAATAAGCAGGAATACATCTTTTGAACATGCCGTCGACCGGAGGGTACTCTGTTGCAACTTGACATGGATATTCTGACGCAAAGGAAAGATAGATAGGAATTAAGAAACATATAAACACAACAGTGAATTTAATTTTGATATGTCTAGTAAGATAACCCCAAATGATTGATCACTATGGCGAGAAGAAGAATTACTGTACGACATAAGCATTTTAGAGTGCAAATACGCACAAAAATGAGTGAAAACGAGACCGTATTACACTCTTCTTAATCCCCTGACCGCAAAGGCTCGAAAAATTAAAAACTGACTAAGTCTTGTAAAAATACCCTGTCGTATCATATACAATGTTCCGTTGAACAACCTTTTTATATCGTACATTTCACCATGCAACCGAGATTGTGACTAATTAATCATATTACTTTCTAAATTGTTGAACTTTCATGCTTTTGTTTTCCTTCTCTTGCACGTAGTTGGTTTGTTACAATGTTAATATTCATTACCTTACGCATTGCACGATTGATTTGTTTGGTTGAGAGGACAATAACCCGATACCTTTCCCAACTGATTCTCGTTATTATCCAAACTATTTTATCTAAATTATTTTGCGTCTGTCTGTCTGTCTGTCTAGGATTCCTGATTGATTGATATTGTCTTACCTTCCTTGACTCTGACTTGTTTGAACCTTGGCATGCCCACTAAGAAGGCATTGCGGGTGCTTATGTAACCCTCTGGTGCAATAAACCGCTGACCATTGTACCAGCTGGTGTCGTAGACACCTGGAATGAACTCTTCATCGATCCACTCCCAGAATGCAACTTTTGAATCGATCTGAAAAATAACAAAAAGAAGCAAAACAAGTGAGTAACTACAGATTCAGTTGTTTTTTCTCTTCTAAGTGCAAAATAATTGAATGGTCCGTTCTTTCGTCATGGTAAGATTATCACTTTCTGATTACAGCTGCGAAATTGAAAAAAACAAATACTCTTTCAAAACCGGCTCAAGAAATTGTTCGTTCTGCACCTCAATTTTTTCTCACAGTACAATCCCTTATCTCTGCTGTTTTTTTTTTAGCATGCGCATCAGTAGAAGATGCGGGCTTGTAACGTGGGAAACGTGAAGGTCAATTTATACAGCTTTCTTCTTAAAATAATAATTACGAGATACCCCCGAGTCTAGTTATGTTAAATTACACAAGTAGTTCAAAAAACAGTATTTTACCTCTTCAAATGATTCTTTAAGCATGTCCTCCAAATTTGACGTGAGCCTGTATCGACTGTATCCTCGATTCCCATACACGACCACAAAAAGGCAAACCACGAAAGCCAAGAACAGCACAATCTCCACAAGTGTGCTTATGGTCTCCACTATACTCTCTCTGTACTTCCGTGCTGCAAGGAGTTCGTCTCCAGTAGGTGCTACAACATACACGTTATTGTTTACTTCTAAGGCGGAATCTTTGACTGACTGAGCGGTTTGCTCTTCGGGTGGTTTTTTGAGGACGAGGGCGAGTAGTAAAGCTATAGCCACGACTTTTATGGGCTGCATGATCGCTATATCTTGGAAGAATGATATTAAAGCTGACGTGAGCCATTGGCTAGAGACGTCTTTGCCCATTGGACGCTGTAGAATATAATGAATGTACCAGCTGTAAGTGAAGCAAGAATGCAAAGCAACCAGCCGATATACACAAAGAAATGAGGAAGACATCCTGGGGTTTTAGCTTTTTTGTTCCTGCGTGAATCTGCAACGTTTCTTCCTGATTCTTCGTCTTCGTGTTGACTCTTTTCGTTGTTACTGAATGGAAGCTTAATGTTCCGGAAGATAGTAGCAATAAGCAAGTTCAATGGCACAACAACCAGAGCACTCTGTACGCCAATCAGGAGCTGCTTCACGCTGAATCGCAGAGGTCCGAACTTAACCGTGTCTTCTTGCTTTTTACCAAACTGATAAAACATTGCTCCCGCCAGCATCGCGCACAAAAGCACGCAAATACAGCACGAGAGCCTCTGCGCACGCGTGAATGGACTATGCGGCGGCCTGGTCACCACTGAGAGCCATATATGGCCATCACCTAAGCTCTTTGACACCCGGGTGTAGAACTGATACTTGAAGTTTGAAAGGTCGCTTTTGCTCGCAACTGAAATGTTCATTTCGACCTCACCGTCTTCTTTGTCAACTGCAAGCCATCGGCCGCACAAGAAGTACCATTTCTCGTCAGTTTGTAAGTCTTTAATAACGACCTGGTTGACGTACCAAGACGGGTTATCCCCAGAATTGTCGTGCCATAGCTTGATCATGATCGGAGAGTGCAAATTGTCGGGCAAAGAGACAACAAAGTTGTTTATGCTGGCTCGCGCAAACAACCTCTTGTCGCTGTACCTGTCAAACAATTGTAGAGTTTCGCTTCTGGTTTCCTCGCCATACACGATCATGGCTACGTTAGCTGATGTGCCAGAGCCTCTCCACATTCCAGTGTACACTGACACTTCATACAAGTGTTCGCCCTCTGCATGAAGTCGGAGATTTTCAACTGCCTGTGGTAAGCAAAGAAAGTGACAACTCATTATGGCTGCTAGACAATGACTCGCAAAATTAATATTAAAGTAGCTGGGCGCGCTATTTGAGGTAATTTTGTGACATAAAAACCGATCTTCCCTTCACGTCTCAAATGTGTGTACGCTGATCGCATGACCGACGTTGTTGTCATTTTGAACGTTTGCAAAAAATAAATATAAATAATATTTATGACAACAACTTGGAATATGCAGGAAACATTGTCTGGTGTAACAGCAGGCCTGAAAGCCCCCGAAAACAAAAGCCAAAACCATTCTTACTTTATATTCATCCTTCCTGTCAGCTCGTCTGGCGATGACGATTCCAATAATCCACAGACCAAATATGGACAATACCGTTGCCAGGACAACAACATTTCCGGACTCAAAAATGTTGGGAAACTGTTTGAATACGTAATCAAAGTCGATTGGATTCGGAGCCACAAAAAAGTCCCCGCCAAAAGATGACAAATGATTACAAAGACACTGTAGAGCTTCTGGTGTTGACTTGGGTCCAACCTGAATAAACATAAATAATAACACTATTAGCGCGACATTCGAGTGACTGTTGAAGGTTTTACATGTTTAATTTGATTGCATGCGATTGCCGTTTTGGTTCTAATCATATGTCGAAAACTGATGACCCGCTTAAACGTGGTAAAATAAATAAATAAATAAACTTGCTCTGACAAATTTGCAGTATTCTACTAAATCTTGTATGTGATTTGTTCTATGTAAAGCCAAACAATTAAACAGACGCATTTTTATGAAATAATGAAACTTTTCCTTGACACTGAGGTTAAGTTTAGAGGAAGCGTTCCTCTTATTTACTCCACGTTTTAGTCTCTAATCAACAAATGATAATACCATATATGGAAAGCGTTAAGCATACCCTGCATCCCTCCGTTGACCACGCATCTGCGGTTGCATTCCAATACTGACATGTTCCCATGGAAACCGACAAGGTGTATTTGACGTCCGTGCTTGCGTTAAATAGAGGTTTAATCACCAGTATCGGGGGAGGGGTTGTTGGGGGTTCTTTGACTCCGACACATGACCTCTTTTGGCGTCCGTTATGGGAGCATCCTCGCCTTACGCGTCTCACGTGACCAGGCGTGGTTGCATTGCTCTTAGTTTTGTTGACGTTAATCCCTTTATACATGATACCCACATAGTGAAGTCCCGAATGACCAGTAACAGCAGCAGAGAGAGTTACAGTAAAAGGATCTGTGCTACAGTTGGTGTGATTGTTCTCCGCGGCAGAATAGTTGCAAGAACTGTAGTCGGGAACAGACGTCGTGAAATTGTAATTTTCCAGAGTTGGTCTCTGCGCGTATCGCACGTATAAAGTGAGGATAGTTTTATCAGAAGGTTGGATCGTGATCGAGATAGCGTACTCGGGGCCTGGAAATACAATCTGGTGAAATTGCATCGTCCCGTTATCGCTTGGTTTCACGAAATATTTCTGAGGTTCTTTTACTTTGGGTTTTTCCAGCGGCGGAATGAAGAGTTCGACTTCTTGGGAGAGGTTTGATACGTTCAGTGGATAGCCATTCTCGTCTTTTATCTCAACATCGAGGACGGAAGACTTGATATCACTGGCGCGTTTGTCCCACGTGTAAGGATTAGACTTGAATGTTAGAAGCTAAAGAAAAAAAGAAAATGAAAATAACAAAATAATAATAATAATAATAATTAAAATAAATAACAAAGGAGAGCTGAACAAGCTTTTGTTAAAGTTAGTTGCAACATTTTTTCAATTATGTTTACACATTTAGTCCCAGAGCCTTGTGGCGGCATTCAAATGAAATATATCGCACGGCACTTTTTTTGTGGTACTGTTTATGCTTATTATGCTGTATATATAAGGGGAGTCTGATTTAAATTAAAGCTATTGGGATGATGCTATTTGTTTATCATTGTCTGCATGTTTTTTCTTTGTCTGTTTGTTTGTTTGTTTGATTGATTGTTTGTTATAGTTGGTTGGTTTTACTTTTGAAAGTAATAACGTGTTTATTTTGGCTTTGTGTTTGACGAGCTTAGCAAAAAAATATCAATTTATATCCATCGTGACTTGGCTTTCCACGTGCGTTAGTATTTGTTTGCTTCAAGCTCTGATTGGTTCGTTACTTTATTTACATCTGTTGTGATTGGTCCGATCACTTATTTCAGATTACTTTAATCAAAATAATATTTTTCCTACTCAGATTCAGATTTTGAGTTCTATGTTCTTAAAATGGCGGTGGAGAAAACCTCATGATTCAAAAGGAAATAATTGAAAGCATTTAAAAAATAAAAAAAGACAGATAACCAAACGAACCTGAGAAGAAAGATAGTTTTTGTTTGTGCCATCCTCTCCTATCAGATCTTGAGTGGATGGAAGTGTAACTTTGGATCCCTGGTGTTCTAGAGCCTTGTTTCCTATTCTCGAGGGAACTTGTCGGTCAAGTACCATGGATAAGGACTTGGTGTTAAGCACGCTTGGTTTTTCGTACAGCTCTTTTGTGTAGTCCACATTATTACCCACACGATTGACAAGGCGAAGGAGTTGTTTTGAGTACGATTTGCTCTGCGTAGAAATAGAAACAACTTACGATACATGGAGGAGATAGGAGACGTTTGTGTGCAGGCAATTTTCCTATTGACACTCGTTGACGTATACAACAAACCATCTGACAGTGAGGCATGCACGGTCAGAAAATAGAGTCTCCTTGTTTATCACAATGGTCACCTAGAATATTTGACACTAATAATCAAAAGTAGTTGATGGATTATCAAAATTAATTAAGTGTTTTATGTAATAGGGGAAAACTTTGAACTGAGGCTTAGATAACTTTCTAAGAAACCGGTTGATTAGGAAACAAAAATTAGACCAAAGTAAATTTAACCAAAGTTTTTTAAGTTAGTTTTGTTTGAAACTGAAAGTCATATTAAAATATGACTTTTTCAGGTTATGATATCAATATTTCAGAAATCTCACCCCAGTGATTCTTCATAAATGAGTATTTGACATTGGATTATGATACAACCATTATACGGTTTTCACAATGGGGGAAAAAGTCAAGAACTGGTGTATAGTGGTGTTACCTTTTCTCTCCTTTCATTCGTGATTACAATGAGTGGCATGTCCTCTCCTCTGATATCCTCCTTGGCTTCATGGGCGGTGATATCTAACAAGTTTCCCAATCCATTCAACAGCGCTGTTCCAACGTGTTCAATAAGTTCCTCGTCATGGATTGACTTGTTATTCACCTTTTGTTCCATGAAATGTGTCATGGAATCCAGCATAACAACTGCTTTATCCTGTTGTGTGAAACCAACCAACAGTGGTAATCTCAATACCCAGCAAAACAAGTTTTGAATCTTATTGAATATGATCTTAGCAACCGTCTGTCCAGTGTGAGAAATACTAGTAAACATTTATTTCGGTGTTGGGTCTACAGGTCTGCTTATAGCAGTGGTGGAAAGAAAAATATCCTAGGGCACTTATTCATTTTAGGTCATGGGAAGAAGGTCTGTGGCTAATAGATAGGACATGGAATTATGTGCTTGTGCTTATATTATACTCTGATGACTGGTATTCGCCATCAACACAGTCGCCTGCCACTTAGATTGAAACTGCAATTTCCGTAATTTTTGGTGTGTGTTATGACATATTTACCTTTTCATGCCTGAAAGTTGGGAGATTGTATAAGAAGGAGGGGTGTTCTAAGTGTCCAATTAGTGGAGGGGTGTTCTAAGTGTCCAATTAGTGGAGGGATGTTCTAAGTGTCTAATTAGTGGAGGGGTGTTCTAAGTGTCCAATTAGTGGAGGGGTGTTCTAAGTGTCCAATTAGTGGAGGGGTGTTCTAAGTGTCCAATTAGTGGAGGGGTGTTCTCAGTGTCCAATTAGTGGAGGGGTGTTCTAAGTGTCCAATTAGTGGAGGGGTGTTCTAAGTGTCCAATTAGTGGAGGGGTGTTCTAAGTGTCCAATTAGTGGAGGGGTGTTCTAAGTGTCCAATTAGCGGAGGGGTGTTCTAAGTGTCCAATTAGTGGAGGGGTGTTCTAAGTGTCCAATTAGTGGAAGGGTGTTCTAAGTGTCCAATTAGTGGAGGGGTGTTCTAAGTGTCCAATTAGTGGAAGGGTGTTCTAAGTGTCCCCAATTAGTGGAAGGGTGTTCTCAGTGTCCCCAATTAGTGTAGGGGTGTTCTAAGTGTCCCCAATTAGTAGTTCACTTGTGGACAGCTAGAAGATTCGACACATTAATAAAGTTATTGATTGATTGATTGATTGATTGATTGATTGGTGTAATTGAAGATCGGGGCTAAATAACAATTCTATCTATCAAGTTTTGGCATTCTTGGTACTTAGTAGCTCTAGTTAGCTCCTTAAGTCAAATCGGTAAACAAATCTGACCTGGGACTCGATTGAGAGTTCGTTCCTTTTGTCTGCCACGCTAGCAACAACCGCTGACACCTGCGACACTTGCTGTAACTCGGAAACGTTTACCGCTGACCACGCATCGACAATGGAATCTTTGATCTTCGATAAAGAAAGGAAGAAATGCAAATCCGTTAGTGATTTTTTTTGTCAATTTATAAAGGCTTGAAAGGTAAACGGTTATCATTTGAGTTTAAAATATCACACATAATTTTCATTGCTTCTGTGTGCTGCATCTGTATTTTCTATAACACCACAGAACTCCAAACTTTGACGCCGAACAAATTTCAAATTCAATTCCAAATCGTTGGAGTCTAACCGCCCACCCGCGTTCGTTCTTTCCCACAAACTGGCTACGCTGTACGCCCGCGCACGCATTCAGAATTACACACTGCGCTTGTCCGTTTTGCACCAAGACATTTTCCTTTCTTCATGAATGGTCTATATAAACAAGTTATAAGTTGAAATAAAATAAATCAAAATAATTCACACCTTTATCTTGTCTTTTAGCTTCATCTCTTTAACCGGAGCATGATTCACTACTGATAGTACAGAGGTGGCTCTTTGGGCCGCCATCTCGATATTGTTGTCCTTTAGGTATTCGTTCATTGGTCCATCAATGGCCACATCTTTCTTCAGAGTCTCTACTGATATTTCTGGTTCGGTAACCTACAACGAATAGCGTTTATTATGAAAAGACCAAAAAAGCCTGGTATAAATAGCTAGGGTTAAAATAAAACGTCAGGTGTTTTATAACAATTACTAAATTGAGAATTTTTCTTAATTTGTTTAGTTTATTTTTTGACTGAATCCAAACGGTAAAAAAAAATAAGGAGAAAAATAGTCATCAATCTGACCAGACTACAAATATAACACAATTGGAGCCTCGCAAAGCTTAACCATTGAGGGAGATGCAATTTGCTATGCAACGCGTGCATTACGGAAAGCTACAATTTAAAACCTTCACTACAGTCATGCTATGTGCATTGGATTGAAAAATAAGAAACCATGATAGAGCGTACAAACGATCGATAGTTACCTCCACATCAATCCATGTATCCACTGAAGATCCAAGTGCATCAATAACAATCATCTGCACGTGCAGTTTATAGCCCCTGTTCGGATCTCCAACTGGTAATTTTCCGGTAACCGTACTTGAAGTCCCAGAATAAAAAACCATTCCAATATTGTCACTGCCGCTGTAGCTAAACTTGAAATTGAGAGGAAGGTTTTTGTCGCGCCAGCCGCTGCAGCTGAACACAAAGTTTGTTTCCCAGGCCTTTCCCTGGGGTTTGTCGACGTTGCATATCCCTCCACTTGGGGGCGTATTCGTGACGAAGGAGTACGTTGCAATGGAGCTATGCCCTTGTGAAGTCAAGCCCTTTACTGTAACACCATAGGTCGCATTGCCGCGTATTTTTCCTTGCGCCGTGACTAAATTGGGCGAGTTGTCGTAGGTGAGCACTATTTCATCCAGGTTGGCTACTTCATGCCAGCGTGGATCATCGTTCTCGCGATATTTCATCGACCAAGTGTAGACATTGATTTGATCGCACAGCAGCCCTGTGCAACGTGTTTTCAGGACGAGCCTTGATGACAGGATCACGTGACGTTCACAGTTTTGAACACAGCTGTGGAAAAAAAATACGTCACCTTTATGTATAGCAATGAAACAACTGGGCTGAAGAAAGCCTTGATGACCTTGATAGTTTTTTCTATTATACAATACCCTCGCTTGCTCACTTCCTATTGGCTCGTCAGGTAATCGCTCCTCTAACAACTAATATTGAAAGATTGCTTGACAAACCTTGCTGATATTTAGCTTATGGAAGCAAACATAAAATGCATTATTCTGGGTGGCCTATTACCAGTTTTTGTTGTAATCCGATGTAAAGCAAGTATATTACTGATATAGTAATACATTTGTGTGTGTGCAGTCGTCCATGTCAAATGCGATTTCTGGACTTTGACCTGTAAGTCCAAAGCTCGAAATGTTAGTTCTCATTGATTGACATATTTCTTTAAATGTTAGTTCGGTTGAGGATTTGATGCAGCATCCCTAACCCCCGGGGGGGGGGGGGGGTGCTCCCATATAAAATTGTCTGGGGTGATCGTCGGAAATTTTGAAAAGAACCCCTAAAAGGTACCAGAATGTCGTTTTGCGCCCGGGTGCAGCATATGCACAATATCGCCAACATTCATGATTTTCGTTGTTGAAACAGATGCACTCACTTACACAATATTTAAATGGATCTCCTCTTTAATCCGTAGTCGATGAACAGCATAAACTGTCTGTCCTCTCTTTTTCATTGCCAGCTTGATTACGTAATCCTCGTCCCCTTTCATTTTATCTACGTCAAGGTCGACTATGTACGGAAACCGATCCCGGGGTTTTAACTTTCCCACTCCAGTTCCATAACAACCTCCAAGGTCTTGTCCTGCAGCGAAACCTGTCGACCCGGACTGAGGAAGCACTACAGGAAGTGACGTTGTATCGTCCGGGAATTTCTCGTTATCTCTTCTGCAAAGCCACGTGAAATCGATCCCAGTGTACACACCTTCCCCAACATCCGGGTCATGTGACTGTGAGCCATCCAGGGTGAGTGTCTTATTTAAGCCTTGAGAGGCTTGGCTTGTGCCTGTGATATTTGCTACAAGCGTAGTGGACGTCACTTCTATGTAGCCATATCTATTTACCGCTGTTCCAGGTTGTGCTTCGATGTTCCCGGCGAACTTGAAGAAGTAATGACCGTAATTGAATACCTGGCCGCGGATTGTCGTTTTGACATTACCAACAGTTGTTCCTATTGTGGTTGCTACATAGCGAAAAAATCCTGTTCTAAGATCAATGGTGTACAACTCCATGTTGAAAGTCATGATCACTGGATTAGACCTGCGGCAATTTATGGCTATTTTCACGAAAAAAACAAAATCTTGGGATTTTTTAGTTTTAGTTGCTTGTGCGACATCAGTGGAGAGGGGCAGTGATACGTTTGGCGGACTGCAAGAAGGATTGCCTGAAAAATGAACGAACAAGAAAATCGAGAAAATTTGACCACAAATAAGTACCATATCTTGGCTACAGTTAGAATCATTAACTAAGCTCGCTGATACTACTAAACGTTATCTCAAAGGTGTTAAATAAAATAGGCGCCTATCTGAGAATCAGTCATTAGAGTTAGTCAGTTTCAGTAACAAGAGTTGTACGTCACTAATTGCCTTTACACGGTTCAGTGCATTGATTTCCAACTCTATGCAGTACTCTGGCTCTGCTTCTGGAAAAATTGGATTAAATTCCAGCATGAACTGAATGCCGATTTGAAATCTATTTCTTTTCTGGAAGTATTATATCAAACAACCATTTGAAAATGAAATAACCCACTGCTCTGTCGATATAGAAGGATATTTTAATTCTGGTTGGTTGAGAAGTAGAGAAAACAACAAAATAAGTAGTTGTCAAATATTAATACGGCTTATACAAGAGTGCAATTCGTTTCACTGTTGTTACAGGCGGATAAAATATGTATTACATGCTTACCTCTGTTTTCAAAATCTGGTTGTAATTTGTATCAAAGATGCCCACATGAGACTTCAGCTTCTGTGTGATGACGTTCATGATATGTTGTGTACTGTTCATTAGAGTCCTGAGAAGAATTTCTGCAATCACGCCTAACTTCTGGCCTGATGGACTAAGAGAAGTAAATGAAGCTGATTGTCAGGCCTTGCTTGGTCAAATTAAAGAGCAGAAAACTTTATCCGATGGTTAATTGTCGTACAGTAAGAACAGCCAAAGTGTTTGATTAATTTTTAACAACTTTTTGACAACTTTCTGATCGCTTCCATTTAAACTACATTTAGCAAATCAAATTGCAAGAACTGTGGGAGGTGGATATGTACGTCAATTCTCAGAACGCGATCGTGGGCATCGTGACATCTCCGCCTCTCATAGTTCTTGCATTTTGATTGGCCAGTTGAAACGAAAGCCATCAGGAAGTTGTCAAAAAGATGTCAAAAAGTTGTCAAAAATTAATCAACAATTTGTCGCGTGGCAACGGTAGGGCGCTCTTCCCTGTACAACCGAACTTGCACATTTATATTTATTCGCTCTTTAATTAACCCTCGAACGTACTGAGAATGAAGCATTATATTGCAAGAGCTTATAAACATTTTCAATGTGTAGCCTAGTTTGTTGAACTTTGCAATTGCACTAATTTGGACGCCCACTTGTGACTATTTGGCAAAGCAAGACATATTTTAAAGGCATCAATGTAGGTTAGGTATTCATTTCTGTGTTAGGAAACATTTATTTAACATAAAATGCTTTTGAAGTAGGGTACCAAAGTAACGTGTGAGCGACATGATCGATACTTCAAACCCATGCAAGGAATGAATAGGAGCCAGAGTTCACAAACACAAGGTTTCCGTACATTCTCCTTAGTAAATCACTTACCTGAACGTTCTTAAAGCTGAACCGAAGAATTGTTTTTTCTCAGCTAACAGCATGTGGTTATCTACCTAAACACGAAGAAGGAGAGTATTTGGAATGAGAATAATTCAAGATTCTGTCCAGTACGGTGTTAAAAGCAGTCGTGAACAATTGCAAGATAAGTAAAGTCCCGTAAGCGGACACCCTCGGGACCAAAAAAAACTGTTCGCTTAAAAGAGGTGTCCGCTTATGGGAGGTTAAAAATGTAGTGTTTGTATGTAGCTGGGAACATGGCCAAGTGTCCGCTTCCGAGAGGTATCCGCGTATGGGAGGTGTCTGTTAGCGGAGGTTCGACTGTAATAGTAAAAAGTGGAAGTTATTTACGTTCCACGACTGCCACCAGGTGGAGATTAGATTTGCACTATTCCCAGGCCTGTAACTAACGTGGATCCTTAGTTGTATTATCGATCGAGCTCGTCCCACTGACGAATGTTTGGTATATTGATTTGTCTTGTACTGCGGAGTATACAATATCAAAAGCCCAAACAAAATTAAAGCTTTATTAGAAATATATTCCTATTGTTATGTACCTCATTTACGACAGCATCCTGTGTGTTTTGGTACAGAGTAGAACTTTCATTCATAAGAGGAAGTGTGAGTGTCATATTCTTGAGTTTAAGATACACCACCAGGAAGAATCCAGTGTCTGGAAAACATACATTAAAGGTTTTAAAATAATGTAATATCGATTATCGCATTCAACTTAATTTTTGTTTTATTAAAAAAAAAAAACATCGTTCCACATTCAATTTGCCAGATATATCAAAGCAAACGTCATCTTATGAACAGTTGCTGCCAAATAACTTTTATTTGAATGTTAACCCTATTCTGCCTTGGGGTGCTGATTTCAAACTTACAAAAAAACATGGCAAAATGTTGGCGTGTCAATTTGTTGTGACGTGACTTAACGTTTCCATGGCAACTATTAAAAGTTATGACCATATAACTGACGTGAACGTGAACTTTCACAAACCTTCCCCGCATCTCGGTCCTCCAAACCCTGCAGGACAGCTGCAAGTAAACCCGTTAATACGATCTATGCATGTTCCACCATGATGACAAGGATTGCTTGAACATTCATCCAGCTCTACAAATAACAAATTGATTGTGTTGCTTTTAGTAAAATGTATAATAAAAAATTTTAGTTGGTGATCGCATACAAGACATGCATGGTAAGAAAATGAAGACCAATAAAGACAAAACGTGAGATGAAACAATTGCATGGAGTATAGTACTGAACTAAACTAGCAAGTAACACCACTCTTATTGGTTAGGACAGTAATATATTCTCACTGGGATCCCCTACAAACAATGCCTGGGCTATGATTAGATATGGGGAGAATCAGCCCGAGGCGATTGGGAGCAGGTAGCTCCCAGAGGAGAGGATGGCTCATCGCTGCGGGAGGTGGGTGGGGAAGCAAAGTGACGGTCGTCCTGTCGAAAAGACTGAGCGAGTTATGGCGTGAGGTGTGGACTGAAATACTGAACACGGGGTATAAGGTTACGTAACACATCCCAACGGACCACATACTGCACGTCGAATATATCTAATCAGGAATATAGAGGCATTATATGCGGGTTCCCCAGAGAGAATAGTAATATATTCTCACTGGGATCCCCTACAAACAATGCCTGGGCTATGATTAGATATGGGGAGAATCAGCCCGTCGGCGATTACTCACATAGTAACTCTAATAGGGAACTTCATGACCACAAAAGCTGGAAATCCAGTAATACTTTGTATGTTCCTCCCATAACTCAAAAATACTCCCTTCCGGGATTCAGTGACACGTATCCAGGGTTACCAAAAATGTAGTCCATGATCCACAAAGAAAAAACACTCATCATGACACAACATTCTGGGCTATTAAATAGGGCTAAACTCTAAACTCGTATAATTAACATTCTGGGCTTAGAGGGCTAAACAGTAAATGGCATAACTGAGGTGAGTAAAACCAACCACGCCCACTTTTCCCCAGTTGAAAGGAGGTCCATAATAAAGGCTTGCATTAAAACCCATGGCAAGATAGGACTGAAAAAAGCAAACAAACAAACAAATTACTCCGGCTTGAAAATGTTTAGAGTTATAAAACGAGCCTTGGAAATACCCCCCAAAAATAGGCCGAAGACTTTTCTAACATTACATTTGCGTCTGATATAAGATAGAGTTTCTTGATACTGTGCTATGGAGAAAAAACATTTTTCCATTTCTTGACATACAGATGAATCTACGACCACCAATCCTTAGGATCTTAAAAGAGCACAACCTAAGTTGAGGTCTGAACCGATAGCTCAGAGACTAAAACACAGAGAGCATCGGGGCTGCGACGCTTTGGGGTTTACCCATAAAGTTACAGTAGCAAACAGATACGGAACGACACAGCCTCCTATGGGCAAAAGAGACAACGGTTTGTAGCTATAGGTTGCCATAAAAAGAAAATAAATCCCACTAGGGACGGGTAGGACCCCAAAGCGAAGCAACCCCGAAATACCCCGTCCAGGGACAGAGCAATGAAGGATATTAGATAATCCCTTCGAGGAAGCTTCGCCAATAAAGGCCACCCACAGAAAAACGAAATAAGTAGCGAGACGAAATCACTTGGTACAGTAACTGTAAGAATACAACTAGAGCCAACAACTAAAAATTCAGCGAGACACATACATTATAACCCGTCAAGGAAATAGCCTCGCTAAAACAACGAAGTTCGGTGAACCCACTGAAACAACTCTGCGAGGCCGTGGAAAACAAACACGCCATCAGAACTGATTCGGCGCAGACTGGCGCAGAGACCAAACTCGTTATATAAACAGCTAAATTCGTAGAGACAATACAAACTAATTCGACGAGACAAACGTCCTACAACAACTATCTATAAACTCGGCGAGACAAACTGGCAAAATAAACTGGGCTCAGTCGGAGCGCGGGACAAACTCGCAAAAACAACTGATCTCGGTACGAAAAACTAGCAATAGCAACTAAACTCAGCGCAACAAACTCGCAATAACAACTTCTGAACTAGGTGCGACAGACTCGCAATAACAACTGAACTAGACGCGACAAAACTCGCAATAACAACCGAACTCGGTGCAACAAACACGCAATTAGAACTGAACTCGGTGCAACAAACTCGCAATAACAACTGAACTAGGTGCGACCTCGCAATAACAACTGAACTCGGCGAGACAAAACTAGCAATAGCAACTGAACTCGGCGCAACAAACTCGCAATAGAACTGAACTAGGTGCGACCTCGCAATAACACTAAACTCGGCGAGACAAAACTCGCAATAACAACTAAACTCGGTGCAACAAACACGCAATTAGAACTGAACTCGGCGCAACAAACTCGCAATTAGAACTGAACTAGGTGCGACCTCGCAATAACACTAAACTCGGCGAGACAAAACTCGCAATAACAACTGAACTCGGTGCAACAAACACGCAATTAGAACTGAACTCGGCGCAACAAACTCGCAATAACAACTGAACTAGGTGCGACCTCGCAATAACACTAAACTCGGCGAGACAAAACTCGCAATAACAACTAAACTCGGCGCGACAAAACTCGCAATAACAACTAAACTCGGCGAGACAAAATTTGCATTAACAACTAAACTCGGCGCGACAAAGTTCGCAATAACAACTAAACTCGGCGCGACAAAGCTCGCAATAACTACTAAACTCGGCACGACAAAACTCGTAATATTAAACAACTAAACTCGGCGAGACAAAACTCGCGATAACATTACTAAACTCGGCGAGACAAAACTCGCAATAACACTAAACTCGGCGGGACAAAACTCGCAATAACACTAAACTCGGCGCGACAAAACTCGCAATAACAACTAAACTCGGCGAGACAAAACTCGCAATAACAACCGTAAAACTCGGCGAGACAAAACTCGCAATAACAACTAGTAAACTCGGCGCGACAAAACTCGCAATAACAACCGTGAAACTCGGCGAGACAAAACTCGCGATAACATTACTAAACTCGGCGAGACAAAACTCGCAATAACACTAAACTCGGCGGGACAAAACTCGCAATAACACTAAACTCGGCGCGACAAAACTCGCAATAACAACTAAACTCGGCGAGACAAAACTCGCAATAACAACCGTAAGACTCGGCGAGATAAAACTCGCAATAACACCTAGTAAACTCGGCACGACAAAACTCGCAATAACAACTAAACTCGGCGCGACAAAACTCGCAATAACAACTAAACTCGGCGCGACAAAACTCGCAATAACAACTGAACTCGGCGAGACAAAACTCGCAATAACACTAAACTCGGCGCGACAAACTGAACTCGCAATAACTTACTAAACTCGGCGAGACAAAACTCGCAATAACAACCGTAAAACTCGGCGAGACAAAACTCGCAATAACAACTAGTAAACTCGGCGCGACAAAACTCGCAATAACACTAAACTCGGCGAGACAAAACTCGCAATAATAACTAGTAAACTCGGCACGACAAAACTCGCAGTAACAACTAAACTCGGCGAGACAAAACTCGCAATAAAACAACTCGGAGAACTCGGCGTGACAAGCACGCAATAACAACTAAATTCAGCGAGACAAACACGCAATAACAAGTGAACTCGGCGAGACAAAACTCGCAATATAAACAACTGAACTACGCGTAACAAACACAAAATAAGAACTGTACTCGGCGTGAGAAACACGCAATAATTCAACTAAACTTGGCGAGACAACTCGCAATAACAACTATTAAATACTCGGGCGAGACAAACCCGCAATATAAACAGCAAGACAAACTCGCTATAACACTTAAAGCAAGACAAACTCGCTATAACACTTCAAGCAAGACAAACTCGCTATAAAACTTAAAGCAAGACAAACTTGCTATAACACTTAAAGCAAGACAAACTCGCTATAAAACTCCAAGCAAGACAAACTCGCTATAAAACTTCAAGCAAGACAAACTCGCTATAAAACTTAAAGCAAGACAAACTCGCTATAACACTTCAAGCAAGACAAACTCGCTATAAAACTTAAAGCAAGACAAACTCGCTATAAGACTCCAAGCAAGACAAACTCGCTATAAAACTTCAAGCAAGACAAACTCGCTATAAAACTTCAAGCAAGACAAACTCGCTATAAAACTCCAAGCAAGACAAACTCGCTATCAAACTTCAAGCAAGACAAACTCGCTATAAAACTCCAAGCAAGACAAACTCGCTATAAAACTTAAAGCGAGACACACTCGCAGGTACCAACTAAAACTCGGCGAGACACACTCGCAGGTACCAACTAAAACTCGGCGAGACACACTCGCAGGTACCAACTAAAACTCGGCGAGACACACTCGCAGGTACCAACTAAAACTCGGCGAGACAAACTCGCAATAACAGCTCAGCGAACTCGGCGAGACAAACTCTGCCATTCAACGACTAAATTCGGCGAGACAAACTCGCAGGTACCAACTAAAACTCGGCGAGACAGACTCGCAATAACAGCTCAGTGAACTCGGCGAGCCAAGCTCTGCCATTCAACAACTAAACTCGGCGAGACAACTGACTCGCGAGAAACAAAACTCGGCGAGGAAAAACTCGCAAAAGCAATAATACGGACAAAACAAGACAGTGAAATTTTGAACAAACTAGTTACCCGCTAGAGACAACCTGTTCTTGATCTGACGGAAGAAGGACGGCCTGCGCTCGACCGCAGAATGGATTCTCGAAAGTCAAAGCATTGTACTGTGCCGGAGCAGGTTGGTCTCCATGAGCAGCTTAAACAGGAGCAGTTGGGACGGCAATAACTTCTAGAAGTAAAGCATTATCAATGGTAACGGTAACTTGCACTGTCATGAAACTTGGTAGAGAGGGCAGCGATGAATTCCAGCAGAAACAAACGAAGCAAAGTGACGGTCGTCCTGTCGAAAAGACTGAGCGAGTTATGGCGTGAGGTGTGGACTGAAATACTGAACACGGGGTATAAGGTTACGTAACACATCCCAACGGACCACATACTGCACGTCGAATATATCTAATCAGGAATATAGAGGCATTATATGCGGGTTCCCCAGAGAGAATAGTAAACTCTTTGACTGCCATGATAAAATATTATGTGCACGGTGGTCATTGGTTCATACGATAGTCGGGGGGGGGGGGGGGGGGGGGGCATTTATCAGATGAGAGCAAAATCATGGGCTCAAAGTATTGACTAATATAAGCCCGCTGTTGTCGAATTCGTCACCGAATGTGAGCTTTATCTTCATTGCGTCATGCTGACGTGGCTGTATTCGGCAGCATTCGCTCTGTTTGATTGGATAATATGAATCAGAAACTCGTCGCGTAAGATTTGCAACAATGGCAATTGTTCTTAGACTGACGTCATCAATAAATCAATCATTTTCATTGATACCCTGAGTACGTAGTTAGTTGACCTACCAGTTTCGCAGCGCTTCCCAGTGAAACCCGGAGTGCAGTTACAACTGAAGTCATTCACTAGATCAGAGCATGTGCCATTAACGCACGGGTTACTGCCGCATTCATCGATATCTGGACAACAGAAATTAAACTCAATTGACGTTTACGTTTATCTTTAC
This sequence comes from Desmophyllum pertusum, assembly GCA_029204205.1. NCBI lineage: Eukaryota > Metazoa > Cnidaria > Anthozoa > Scleractinia > Caryophylliidae > Desmophyllum > Desmophyllum pertusum. Next base: position 1,382,429 of record MU825885.1, on the reverse strand, counting down.
CAAGTCACTGAGTAGTACTAACTAAAACTTATTACACCATGTATTACAAGGTTATGTTGGGAAGTACCCCCCCCCCCCCCACCCCCCCGGGACTAGTACTAACTAAAACTTATTACTACAAGCCTTTAGGTTATGTTGGGAAGTACCCCCCGGGACTAGTACTTGTTGGGAAGTTGTATGAACAATATTTGAGAATTTGATGGGACTCGGATGGTGGAGCCATCAAATAAAATGATCATTATTATATAGTATTGTAAGTAAAGTATCGTATAAGCAAGCAAAGTGTGGCATTAAAGTAACGTATGGAAGTAGCACATAAATTGTGAAACGTAGAACATTGAATGCAATACATGGAACATGGAATATGAACGTGGAACATGGAATGCAGAATATGAAACATATGGATAATAAATCATTACCAAAACACGGAACATTATGCTATGAATCAAGTAAACTATACCTATTTCACAGTATGATCCATTAAATCCAGCAGAACAATTGCAATAAAAGCTATTGAACAAATCAACACAAGTTCCATTGTTGGAGCAGGGATTGCTAGCACATTCGTCTATTTCTGCAATTAAAACATTTGAGAATCAAAGTAAATATGCTATAAAATAAATATGCTATAATGTCCCATAGATAGATAGATAGATAGATAGATAGATAGACTTTTATTTAACGTGGACAATACACTTAGCTATAGGTAAAAACACAAGCTAATTTACAGGTAATGCCACGATTTTAAAAAATTATAAAGTATAAAAATTAATATATATACGGAAATTACGGAAATTTGGTAATATATATACACAGTTAAATTGATTAAAAGACAAAGATAATGTGGTGTAATTAAAATATTTTGTTAAAAACCTAAGATATATTGCAATGGACATGTTCTGCCATGTAATGTACAATAGAAAAAATCAATACAAATTGATACATATACAGAGAGCTTATATCCAGGAAAGGCTCTAATGTCTGCCACCTTCAAGAGGTGCCTACCTTACTGAAGTGCCTAGTGCCAAATCTCCGGATATATTGAGGGATTCTCTAAACCGTTAATCCCCTTGCCCGGCCTGAAGCAGTTTCAAGCAAGAATGGGCAAGCAGCCGTGCTATAGGACCGTTATCATCGCTTTCGCTTACAGGGTACTGATACATTCATATTAATTATTAATATATTAAGATTAATATTCGAATGCACTTAATGACAAACCTTTATCACATGTCTTGCCAGTGTACCCAGGCGTACAGCCAGTGCATTTAAAATCATTCACCAGGTCTGTGCAATTGCCACCATTCTGACAGGGATTACTGGCACAATCATCAATGTCTACAAACACATTAACGAGACAGTTTAACTAACAAAATCACATATAAAGACTAGCTCCCAAGGGCTTATATAGGGTGGGGCTTATTACAGAGGGGCTATCCGAGTCAGTGCAAGGGTTGATGTTCAGTGGAATAATCGTTATTTAAAAGAACGTCACGAGTGAAATGTGTAAGTCCAAGAACAAAATATTTAGATGTAGCTGGAAGGCAATACAGAATTTAATTTACAAAGGGAAGCGGGATGCATGCAAAGAAGGTATACAATATAAGAAATATAAATCACACTGACTGCTCAAACTTAAGACAAGGAAATTGAAATGTACTTACTTATTTCACAATGTGAGCCATTGAAGCCAGCAGAACAGTTACACTGGTATCCACGGATTTGCTCCCAGCACGTGCCATTGTTCTTACAAGGAAAGCTTTCACATTCATTGCCATCTGAAATATTATGATGTACGTACATTTTGTTAAGGAGAGCTATATCTAAATGAATGAATGAATGAATGAATGAATGAATGGATAAATGAAAGAGTGAATGAATGAGTGAGTAAATGGATGAATACATCAATGAATGAATGAATGAAAGAATGGATAAGTGAATGAAAGAACGAATGAAAGAATGAATGAAATAAAGGATGAAAGAAAGAATGAATAAAAAAATGAATGAAAAATGAATGAATGAATGAATGAATCGAATGAATAAATGAATGAATGAATGAATGAATGAATCGAATCGAATGAATGAAATGAATGAATGAATATATGCAAATAGTGTTCAGCTCTTTACATTTTTTCTATAATTGATGTTTTGGTCAAACTCATCACTCACTGATCTTACTCAACTACTGAAAAAATCCCAGGCAAATCTTATGTTAAGTAGTTCCATCGAGTATTCCATTGTTCTCTCGAATGTTCACGAGTGTTTTCATAACTCTTAGAAAGCTTTCTTTCTTCCTTTCGAGGTGAGATTAGTATATAGTGACAGTATGAGGTGCCTTTACAAACTGACGTCCGATTTCAATCTCACAAATCTACGTAAAGTGCCATGGGACATCTGTGACATGTGCGCTCTATAAGACGATTATTATCATCACTTCGTCCACGCCACTCAAAAAGGAATTGGTTGGTATAGAATGGGTTGTCTCTGAGAATGAACTTCAATGTTGCGTGTACCTATCATTTGAATTAAACGCCCGGATCCTTAATCAAAGGACTGATAATTAATTATACCCACCTGCGATGCATCCATACAGTTCAAGTCGTATGGCAAAATTGTTCTCCCATTCAGTAGGAATAATGTGAACAGATTTCACCATCGCTGGCAAAGGAACGTAGTGTCGTACAATAGTGTTATTGTCGAAGTTGCCTTGAAATTTCTTAAAATAAAAGAAATTTCATGAGTTGTTGTCGTTACTTTTGCAGCCTAGCGGCCTAACGCGATTAGCTACTCCCTCAGGAAATTTAATTTTAGAAGATGATCAAAGCCATATCTATGCAAATGTGCCATAATTTACCTTAGCAGCATCTTTGTGTTTCTCTTGAAGAAAAACGTGCCCGATCCAAAGGTATATCCTAAATGATATTCTTTAGTCCACTCCTGTACATTGTCACCAAGGTACCCTTGAGTTGCCACTGAAGTTATGATCATAGCTTGGTCAAACTGCACTGTAAGAGTCGAGTCGCCCAGTGTCCCAGGCTTAGCTCGGTAGCCACCAGTCCGGTTCAGTCTCGCGCGGCCAGGCCCATACAATGCTGTGTTGTTTTGATAGACTGAGTTGGCGATGATCTGGGTGTCGTTTATGCGTCCATCCGCTAGTCCTAGTGGCTTGTGGCAATCTATAAGAGAGTTAGAAGAGCGTAAGAAACATAGTTTATACGTCCACTAGCTCGCCGGCAGTCCTAGTGGCTTGTGACAATCTATAAGAGAGTTACAGGAGCGGAGGAAGTCACAGTTTGATCAAACTTTTTACAGTTTTGATCAACTAGGAGTTGATAAGATAAATTAGCCGCTATATCTTAGTAGTCACGTCGCTAGCCTTCAGACGAATTCATACCCTATCAAGAATACAGCGAGACAGTGGCTATAAACAGTTTCTATATCCACTTTTCAGCTATAGTTTCCCATGAAAATCATGCTCGATTTTAAAAGCCGATTATATTGACGCAAGACTGTCGCAGACTTTTACGTTTTCATCAGGCTTTATGGACACAAAATCTGATCCAAGCTCAGATAGATAGCCGGTTAGATTTAAAAATTCGAAACTTGATTATAACTTATGGAAGCCTCCAACGAAGATTATTCACTTTAATATCCAAACCAAATTGAATTATTACATCGTTATCCTTTGTTTTAACCCTATTCAAGCCGGGCTTTTTGGGGGGTATTTTCAGACCGAGGAATTCCGCCAGCCACATTCCCTCCCCCTTCCGACAATCAAAGAGTGTTAAAGCTATGACAATGAAAGTTGGAGAAAAATGTTTCCTTTGAAATGATGACGTCATATATCGTGGGAATTACGTCATCATTCCGAACAGCCACCATATTGGATCAGCCATCTTAGATTTTTTATGTTTCCATGCCGTCAGAAAATCCCAAAAATAGCTAAAGTAAATCAAAACCAATACAAAATGATAAAATGATCTAAGAATGTAAATGTTTTTGCAAGAAAGTTATTTTCTTCATTAAAACACAGGAAAATTCCAAATTTGGAAAAACGTTCCTTTCAAAATAGAGTTGCCATGGTAACTGATAGTTCCGTAAACAATGACATATCATCCCAATGGTTGCCAGGTAAATTTTAGTAAAGTTGAACAGTTTTGCGGCTCTTGCTTCAACATTAAAACAGTTTGTCATAAAGAAAGATGGTAAATTTAAGCTTGTAAATGAAATGATCAAGTTTCAGTTTGTCATATCATTGGGCAAGAAAAAATGTGAGTCCCAGACGGGGGTCGAACCCAGGATCTTCCGCACGCGGCCGGTTTTAAACTGATACAACATATTTCTCATTATAAAGTCAAAGTCCGTGTGGTCAGATTATGTCCCCCACCCTGTCCGTCACTGTTGAGTAGTTACTTATTTACTACTTTTATTTGCAATGTTTAAGTATATATCACTATATATTTTTTCTTCCAAGACAAATTTAATAGGAGCCCATGATCATGGGTTCCTGAAATGTAATGAGTATAATTTATTGAACAATACGCTGACAGTTAAGTATAAACATTTCGGTGATAATTATAATTAATTAATTGTCACGCTTCACCTTCTAAATATGTTAGTTCTGTGAATTTTGCGGTCTAGTTGATGATTGTCTTTACTCTCGTCAACCAACCAACTAATTGAGTGTAATTTAAGCAGAAGATGAAATAGAAAAGCGCGCCGCACGAACAACGATTAATGAAGCAAACTATTGGCGGTATAATATTCAATTGTTCTTGCATGAGGTTATTAAAATGATTCGATTTTCATTGAAAAATTAAAACTTTAGATTCGTGATATGGCCATCTGGTCAGAGCTGTGTTCGGTTTTGATAAGAAAACGTATTTTTGTCGCTGTCTAAACGAAGGTTATTGAAGAACTTATGCTTGAGTGCGAAGAACTGACATGAACTGACATTGAACAAACAAACCAAGAAAGTTTCTTAAAACAAATTCACTGATTTCATTGTATACCAGAATGAAACAAACGGGGTAAATTAAGTGTAAACTGCAACGAATGCGTTCAGCTCGACTTTTAATAATCTCAGAAGAACGCAAATCGATTTCAAAATTAAAGCAAGATGATACAATTCCGCAAAGACTGCAAGACAAACAACATGACTTCAAACCATGTTATCATCGCCACAGTCGTTAGAACAAATTAAATGGCGATGATATGAGGCATATTAGTATACCAACCTTTTGATAAGATTCCATAAACCGTTAACAAGATGATCCACGAGTGAATAAGAACACCATTGGTAGTTGCGGCGGCCATCTGTATTTCTAAACTTTGTGCTCGCGTTTGGAGAGTAGACAAAGCTTATTTACTTTTCTGTCTTTTCTGCCACTCGGCTAAATTCCTTAAATGTGTTCAGAGGGAACTGATGCACTCAAGGTTGACGGGTAGTATTCGAACTAACACGCACAGCCTGTGATACTCGAACAACTTCTGTCATCAAAAGTTCTCTTTAGTTATCTTGCTTTGTGGTTAACGTTAAAATTCCATAACGTCGAAGATACTTTTTTCTCGTTTTGACCGAGCTCCATTTAATTAACTCATGCTTGAGAATCTTTAGTTAAAAATTATTATTTATTCTGTCTACTGACGTCTCTTTTGACCTTTGCTTTTAATCAATGCCTACCATCTGATTGGTCGAAACCAATAAACAAATCAACAACGAGCCAACAGAAGTAAGCGAGTTTGACTGATCACGAGAAGAAAAGAATAAATATACGCCAGGCTTTCATGACCAAGATCACGCATTACTGTTTATTAGTAGCCGCTACGAGTAGTCCCTAATTTTTCTCAGATCGAGCCGCTAGTTTATTAGTTTCCATGCAGTCAGCATGCACATAATCGAGTGCCACAAGGTGATAAGATAACTGATATCTACACCCCTCCATGCAGTAAACGTGCACTTCCAAGTGAAGTAATACACAAAGGAGCTTTGAATGCAGTCAACTATAATAAATACAGCGCATGACTATTTTTCCTTTGAAATTTTTGCAATGCATGGTTTCAGGGTGGCTTTAGTGGTTTACTATCATACGAAAACTTTTCAATGTATACTAGTTCGTGCAAATTTATATAAATTGTTTTGAGAGACTTACATCCTATATGTGTTTTATCGATGTATAGAGCGCGAAAAACGAACAGCAACAAACAAGTGAGGGCAATATGTGGTTTTCGTGATGTAGTAAAAAAAAAAAACGTGAAAATAAATTAAAGGCGATATTTTCGATATATATTTTAAGCCTTTGAACCATTATTTTCTCTGAAATCGCAAACATAAAGCCTCGAGGTCTGTTGATTTCGCGAAATTAAGTATACGTGCGAAAATTAGCGATAATTAATATTTACAGTAAGGAGTGCGTGGAAATAGAACGATCCCGGAAATGTTGGAAATATTGGAAATGCGTCCTGACGTAGCCCTAAGATGCATATCTTTGATAGATAGAATGTATGTCAAATACGTGTATTTAGTAACTAGTGAGTCAGACAATGTTCCATAGCTATATAGCGTGCGCGTAATGGTCAAAAGAGATTGTTTTGACCTTGCAGCAGTCATAAACCTAAATTTGCTTACTAACTTGTAAACGTTTTAAAAGTCTCGAACAAATAGCGATGTTTGCTTTCTCCCGTTCATACTAGTTCACTATTTCCGGCAAGATCGAAACAAACTCGATTTGTGAGCTATAATACTTTTGGAAATCGGGGTATTTGTTCAGTAAACGTCCAACCGTAAAGCAGCGCCAACTCATCATTGTCATTTAGGGTATACTGATACCTTATTAACGAAAATTCATTGATTACATGAAACGGAAAAGCGATTTCAAAATTAAAGATGATCGGCCGTTTCCGCTTAGACTGCAAGACAAGCAGTATTACTTCAAACCATGTTATCATCGCACAGTCGTTAGAACAAATTAAATGGCGATGATATGAGGCATATTAGTATACCAACCTTTTGATAAGATTCCATAAACCGTCAACAAGATGATCCACGAGTGAAAAAGAACACCATTGGTAGTTGCGGTGGCCATTTTCGCATATCAGTTCTGAACCTTGAGCTCGCCGGTTTGGCGAGTAGATACTGAGAGTTTAGGAACCGCGCAGGGGAGGGGCTGGGCTGGGGGGGGGCTTTAGCCCCCCCCCCCCCCCACTTTTCTAAATAATAATAATAATAATAAAAATTTCCAGACGTTTTTCAGAAGTTGGTGATAAAATTTTCTTTTTGATCTACAGTAGTAGATCGCAACGGACAAAAGTTGCAATGACGATTAGCAAAGTAGACGCGATTACAACTGAACAAATATCAAGAGTTAAGATCACTTTGAGTTCACTGACTTTATGCTATTGTCATGAGAGGATTTGCCGGTTTTCAATCATTTTTATGTTTATCCGTGTTCAGTGTTTTAAACCCCTTTTTAAAAGCCGACAATAGTTATTCTGTGGAAACAACTTTAGTCCTAGAAAGCGTTATCTTTAGTAAATATCATGTTTGGTTTTAAGTCACGTTTCCTAGTAATGCTTTTGCTTTTCAAGAAATAAGTGTTATCTTTAGTAAATAGCATATTTACTCTTAAGTTACGTTTCCTAGTTATCCTGCCACACGAGCGGCTAATTATCAACCTGTTAGTATTGACTTTCCGCGTTGTAATACATTTACTAACACATCCAGTTTCACTAATGAATGTTCGCGTAGTTAATTGCTTTTTAGGGTGAGAACTTGCTAAACGATCTCGCTGTTAGCTTTTCACTACTTTTAAATTGCTTCGGTAGTTATAAAGTAACATACTTTTAAAGATACTTTCTTCCCTAGGTAACGAACACTTATAACAATAAGCTTTCGAGTTAAACTAGAATTTTAATTAAGTTGCGATATCCTCAAAGGACCATATCTTCCGTTGTAACTGTTTTTCACATCTTTATGTTAGCACACTTATCGTACTCTGTTAACAAAAAGACGCGTGTACAATCATATATACATGATATAAGGAAGTAACGTGTAAAGCTTTCTTCGATTACATCCCTGATGACATTGCCGATGAATATATAGTCAAGAATAAACTGCTGTTGGAAACAAGTTCTGTCTCCTCCTTGACGTCCGTAGAAGTTTCAGCGAAGTAGATTCCCAGGTACCGAGAAATAGTGACGATTTCTATTCCCGCAGGCCAAGTGGTGCTCCATTTGAGTTAAGTTTCCCCCAAGTTCAATACGTTTCAGTTAAAGTTCCAAATCGCCGTACACCCGAAAAACTTCCCGTCACACTATTTAGACTGCAAAACAGTCGTATTTTTGTGTTGGTCTGTCAAACGAATGCGCGCGGTCTTTGAACGAAAGATCTGGAGCGAGTGTGAGAACGGAGAAGATGCTATTGAGCAGTTGTATCTTGCGTTTTATAGAGAAACGTTTTTATGACAGCATTTTATCGCCATAGATACTTTAAACTGAAAATTATACACAGCTCTGGACATCGCGGGACACGGGAGTCCTGCGTGGTAACCAACAGAGAAGCGCACATGGTAAATGAGCATAATTAACGAAGACTTCTGGCTGTTAGAAAGAAAATATCTACAAAAATCTCTGATTGCTTTTCTAAAAATGGACAACTCTCTCTGAATTTTAAGACCGGATAATAAATGTTGATTCTTGTATTAAAAACAGTGGCTTTTTAAGCGCTGAAAGTTGGTAATTTGCACCACGCTTGTTAATTTTAGATGCATTTCCAGCCATTTCAGAGGACTTAAATTCACAATTTTCCCGGAGGGGGGAGGGGGGCATGTTCCCGGACCCCCTAGATGGCTCACGCTGACGCGTTCGCATTAGCCCCCCACTCAAAAAAGTGCTGCGCGGGCCCTGGTCACTCTGTCACAATTTGTAAACCTATCGCACTTTGTAATAAATAGCTGTCGCAGTTTGCACAAGCTGTCGCACTTTGCAATAAAATAAGCTGTTGCACTTTGTAATAACCACCTTCGCACTTTGTAATAAACTTCGCCAGAATAAATGATTATTTTGTATAGTTTGTGGGCAAATTATAATTACTAAACCTATACCGAGAGAGGACACTCTCCCTTCCAAACAGATGCCTCTTTCAGTTCGTGTAGTATTGTCAGTTGGACTTTTCATTGGTTATCTTTTGCAGTTATTACAAAGTCGGTACCTTTCGAGGGCGTTTGATCATGATGGGTTTTATATTTTTTGGGTGTCAGAATTTTGGATTTAGAAACGTCATTTTTTTTTCAGAAACAGACGCCTACGACAACAACAAGAACATTAACCTTGAAATCATTGCTGTGCACAGTGCTTAAAGAACAAAACAATTGTCCTTGAAGCAGCTAAAGCAATGTCTCGTACACCTCGTCACCGTAAAGGACGAAGGTATCCTCTATTCCCTGAGGCCAGAGTACAACAACATTATAGAAAGAAGCTTAGAGATTAAGAGCGAATGTTACCAACGGTCAGACATTTGGTGGCCACAGCCGAAAAATCAATTCTGCTCATATTCTCATGTTAGGTAGACCTTAATATGAAACAAATCACTGCATACTTTGTTTGGCTGAATATCGATTTATTTTCGAGAAAATCGATAATAACCAAATTCTGTCAAAATGCCACTTTTGGAGCTCAAAACTTAAGGCGAATCTCGAAGCTTCGCGTAGCAAAATGAAACATTCTAGGACAATAAAAGCTACCAAATCTTAAAGAACGATATCGAAATATATGTTGAAAGCAATTTGAGCAATTCTTGTCTTTCTGTTTACAAAATATAATTAAATTTGTCCGACCTACTTTTAACTCGATTAAAAATAGGTCAAAACTAACCTATTATTTAAGTATGTGCTACACAAAATAATTTGCCGAAAATCTCGCTTTTGGAAGGCGAAGAGTACTTCTTTTCGATCCCCAAAGGAATTTTTTGGGAAATGATTCAGCGCGATGTAATCCAATTTTAAAGTTGGATAAAATGCGCTGATTCAACGGATACCGAAGAGTATCCTAAATTAGTTCAATGTGCACATACACGCAAAACTTTAATTGTTTCGCAGTTTTATACGTTCAACCTACAACTAATTTAACATAAAACCTCTAACCTTTATGTTGTTGTATCAAAGAAGAGGTAAAGAGGGCTATAGTCCTGTAGTTGTTGCTTCCTTCGCGATAATTCCAGCTCACTGAAAGATGACCAGCACGCCATGTTTGTTTAGTTAAGCCGTACTTCGGACGTGTTTGATGAGAAGATTCTCTGTTTCCATTTTCGTTCAAAAGAGCAGGCTTCAAGTACTTTCCGCAAAAAAGTCTTTGTTTAACCATTAGTTTTGAACTAAACAGCGAACCAAATGCGTTAATTCTTGTCTTGTAGCTACTTGTGGTCCTTGTGGAATTTAATTAAGTCAGAACGGGTTTCAACTGAAATCGACAACTACATGTAACGCAAGAAAGGAACCGGAAGTTCTTTTTTATGAGGGATGGCTGGAAGAGAAGAGAGTGGGGTATACAATATAAAAGCCTTATTTCATTTATAGTTTCTTGTTTTATTTTCTGACATTGGGAATAATTCAACTTGTTCTCCCGAAACCTGAAAACCCCAAATCAATCCCAGGCCGAAATGGGGTATATTTCAAGTTGTATATTATTATCTGCCTTGTAAGCCAGCCATAACTTTCAATAAAGTTGTAATATCATTTTTATATTTTTCCAATAATATTAGCTTTAGTCCGGTTGCGCATAGTCAAAGACCAAGACGCCTTTATATATTTAGCTATTGCAATTGTATTTACTTTTCCCCACTAATATAGCCCTGGAATAACGGGCCGTCGACATATCCACAAGTTCCTCGCTTAAACGTCCACGGGACGTTTAGGAGGGGGTTTAGGAAGGGGGTAAGGAAGCACCGGATTTGGACATTAGTGTATTTTGACGAAAAAACAAAATGATGCATTTCTTTTTTGACTTGCACATGTGATTGCCGGCTTACATGTAATTCGCCGCTCGCATATACAAGAATGGCTTCTTGCTTGTTAATTATTTATTTCGCACTCAGCCGTACGTGTGTCAGCAGTGAGTGAACTGGGTTGTGTAATGACAACGGCTAAACTGATCAATTGTCTGTAATGCAAGGTACTAGAGGTCTGGTCCAACCTGGTCGATCGCACAATTTTACAACCACACCTGCCAACTAGTTCTTGTAGAATATCCATTTATTATATGCGGCAAACTGGTCCACGATCAAAAGGAGCCCCTGAGCGGTCCGAAGTTCCAATACGGAAGGCTAAGAGAGACCGTTGACGAACTCATTTCGCCGAATTCCTTTTTGAAACATTTAACAAAATAAAACTGTTCTATATAAAGTAAAAACATTTTTTTTCGTTTTAAAAAAGCCATTGTACTAAAAACTTTATTGAACTAGCTTGTTCGGTTCGTATTGGGGAATATTGGTCGAGTTTTTTTTTTTTGCCAGTTTATAGACCTCTCTTGACCTCGACAAATATTTCCCCAATATTCGGTTGATGTCTTTCTACTTCTTCATCGCCAGATTTGTTTGTGCTGTAAGTACTTTTCACTACTGAGGCGAGAAAAAAATTCAGCTATTTGCAAAGGGACGTGTGACTGAGGAAGTCGCCCTTGTCAAAGATACTCAGTAGAGCCTTCGCTGTGCTTCGCTCTTCGCATTGCTTTCCATATACTCGTAGGATCAGCCCTTTGCCCGATGCGTTCTCCAGCTTGGAACCGTGCTTCAGTATCGTAGCCACAGTGAGGTTCTTTCTTGTTAGTGCTGCTGACTTTAAGAGCCCATCCCATCGGTAGCACTGAGTCATCATCCTCCAACGATATCAGTCTGTATCTTCAACCCCACCCTCTTCCAGCACCCATCAAAAATAAACCTCCGGTCCAGATTCGTACCCAGTCGCTATTTATATGTTTTTGGGATGAGAGAAGATTGGATACGGGAGTGGATTGAGGCGCGTGGGGGGTTATGGGCTAATTTTCCCTCGTCCCCTTTCATGATTCCCCTCAACCACTCTCGTATCCAATCTTCTCTCATCCCAGAAACATATAAATAGCGACTGGGTACGAGTCTGCCTCCGGAAGTTAAGAACGTATCTGTGGGGAAAAGTACTGAAATAGCTCAATATATGAAGGGTCTTGGTCTTTGACTATGCTCAACCGGACTAAAGCTAGATTATTGGGAAAATATAAAAATGATATTACAACTTTATTGAAAGTTATGGCCGGCTTACAAGGCAGATAATATACAACTTGAAATATACCCAATTTCGGCTGGTATGGGGATTTCAGGTTTCGGGAGAACAAGTTGAATTAAGGCGGGATTCTATGTTCAATTTTTTTTTTCCCCCTTCTATCCCTTCTTTAAACCTCTTAAAATTTCATTGAAATTCAGGTAGAATCCCCCCTTAAGGACATGTATTTATCAGAATATACTAGATTTAAACCGAAAATATATAGCCAACTTGATTCATAAGAAAACAAATCAAGTGAAAATGCGCTGATTTCACTATAGTTATAAACATGGAAAAATGTGAAAAAAAATTTCGAAAAAATGTGCCCCCATCTCTGCTCCCCCTACCCCCTCACGGGCTGTAGGATTGCGGAGCAGAGTCTCTGCAGAGTTCCCACCCATACCGGTCCTCCCGCATGGTGGCTCATAAACACTAGTTGTGTTCATTTACATATATATATGTCCCGTCTTAGAATTTCCCTCCCATGTGGGAGGCGTAAAGTACGCTACGCGTACTTTAGCCTCGTTTTGGCGTAAATCTTGTTTTCTCTTTAGAGCTTTGCAAAATTACAGAATTGACCCAGATTTCTTGAAATTATGCGATACTCGTGAAATGCATGTGGAAAGTTAGCACTATTTCTGAATTATTTTGGTTTATCACTTTAAAAGCCGCTTAAGGCGGGATTCTACCTGAATGCCATTTTTCCGCCACTTAACATGGGTTTAATGGAAATATCTCGTTCGCGTTTCAAGCAATCCAAAAACTCTCCACTCATCCCATGAATCTATGTTATGGGGTGTTTTGTAAATTTTTGGATGATTTTTGGGTATTTTGGGGAGGAAATAGTTTTTCTCAAAGGAGTTGTAAAATTTAGGGAAATAAATAAGAAATATTGAAGATTTAATGTAGTTTTAAAATTAGAATTTGAAGTTTAAAAATTAGTAGATTGACAATTGACGACAGTTGATAACCACGCAAGAGCACCCGCGTGGGTATCAACTGTCTGTTGGTGTTCCAATTTTTTTTTTCCCCCTTCTATCCCTTCTTTAAACCTCTTAAAATTTCATTGAAATTCAGGTAGAATCCCCCCTTAAGTCAGTCAGATTGATGACTGTGATCACAATAACGACCCCAACAACCAGGCATTATTCCTGGTCATGAAAGTTTTTCAAAGTGATCATATGGCCTTAGTTGAGATACTTTCAGATCAAGCAGGGCATTTCTCGCTTACAGCAGGGTGCTGGAAAGGATGGATGGTGAAACGCGCACTGCGATCTTGGGCGATGTTTTATGCGGAGCGAGACTGGGTCGAGCGCGCTCGAGAGCGCTCGAGTTCAAAACATGTCGGCAAATGAAGTCCAATAGCAGATGAATGAAAAGGGATTGCTACAAGAGAACGGTACGGGATTTCCACTTAGTTTTTGTACAATGAACATGTCAACATGTTGGTAAAGCTGTAAGCAATAAATAATGGGTTCAAAATGGTAATTTTCGCTTTTTCATCGGTGTAAATTTCATTTTGAACTTTTTTGAACTTTTTAGTTACACGCTATAGACGTCAGTACACTGTTGTTCTCTCCATAATGCGGTGAATTTGGTCATTTGACGTTGTTGTTTTTTGTAGAGAACGGCTAAGAAATGTACCAATATGAAAAACGCAAATGCAGAGCCATTGTACTGCTAATTTACCTTCTTAGCCGTCCGGTCTTTTTGAACTCGAGCGCTCTCGAGCGCGCTCGACCCAGTCTCGCTCCGCATCAAACATCGCACAAGATCGCAGTGCGCGTTTCACCGCACATGCTTTCCAGCGCCCTGCTAACAGTTTCCTCTGCAATTCAGTGTACTGAATTTATTATTATCATTTTCCTCCTTCTACAGTACTGCGGATTTTCAGTTTTTAATTCCCAATGTCAGAAAATATGCGCTTATACGATAAACGTTCACCTAATAGATTAAAAATAAAACAAGAAACTATAAATGAAATAAGGCTTTTATATTATATTATAAAATATTTTATATTATTATTAACAAGCAAGAGGCCATTCTTGTATATGCGAGCGGCGAATTACATGCAAGCCGGCAATCACATGTGCAAGTCAAAAAAGAAATGCATCATTGTGTTTTTTCCTTAAAACTGTCCTACACTAATGTCCAAATGCGGTGCCTCCTTACCCCCTTCCAAAACCCCCTCCTAAACGTCCCGTGGACGTTAAGCGTGGAATATGTTGACGGCCCGTTATTCTCCCTGTCCGTGACGGGACCAGGGCTATATTAGTGGGGAAAAGTAAATGCAATAGCTAAATATATAAAGGCGTCTTGGTCTTTGACTATGCGCAACCGGACTAAAGCTAATATTATTGGAAAAATATAAAAACGATATTACAACTTTATTGAAAGTTATGGCTGGCTTACAAGGCAGATAATAATATACAACTTGAAATATACCCCATTTCGGCCTGGGATTGATTTGGGGGTTTTCAGGTTTCGGGAGAACAAGTTGAATTATTCCCAATGTCAGAAAATAAAACAAGAAACTATAAATGAAATAAGGCTTTTATATTGTATACCCCACTCTCTTCTCTTCCAGCCATCCCTCATAAAAAAGAACTTCCGGTTCCTTTCTTGCGTTACATGTAGTTGTCGATTTCAGTTGAAACCCGTTCTGACTTAATTAAATTCCACAAGGACCACAAGAAGCTACAAGACAAGAATTAACGCATTTGGTTCGCTGTTTAGTTCAAAACTAATGGTTAAACAAAGACTTTTTTGCGGAAAGTACTTGAAGCCTGCTCTTTTGAACGAAAATGGAAACAGAGAATCTTCTCATCAAACACGTCCGAAGTACGGCTTAACTAAACAAACATGGCGTGCTGGTCATCTTTCAGTGAGCTGGAATTATCGCGAAGGAAGCAACAACTACAGGACTATAGCCCTCTTTACCTCTTCTTTGATACAACAACATAAAGGTTAGAGGTTTTATGTTAAATTAGTTGTAGGTTGAACGTATAAAACTGCGAAACAATTAAAGTTTTGCGTGTATGTGCACATTGATCTAATTTAGGATACTCTTCGGAATCCGTTGAATCGGCGCATTTTATCCAACTTTAAATTTGATTACATCGCGCTGAATCATTTCCCCAAAAAATCCTTTGGGAATCGAAAAGAAGAACCCTTCGCCTTCCAAAAGCCAGATTTTCGATGAATTTTTTTGTGTAGCACATACTAAAATAATAGGTTAGTTTTGACCTATTTTTAATCGAGTTAAAAGTAGGTCGGACAAATTTAATTATAATTTGTTAATAAAAATGCCAGAATGGCTCAAATGGCTATCAACATATCTTTCGATATCGACCTTCAAGATGGGATAGTTCTTATTTTTCTAGAATGTTTTATTTTGTTACGCGAAGCTTCGAGATTTGCCTTAAATTTTGAGCTCCAAAAGCGGAATTTTGACCAAATTCGGTTATTATCGATTTTCTCGAAAATAAATCGATATTCAGCCAAACAAAGTATGCAGTGATTTGTTTCATATTAAGGTCTACCTAACATGAGAATATGAGCAGAATTGATTTTTCGGCTGTGGCCACAATATTTTGAAAATGTCTGACCGTTGGTAACATTCGCTCTTAATACGCATTTGAAAATGGTAACTCCCGCCCGCCGCAAACTTATTGCGGCGAACATTTGCTTTCACTGGCGTCCAGGCTGGCGCGGATGCCATTTTTCACTACTACGCTTGCGCATTAATGTCTTACTAAATATTTATAACTAATAAACATGGCGGCCAGAGTGAAGAGAGAATCTACAGCACCAAAACGATTAGCCTGCGAGCTCTGAGCAGCCGGTTTTCTCGCAGCCTACAATGACAATATGTCGTCGAGGTTATCTTACCATACCAAAGGAAGATGAAAGCAAAAAACTATCGTAAACTTTATCCTGTAAATGTAAATTGTGAAAGAAGTGCATGGACAAGATCGGAAATATAGCGAACGGTACGCCGAATGGAGGCCTAATACGATACTGAGATTGACAACCCTCCCTTCCAGCGGATGGAAACTCTTTATTTCCGTACGGAATTAGTTCATGGAGATTTGTATCGTGAGATAAAAAGAAAATTGTATTATATCCGAAAGGATTATCCAGCAAATTCAGTAAAATTATATCAGACATATTTGAGAAATTGAGAACAAAAAATTTGGTAATTTATGGTCCCGAACCATGAGGTATTTTTGGTAAATATAATAATTAATTTATATTAAACTGGTTACTTACTTGTTGATACTGGATGTAAACGAAGGCGGTGAATAGCCTGCGTGCAGACGTCTCCTTTTCCTTGCGAAAAGGAGACGTCTGCACGCAGGCTAGGCGGTGAATGGCCCGTAAATGCCTTTGGACCCTCCGATCCTTCCCCCGCGGCACTCACGGACGCGCAGAACGCGAGTAGCAAAAACAGTGAAAGACCTACAACTTGAGCGGCCATTTGACCCATCGAAATCGGTCGCAATCTAGACAAACAAGAACCCCTGAAGGGATTACAAGCGGCCGATTTCCCGGGGGGAGGGGGGGGGGGGGCACTCCTTTATTTTCGCTATATAGGAACGTGCAGCTGGACAGGGTATGGTTTTTGAGCATTTTGGTCTGGAACAGGGTATACCAAAAGGCATTTTTGGGTATCAGGGTATCAGTTTCCCAGGAGTTGGCATGAAGATCGGTAATTGATACTCTGGCATAGGGTAGATGAAGTAGTCAGACGAAAAGAAACGCGTAGGAGTGTTAAAAAAGCTTTACAACTACAACTCGCAGTGCTGCTTAGTAGTTTAGCCTTTTGGGTTAGAAAGAAAATCGTTAAGAATCGTCCGGAATAGGGTATCTTTTTTCAACATTTAGGGCCTGTTTACATGGAGGGAGGGTGACCCGGGAACCCGGGTCACCCTCCCTCCATGTAAACGGGCCCTTAGTCTGGAACAGGTTCGCAAAATTAGGGTTGTTATAGCCCAGCGGCACACCCCCACCCAAATTTTTTGGGAGAACCCCCCGGGCCAATTTCATCTTGAGGGGAGAAAGAACAATGCACCCCTCCACCCCCTCGGTCAGTTTACTCTGAGGTTCTCCCGCCAAATCTAAGAGTCAACTTCGAACCTGCGTGACGAAAAACGTGACTGGGTGATGCAATATTTTGGCTAGCGTAAGTTTGAGCTTAGGTCAAGTTTACTGTGTAGAAAACTTTAGCTAATGTCAATTGCATCATAATCAACAAGGGCACAGATGTGTTTTCGCTCAACGTGAAAATAAATTGTGAATGACATATATGCTGTGGAATTGTGTAAGAAAAACTGTTATGTTTTTGGGACCGAGTTTTATCGTTCGTTTAATGAGGTAGGGCTAGCGACATGAAAAAAACCCGTCCATTTCTTGAAGCGGCTCGATGCCCATATAGGGCATCGGCCGCTTAATAAATTGAACAAAAAATGATTGATTAGTTAAAATACAACTCAAATACGTGGCAGTTGATAAAACAGTTGTTTTTATCAATGATTATTTTGATAGCTCACTTCCGATTCAAACAACAAAAGGGAACTTTGTGACAAGCTCAAGAAAGATCACAGACAGATAGTAATCTTGATTTCTATGATTCAACAAAGTTTATGTCGTGTGTGGTGCTTTTTTGAATTCGTTTCCATCCATATGTAAAGACTGAGATCAGGAAGCTACCGTATGTAAACATTTTCAATATTTTCCACAGGCAGTAGAGGATCAAAATTGGACTTTTTCGAGTTTCGATTTATATGCTTTATACGATGACCTTTGTGAGTCGATCTATTCGGCTTTATACGCGGTGTATTGCGTTACTACATTATTCGATCATTAATATTAAAAAGAATCACTGTTCTTATGAACACATTTTTAATTTCTCAACGGCAAGTATTTGAATTATTCATCTCTTGTAGGAAAAGACGATTAATAAGCTTATTCCTGACTTCATAGGTTAACTTTAAGATGCTCAGCTTCACAGATTAGTATCAAAAATAATCACTTTTCTTATGCACACATTTTTGATTTCTAGACAGAAAGTATTTGAATTATTCATCTCTTGTAGGAAAAGTGTGAATGTTAAAACCTTTCACAACAAATGATTAATAAGCTTATTCCAGACTTCATAGGTTAACTTTAAGATTACTGTGTAGAAACTGAAATATATATCAAAATGCCATCAACTAATGACAAATAGTCATTTGAAAACATACCTTAATTTATCTTAATACCACTAATCCAAGGACACTAATCACGTTTACAAAAACATATACCACGGGGTATCGTAACTGCGATCAGGAAGAGAAATCCCAATGCGGATTGCTTCATGCTCATAGCACAATACCTCTATTGCATCATCTTTACATGACCAGAGATTGCGTCATGTCAACCGTAGGATCGAATAACGAGAAAAGGTCACAAAACAAAATTTAGCACATTTAGCAACAACACCACTGTTCACTGCTATGGGACATTTGTCTTTGCTTTTTCCAATGCGATTACTGTAATAAACTAAATACATCTACGCACTTACACGACACTACAGAAAGAATGTGGAAGAGAAATTCTCTACTGGCTAATTTCAGACCGAGATGCGATAAGATCATGTCAACCGTGAAGAGGACTAAGGCTAGCGACACGAAAAAAAAAGTGCATTTCTTGAAGCGGCCGCTGCGCATGGGCCGCTTAATTATGTACCAAAACAAAGAAAAGTTTACGCTCTATTCGAATTCAGCGGTAAAATTGAGATCAGAACATGCGCAAATGAGCTCGGATCCATTCTTTTGCGCCGACCATGACTGATAGCGCAAAAACGTCTGTAAATATTGCGAAATCCGAATTTCGAAAATTGCCATTTGACCCATTACATTTTACAGCTATAACTTTCGAAAGCATCTCCTAAAGTAGCTTAAATATCCTTCTTTACGAATTCGTAGGTAAAAATGTTCGCTTTTTACACGTTTCTGAGTAAGCGAGTAAGTATTCAAAATTGTACGTGTTTTTGACTGACCAAGAGTCAGACATTGGTGGGGGCGTGATCACCGGAACTTGATATAGGCTTTTGTTAACAGTGAATTTGACAGTAACAAAGTGCGACAGCTTTTTTATTACAAAGTGCGGCAAGTATTTAATATTATTACAAAGTGCGTCAGGTCAGTTACAAAGTACGACGAGGTTATTACAAAGTGCGATGGATCAGTTACAAAGTATGACGATTATTACGAAGTGCGAGAGAAATTATGGCCAAACATTGGTGCGTCAATTGTTTGATCACGTGCTTTGACATTGCCATGTCAACCAAGTTTTGACAGGTCGTTTTATCCAAATGTGGTGGGGTTTTTTTCAGTTTTCAAGACATTTTCGCTTTTTAAGAAGAGTTTCTTCCAACATCTTTACAGTTTTTGCATCCTTATATTTTTTTCGTTTCAATCATGACCCTGGAAATATGTTTCCTAACGTGGCTATGCATATGTTTTGTAGGTAGAATGTATTGTAGGTCAAATACGTGTATTTAGTCGCGAGCGAGTCAATATTTCACAATGTGCGAAATGGTCAAAAGAGATGATAAACGTTAAACCATATAATGCCGAAAGCCGATAGTTTTGACCTTGCAGTCATAAATTTACTTAACTTGTTTTAAAAGTCTTTATGCGTATAAAAACGTACTGAACAACACACGTACGTGATCAGAAATACAAGGTGCACGTGTCACTTAAAAAAATATATATTAATACACATTTATTTGAAACTAATTATAACTTTAAAATAACTCGTGTAACGTATCCTGTTTTGAAATGAAAACTCAATCGACAGTTAAGAAGCAGGCTCTATTGTATTTTAATTGCATGCAGCCACAGGAGGCACATATGTAACTGAAACAAATATGATATTTTCAAATTGTTAAACGCGAGGCATTTTGTACTGGAATTCAGTGAACTTTAGAGCTGTCGTATTCAGCAATATTAAAACTTACTTACTTACCTAATCCCCTTTGTGCTTGGAGCACATAGAGGCCATCAATATTAAAACAAATCAATGTTTTTCTAAAACTTATTTTGACGTTAGGTAATAAGGTTAAACCAAACAGAGAGAAAAGAAAACAGCCGGTGAGGTCTACAGGACTGCTGTTACCCACCCTGCTGATTGAGACGCTTATTTTTGTAACCCTTTAAGGCAAAACGGCTGTTACTATACTAATATCAATTATGGTGAGAATCTCGTGTGGTATGTTTGTTTGTTCGTGAGGCGGCACCTGCTGTTACTCGCTGCTGGGTGCTGCATTCACAAGCTAATGACTTCAATAAGATAATTCAGTGAGCAATTTATATGCAATCCTACCCTCCAACAAATTCAAATCGCCCCTTACGACAATCCCAAGCAAAGTGATTCTTACTGATCGATCAGTTCACTATTTACGTTAGTTCTGAGGAATGAGACTAAACACTGAACATCTTACATTGGGTTTTAATTGTCAGGGATCACTACATACGTGTTCTAATATAAGTTTTAATTGTTTAATTTTTAATTAGATGCTCAACCTCCTAGCTTATTTAATCTGGATGATTGTAATTATGAAGAAGAAAATTTACAGCATATTTTTCGGTTTACTTTGTGAAGTTCGGTGAATAAATCAGTTATAATCTAGTTGAAGCTAAGTAAACTCAGTAATATATAAACGTTTTACGTTCTTTAGACATTCCTTTCATATTTAGAATTAGGTTGAAAGGTTATTCTTTCAATCCATCATCGATCCACTGCCAGATTTCTACACACTAATCCTGCTATAGATTGTCACAATTTGTAATCTATGCGCTGTGTATGAAAAGTTTTGTGTTCAAAAGTGACGAATGCATCCCAGTTCAAAAGTTCGTCTGCCTTGTATGATTGATATGCTCAAGACCTTGAACTGATGTCAATTTAAACACTGATTGCAATTGTGACAATTGTGTACCGTTCGGGTTTGAATAGAGCATTTAATATCCACTCTAGGATGCGATACATACAGTCTACGCTGATTATCACTAGAAAAAGAACTTATTTGACAATATGAAAGGAGTTACCTCCTCTGAAGCAACGAGCCATAGAAAGGCGACAACATTTCAAATAATTGAAATTTCAAGATAAACAGCTTTAGAATTTTTGAAGAGAGTGAAGTACTAGCTACAGGTCCAAGTAAAACCTGATATTCTTACTCTCAAGAGCCGAGCAAAACGATTAAACAGACACTTGCTCTGTAGTCCGAAATCGCATTTAGTGGATTTCGAAGTACTTCTGTGTCAAAGAGTTTAGCTCCGCATGTTGAGTACAGTCCCCGTCATGCTGGACTATATGGTTCACAAAGTATTCATCTTATAATATGTGTTTCGGCGTAGTCAAATTGGCAACAAGTTCCCACTGTGGTTAAAGTAAGCAAATACCGTCCAAATGATTGTGTTCAAAGTAACAATAAACGTTTGTGTAAAACCTCTGTATACTCACTGTCTACTTACCATCTCCGATGTAGAAACATTGAGTTAGCCGAGTGGAGAGGAAGAAAGAGTTCAAAAAGAAGATGATGAAAGTGGCTGGCGTTTTCATGACGAAGTAAGCCGCTCAGACACGTTCATGACGATATCTCCTCGTGATTCATCGCTCCGGCGGCTAGCTATGTCTCTGCGAATGAGAATAGGTCGAGATAAAGGTCACTGAAATAATAGTCGTAATAAACGTGTTTACATAACTTCAGAGATTGTGTTCCAGATGGGAGGAAAGGAAATAACGGAATAATAAAGAGTCGCAGATAGTTGTGTACTTTTGTCAGGAACGGAAACCTCAAATCTGCTACACTAACAGATAAACACGAAGCAAAGTTTTTGTGGTACAAATTACCCTGAGGGCTTTAGCTCTCATCAACATTTCTAACATCCTCATTAATTTTTAAACTGATGTGACTGCCTTCGCCAATTTATATTTATTCAACACTACAGTACAAATGATTCCAGCCCAAATCTCCATTTGGAGAACGGACTGATGATGACAGTACAAATGAACCTCGACCTACGTCTAGAACGATTCCGCCTACTGGTGAAACGTCCATCTCAAGGGAAAGGGATGCCTCTTGAAACATGACGGCATCACGCCGAGGCTTGTGCGTGTAGCTATACGAATTATATATAATAGGAGTTCTGCTCTTTCGGACACTTGTGGGAGAAAATCACGCTAATTACTTTCATGTATGTCGAGCGTTTGTACAGATATTAACCTATATTGTAGTCTCGAGAGGTCAGAATGATACTCCCCTTATTATTGCTTATCGCACAACATTCCATAAATCATTCTCCTCAGATAACATTGGGCGTTTGGCTACTTGAGTTCGATAGTTTTATTTATTTTTTCCTGAATATATACAAAAGTATGTCGAGCTGTGGGGGAAAGACCATAAAACCGTCGCTGGAGTGTAAGTCACCGGCTATTACTAGAATGCCGAATAAAAAAAGTAATCTCCACATTAAAACTGAACGACCAATCACAATGGATTAAACCCGCGATACTCAGCTGAAAAGGAAAACAGATGTCAGCTATCTGCCCATGGGCGCATGATATAAGAACAACCAGTGAATCGAATGATCATAGACTCTTATTCATAAATGGCGGCCGATTGATTATTCTTTTATATTCATGCTAATCAGCCTACCTAACCTCGTTAGCATGTGCAAAATTCAAAATAATTTTTGCTCTAAAATGAGGCTAGGTAGGCTGATTAGCACAAGAGACTAGCATGAATATAAAAGAATAATTAATTGGCCGCCAAACATGAATACGGTCTATTGATAGTCATCAATTTAAAGATTATCATTATGAATTCATAGCATTGAAAAGAGTAACTGATTAGCCTCACCTCTATGTGTAATGTTTTCAAAGCTGCAGTATTTACTATACCGACAATTAATTTACCCTCAATAGTGTTGACAGGGATATTTTAAGTGTTAAAAGAAGCTTAGTTCTTGGTGTTGGAAATATAATATATTGGGACATTTTGGAATATTGGAGGTTTACTTTTACTTTTATTATATATTCATATTTTTGGGAGCCAAACAACATGAGAGAAAAAAAAAATGAACCGACAAAATACTGCATGAAGAAAACGGAAAAACTTTTCATACGCAGCTGAATTTTTTGCCTAGACGTATTTTACGTATGCGAAACCTATCTTTCAACGCCCACTGATAAAATAGATGACCTTTTTTTACCAGTCTCTGAAATGCGACTTTCACAAGATGGATAGTATAGCCTAGAAGTGTACAAGGGTCTACAACTGATCCACAGTGTAACAAGTGCCGATCAAATATTACTTTCTCCTTGTATGATAAAAGCTACGCGAGGAAAGTTTCGATATAGATCAGTAGAGAAACAGATTGTAAACTAAGTTGGAAAAGAAGTAAAAGTTAACCTCTGACTACCGGAATGACTTCAGTGAATTACATGTGTTGAAGAAGACAGCTAATCCCCTAAAAACGCGCAATATAGCTACAGTTATATATGTTATTGTACTTACAGTCTTTTTTGTAAGAATGTATATTTTTCATGCCCAAGCTGAATATTCTTATTTTTCTGCCGATTTTAGTCTGAAAATATTCTTAATACATTCTTAGATTACAAAGTGATCCAGATCCAGAGTATAGTATTTCAGTAAAATAACAGAAATACACGTTTAATTTATATCGTTTTGTTAACTCGTTTTGATTTAAGAAAAAGGAAAGAAGTATACATGGTACCATACTTTTAAATGAAACGTGATGTGATTTTATTGTATTTTATTTTCTATCAACATGAAAAAAACAACTAAATATCAGCCTTGGGTAAATTCTTAGCATATTCTTAAAATTTCGCCAATCTCATTAATACTAATCTTATTTTAACCGAAATTTCATCATCTTTCTGAGGAGTTCGAATTGATTGTCGTTGCTTGTCAAGAGTGTTCGGAATATTCAGTCGTACATAACATCGTCCCTCCATTGCAATTTCGTCGGAAATAAAATTATTATGACGAGAGCTCGTCATTTGTTAAAACGACTCACGATCAGATCAGCTGAAAACTTTGAAATGATTTAGGCATTCCAAATTGAATTGATACGCAATGAAACTGTTGCTGAGTTTAACTTTTCGTTGATAATTCGGCTCGATCCTTTATTTGCTTTAACAAATTGATAATTTAACAGAAAGTTGTCTTATTAAGATTCCAAGAGCCATGTTTTATAAAACACGATAAACAATTTTCGAATTTTAACAAAACAAAAACTTTCCAACCATCCATTATAACTTCATTTACCTGTGAATCAATGACCACCAACTGCCGACCTTTTTAAACGAAGCCGTTCCTTCCAGTAGTTTTTTAGGCGCTTTAATGGTAAAAACGTACGGATCTATCTTTGTTAATTTGTCTTCGCGAAAAACAATCCTTTGTTAATAACACAATAAAATAAGAAAACGTGGATTGACAAATTGTCTTGTGTCAGGAACAAATGAACCACTCTTTTTTTAGGCCGCAGCTTGAGCTTGGTTTTCAGCGACGCCAAGACTCGCTGAAACCACTGCTGCTACATATTATTCCCATAAGCGTTATTAACTTATTTTAATTTTATTTTAAAAGAATCTGGAGAATCAATTTGATTAAAAAATAAATATTTTTAAAAAGTATAAAACTATATGATTGTGCTTCATATTCCTGAATGACAGGCTTTTTTTTCTTCACAACTAAAGCGTTCAAATTATTTGCAACATTGATTGAGATATCTGAGCATGATGTATTGGAACGCTTTGTTAGTCACCACGTGACGCGCGCATGGTCAAGGTGAAGATGTTTTTAGTGCTGTCGGTAATTAGTACTAACTGATCAGCATCTGTCTTCTCCTTACAGTTTTCACACATTTTCTATAATTACATTTGGAAGAATTTGATGTTCAGTATCAGTTTCCTGCCGATGTGATCAGCTCCTTCAGACCCTTGATCGGCCTGCTTGAATTTATTATCTCACAATAAGAATAAATTGATCATCAATGGCGCACAGCAAGAGACGTTTTTTTTAAAAAAATTTCTGTAGATTTTATTTAATACTTGTATTAAATAAAATCTGCAGTTGCTTGAAGCCACCGACATTTTCATTGCCAGTCCACGTCGCATATTAAACTTGAAAAGGAAATGTATGCAATGTCAATCATTCTATTGAGAGGATCGTTATTACAAAACTATGACAATAATAAAATTCCTATTCATAAGCCAAAAATTATAAAAAATGTACCAGTCAGAACCGAGCGAGTATTGGCACGGTTACAATTTTTTGTAGCTGTACGTTATTGCACGATATGATGAACAAAGTTGTCGCATATGAATACAACTGGCATAAAAGTATTGCCTAAAAACACTTTCCCGCCCTCAAAAATCAATCATTATATGATTTCTTAAAAAGTAGTTTATATCAACGGTTTATTTATACTGGATTCGGTAAAATGGAATTTAGTTTATACAGAACGTGATCGATCTTTGTATTGTCGTGATATTTATGTCATCCAAAAGAATATCTACAAGTGACGAGGGTCAGTGAAGTCTGGTCTCCATGGCAACAACCATTAATCGGCTTATGAATAGCCTTTTAATAAAATCCATTTATACGCGTCCCTTGTCTGAGCTCGTTGGTCAATAAGAATTGTGTTACAAACGACGTCAGTGGAAGTTCTAGAAAAGTCCACTGTGAAAAAGGCATGTTAGTCCTAACAACATACTGTACATCTTGGGCAAAGCCAATATTCAGTGCTCGTGTAATACTGAAGGAAAATATAATGATAAACGTAACCTGAATCGCTGTACTTTCAATCAGTGTAGTATGTGGTGAATCGTGAAAACAACATTGAAGACATTCAGATAACCTGTCACGATACGTTGACGAGCGTTCAGCTAGATTATTACACTTTTTTTTTTTAATTCATCAAGTTCGTCTGCACCTGATTGATTAAAAATAGAAAAAGCCATATTACAGCCACTTAAACTCATATGGACTACTGACAAGGTTAATAAGGTTATTTAGATGCACATGCTAAGAAATTTCCTATGCACATTGTGGTTGTACTAATAATTTATTGGCGTACATCAGACGTTACTTGATTCTTTGCGGAAACCTTAAATATCTGATTTCAACTGATCTGACAGAGAATCCGATAAAAAAATCAGCCCATGCCAGCCAACGGAAGAAAACACCAATGTCGTGTTATTTTAATACACCGATCAAGACACGCTATTATGAATAACAAAAGTCTAATATTATTATATATATTATAATAGTTTATCGAACCCTATAAGTACGACTGACACTTGCTACCGGCCACTGGCACACACTGGATGAGTTATCAGAATCAAGTTCGAAAAGCTCCTATCACGATCAATAGAATCCATCATTCAACGGTCAAATATTCAACTGATACAGTCATGCCATTTCATGACTGTATCGGGGTTACAGAACGATCCGATTGGATATATAAACCACACTGGGGAATTGGTGTTCGCACCTGAGCAATTTAGTTATCCGACCAACCCGCTGTAGAAAAAAAATGCGCAACGTCCAGCGATAATTAAAGAAAGCATTAATTCAACATGTTGCATTTTGGACTGCTTCTGTTGTGACCTTGTTGTCATTTAGGGGCTGTGCCATAACATCATTTAGCTGAGCGTGCGTAAGAAAGGAGGTACCTAATTTGTATGAAAATAAACGTACATTAAAAACAGTTTTCCAGGATGTCCCTTGCCTGACTGAACGTAACACCTAACGGCTACTAAACGAACTAGCGTCAACAACAAATAATCCGTCGCATTTTGGGATGAATTTTCACAAATAATTTAAAGTCGCTGTGTCGCAAAATTTGTTTAATAGTCTAGCCACCTACCTTGAACTGATATTTGTTGAAAATGACTGCAAAATCAACTCTTCCAAGATTGATACAGATTCTTGGTATCACTGTAGATAGTTTAAGCTTCAACCTGATAATTCGTGAGAAGTAATTTTCAGCACGATTAGCTCGTTAAAAAGCCTCACAATGTGGCTATTATTGATCACGATTCGCATTGCTGATTTTACGACGGAAAAACTTGGTTAAGTCAAAGCTTAGCATGCAAGACATTGTTGATGGAGATATTAAAAAGGATGACGTATATTTGCACCTTGGTGTCAATCAATGTAATTATGTCCTTTGAGACTTTGATATAATATTGACTTTGTACCATGCAAAGCAGCTTGCGGATTCTTTCGTTTCCTCTTGTGATAGGTTACTGACGGGAAACTACAGCTCACAAGGTTTCCAAAAACTGCCGAAGTGGACAGCTGAATTACTCACTTTTGGAAGTGGGCGCACGAACATGTCTAGCGAGATAGGAATGTAAACAAATGATGTGTGTGTGTGTGTGTCTGAATCAAATGTTCTCAAAATTAATGTAAGCTGAAGGCATAAGTCATTCCCAAAGGGAATACTGCACACAGAACACTTCTAAACCGTTAAACGGCTCGTGTGGACACTCCCGTCTTTTGCGACCAGGCACCCCTCTTTAACTCCAAGAGTAAGGGTTACAAGAACGAAACTATATAGTACTGACGCAACATGAGATGATGACGTCATATGACGTGGAAATTACGTCATGATTTTCGAACAACCGCCATTTTGGATTTCTTGATTTTCTGATAACTTCAGAAAACTACCTAAACTGACTCAAACATAATGCTAAAATTATCTAATGATGTATATAAAAGTTATTGCAAGAAAGATTTAAAAAAATCATTAGAAACAAGAAATTCCGAATTTGGAAAACCATCAAAATATGACGGCCATAGAAACATCAAGTTCCGTTCGTAACAATCACATAATGCAGTAAAGTCGTAAAGTTGGCGGCTTTTGCGTTTAAATGTAAAAAACAAGTTCGGTCATAAGTTAGTCTCGACGACAACATACCACATGCATGACAATTCCCCCTAAAGCCGCCAGAATCATATGAGTGAGCTGCTATGTAAACGGCATGAAAGCGAGTCCATGTGAGTGCAGGTGAGTGCACGGAATATTTGTTGTTTACAAATTTCAGCCTCTGCGCATGCTCGACTCTGCAAAAGAGATTGAACCGACTGTCGCCTGTGATACAGCACATATTTGTACGTAATGTGCAGATATCGCTTATCTCTTTGTACGAACAGACAGGCATAGACTTAACTGATTATACTGTTGCTTCTCCTAATATGGTCCTTACAGTTAAATTATCTCCGGCAGCAAGATCAATGAAGCAAAATGTTTTTGGTATAGTTTTTATTTTGATGACTAAAATAGTAAAAATACTTCTGCAAATCTAAATTACATATTTAAGTTTTTAGCATCGAGACCTTTCTTTGAAATATACATTTCAATAAGTTTGAAAAAACCTGATTACATCCATTAAAATATGTAAATAGCTGAGTATATACAGGTCGTAAGACTAGTAGGTTGACATCGGTCTACTTATTATCCATGGATCTTGGGTTCCTAAAATGTAAAATAAATATAGTGAGCATGAGTACAGAGGTCTATAACAAGTTTTAGCATAACCCAGTGACCGATTATTAGGCAAACTCGCAATCTGATTGGCTACGCAAGACTGGGAGCGCGCGCAAGTAAAATTGCCGAAATCACAAACCAAAACTAGAAATAAACCACTTTCACTTAACTTTTTTGTTGGATAGATCGGTCTCTGGGTTATGCTAAAACAAAGGCAGCTCGCTCTCGGTTTATATCGACTTTTGATAGTTGACTCGGGGCTTCGCCCCTCGCCAGCTATCAGCTGATAGAGCTTGCCGTCTAATTTCTAAAGAAATTCTGGTGAGCATATAGTTTGTCTAATTGCTAGGTGTGAAATCCAGTTTTGTCGGACAAAGAAAATCGCTGTCTAATTGACATGAATGAACACATCAACTATATTCTGTCTTTTAAATTTAACACGAATACTAACCCAAGTAGACCGTCGGTTTCGAGCAGCGCTAAAACCGAGACCGTTAGACTTGGCTGCTTCCAAACCCCACCCTTTCCTCACCCACACACTTCGATTCCATCTCCTATTTTTGGCATTCAATTGGTGCAATGGGCTAAAACTCAACGCGTCTGAAGCTCAGTAACGAGCGGTGTCTGGAGTACAACTCATCATGTCTACCAATATTAATATAACCTGATATAAAAAACTCGTCCCTAGCGCTCTCCTGGTCTTGGAGTTGAGCACTCCACGAAACAACACTGGAAGTAACATCTGACCACTCCCATTTTAGAGGAAGTTAATGTTTGTAGTTACGCATTAGCATACGTTTCAAGCTACTTACTTTTTCTTCCATTCTTCGCAGATTTCCAGCAAGGTTTTGTTGCGTTTCGGTTTCGAACGCTTTTGGCATCTGTTGGTAAAGAAAAGATCATGGATCTGGGCATGCTGTGTAGGGTGTTATTTCTAAACTGATCCGCAGCCCTGAATAAATCACTGTGCTGCCTGATGGCGGCGTTGGTACCGAATAACTTCCTTCCTCCGAGTGTTAAATGCGCGCGCATATAACAAGTGGATCTTATTGCCATCCATTCTCGTCCCCAGAGGCCACGATCCTTTTGGTCAGCACCAAGAATCGAGACCTCTGGCCGGTTCCAAAACCGCGATTCGCGGACTAACCGTCAAATCTGACAAATCTGATTGGCTGAGAATACAGAACGAGTACTCTGCGCATGTACAGCAAATTGGTTCCGGCCAGAGGTCTCGATTCTTGGTGCTGACCAAAAGGATCGTGGCCTCTGGGGACGAGAATGATTGCCATCCGGTCAAAATATCAATTCTCATTAGTAATTCCATACACTCCTTTTAACGTTTGTTGTAAGAATTTGGTGGTACATCACTGAGGTAATACATCTCTTCCTCTCCCCTTCTCGTGAATGATTTATTTACTAGCTCTCGTTACCTGTCGGCGGGTTTGAAATCCTCCGCGAGAAAATTATATTTCAAAGTGCAGTTTTGATTCATTAAGAAGTTTATTTTTCGAAAACAAAGAGTTTTGCAAGAAACTCTTCAACTCCAGAGCTTCTTCAGTTCACTGATTGTAATTCTCAAACAACAGCGCGCGAGCCGCTATGATGTACCGGCTTATTCTTATGAGTGATCACCGGAATCGACAGATGCTTAAACCTTTGTGAAAATATCGCCCTTATAATTATTTTCGCGCTTTTTACCGCGAACATTTTAACACTGACTTGCAAAAGTGAGAATAAGGTAAAAAGTGATGTTCAGTCGTCTGACCTGGCCGCACAAGCCGCGTCCTTCTCGTTGAGCTCCTTCTTTTCATGTCGAACTTTCTTTGGTTTTCCTGGCTCTGGACTTATTCGTACTCTTCTCCCAGCCAAGCTGAATTCTCCCATCATCTGATGAACTAACGTTCTCGTCTGTTCGATCTCGCTCAACAGACCTTCGATTCGATCCAGTGCGTTCATGGCGGTAGTGAAGAAACGAATGCCATTTTGTATTCCGCCGCCGGCTGTCACAGGTCTGGATTTATATTTAAATTCTGCCGCCGCATTCTCTTCCTCGGTTTCTTTGTCCATGTTTCCGTTAAAACAACTGGAAAGTCTTGTAATTAATGAAATCTCCATGGAGACTGTAGAACGTCACAGAGGACTAATCAGTTCCTCTAGAGTGGTTGCTCCATTTACTTTGTTTTTGTTTGTCTGTTTTGTTTTTGTCAGCAGAGCATTCCAGTTAGTTTCCAAATAATAAATAAACTTGAGAGATGCTCAGATATTTCTCCCCGAAAATACAGCTTGAACAAAGCCGGGTGATCGATTAGAGGAAAGGACTGGGACTGGCGGCTGACAGAAAGATATCGTTCGATTGTGGCGGCCAGTAGCGCGAAGTTACGCCGTGATCTTGCTGAAAAGTCTGAAGAGTAGAAGGAATAAACTTGACGCGCACAAAAGTTTATTACTAGGATTCTAACATTTCAGTGGGAGCCGCTACCAGTACTAATATATATATATAAGTTAAGCTTATGCCGGGCCGACAGTATCTGAAAGTTAATTTGCATCACTATAAGCGTTTTACTGCCGGTCGGGACGGTATTCGACAGGACACATGTACAGTACTATGGAAATAAGTTTGACATAAAAACGAAGACTCTTGCAAAGCAAGGATAATAATCATTTTCTCGGTCAACTTCACTTCACTCCGATCGAGCCAGCTGAAATTCACAAGTGCAGTTTCAAAATCGAACACTCAGTACACGAGGCTGACCGTCAAAGCTTTAAGCTTGCATTGCGCGAAGAACAAAAAAATCCGCGCGCAAATCGAATGTGACCTCACAACGAATAGCGTCACAATCAAGCGCATTGGAGCGCAAAAATACAAGCAAAATGTCGGGAACTAGCAATCGCGCGGGATCATTTCTGCCTTATGTTCCCGAGATAGTCGACATGATCTTGAGATATCTGCCAGCTAAAGAACTACGGTCAACAGCAAGAGTCAGCACAATGTGGAGAAATATTGCAATGCGGATTCTTCATTCGCGAACAACCTGGAGCGTGCATTATCTCGCTGACAAACTGATTACTGGCAACGAAATCGACAATGTCATCGAGAATATGTTCACGGAACCACGAATGGTCATTCAGCTAAGTCACCGTGAAATCTGGTTCACGAGAAGGGAGCCTCGAAGGCGCAGGAACGAAGAACGACAACTAGTGCGATCTGTGTTTAATTTATTTTCAAAGCTGCCGCCGGGATGCGCCACTCTTGGCTGTACCACCGAACGCATAGTTTTCCAACAACCTATTGACGATTTAACCCCTGATCACATCCATCATCTCAAAACCGGGCACATGTTTGTATGCGCGCCTCATATGCCAGGCGTGGACTATCATCATGTTTATCTGCGGACACCAAAACCACCACCGGCGAACAACTGGTGCGACATGTTCGATCTTCCCGCCAACACACCGGTCAAGTTAGTTATCCTGATTGCGCTGTCAGCTAGCAGAGATTTTATACCTTTCATAGCTGCAGGTATTGTTTTTTAACCTGATTTGTTTGGTTCTAAGGAAATATATGCAAACTATTAAATAACCTTTGTTTACGTTACAGGAATCCGTGAAACATTCGGGGAACAGGTGGTTATTTTCGGAGGTGTTGGACACGACCGTTTATTCATCGATGGCCTGGTAAAGAGAGCGAGAGTTGTCGCACTGTTTATTTCTGGTCAACAATTCCGCGCATGCGCTGGACTATTAAACAACGGTAGCAACGCTGACTTTTACACGCCAGCTCACAGGCTCATCGAAGAAGCCAGCGAGGATGGCTTTACACCCAAGTTTTCTCTCCTCTTCACGTCACGGTTTGTTCACAAAGGACAAGCTTTCTATTCCAGCTCACAAACGGCGTTCAAAGATGGTTTTACAAATACCCCCATGCTTGGATTTTACTCGTATGGCG
Source organism: Desmophyllum pertusum (assembly GCA_029204205.1). NCBI lineage: Eukaryota > Metazoa > Cnidaria > Anthozoa > Scleractinia > Caryophylliidae > Desmophyllum > Desmophyllum pertusum. Next base: position 1,349,628 of record MU825885.1, on the reverse strand, counting down.
AGTACTGTTTAACTGAAAAAGACACCGGAGTTACAAAAATCAATGACTTCAAAAGACTCATGAGATACAATTCAGCCATTTATTGTGTATGCTCGTATCGAAACGAACCACAGTAGAACGAATGTTTACATTTAAATCTCATTAACTTAGGTGGTAATTAGAAAATTAAAGAATACAAAATTATATTTGTTTTCACGAGTATAAAAAAACAAAAACTCTACGAACATAATAACGTTTTAAATATACTTGTACAGTTTACAGATCGAGCTCCATCAGTGTTTTATCAAGAGATCCCGTGCTATTTTGCGATAAGATATTTTCTTTTTCTTCGAGTTCTGATTATTTATTATATTTTTTAAAAGTGGCTGACTCTGTCATTAAACCACAAGAACGGAATTAAAACAAGAGTGTTATTGGCCGTCTACCAAATGAGGGTCTGTGAAGCAACCAGACATTGTGGAACAGAAATTCAATCTAATAAAAATAACAGCTGAATATTTACACTGTTTTCTGCACAACAATAGACTACTAGCAGTCCTTCCTTCCCTCAGAGTTGGTTGAGCGCCGTACGCGCAATAAAGAACTCGCTTTATTTCACTTATCGCTCGACGAACTAAGAGAATGAGGGCTGCTCTTAATCAATGTACACATAAAATGTAAACAAAGTATAAAGCACATGAAACTGGAAAATACAGCTTCAAATATCGGCTAAAAGCGCTTAGAGATATTTTCCCTAAAATACGCAGGCCTTCACGGCTAACGTTACCGGAGAGGCCTGGATAGTAAACGAATGCAGTGCAATATTTGATCAATTCACCGTAATACAATTTTGCTTCTCTTCTCACTATGCCACACACTATCTCAAAATGGCGACCATGCAGGAGAAGAGTTGGGGCGAGTAGCTTGAAATCGAGGCCTTCCCAATACGGACGCCATCTTGGAATAGTGTGCCTCACTTTCGAACCTATAAAATAATCCTTTTCAACGTGCTAAGAGACACAATAATAACTGATGCTTTAAACAGAATTATGGCTGAACTTTTCAACAATAACGATACATCTAACGATGAGCATCGAACACGTAATAAATATAAAATAGGTAATGTAATTATTGAACAATTAATTTTTTGCTAGAGCGAATAACAAACGCTAAGCACACCAAGAAATATCGTGTAGACACATGGTTTTAAACCACTGGAACATCAATTGATTAGAAGAACTAAGGCTTAATGCAGGACTATCCTTCCTCGCTTCTCCTGTGGAAGTCTGAGAAAAAAAAAGGAAAAAAACACCGGTCACGTGATCAAACCTGTAATAAATGTGTCAACAATATATGAAATCTGAGTAAATGTAGAAAGTAATTACTTAACTTAATACCATGTTGCGTTTTTAAAAAGAAATCAATGAATTCCAAGACAAACTTGACAACTGACGGATGGACAGAGGGAGGGACGGACCGACCGCTGGAGCAACTGAACAAACAAACAAACAAACTGACAGACAGACAGACAGACAGACAGGCAAGCAGTCAGACACAGACAGACAGACAAAGAAACAGACAGACAGACAGACAGACCGCAGACAGACAGACAGACAGACAGACAGACAAACAGACAGACAGACAGACAAATAAAAACACTTACCATGACAGGAGGGTAAACTCTGCGGAAGCCTCCTCTTTGAGTGTGCTCTAAATATGCGGCCTTGATAAAGTCGCGTTCATTCTCTCGTAGACACGAGTAACACAGACGGCAGTTCTAAAGGAACAAAGAGACAATTTAATAACGAGAATAACGAGAAAACAATCATAAATAACCCGAAGACAACTTATCCATAAAAAAAACAAAGAAATGGTATGTTACTGTTCACACCGTGAATACCACAGGAGACCCACCTCGTTAAAACAAGCCTTGGTACATTCTTTACTTGCACATGTTTCATACAATACTTGGATATCTTGATCGCTTACTAGCATGTCTTTTTCAGATGGAGAACTAAAAACAAACAGGAAATAATCAGTTCAGCAGTGCCATGTCGAATGTCCAAGGAAATAATCACAAGTGATCTCTGTTAATACCTGTATTTCAGACTGTGGTCCAGTTTAGTTGCCACGCCCACTAAGCCAAGAAGGTTGAATATAACCTGATGGGAGAAAACATGGACACTTAGTTTATTGTTCATTTACAAGGAGTTGATAAACTGATCAGTCAAACGCTGTTAGCTGAAGTTTCTCTCGTTTCTCTCGTTAAGAATAGGCTCGATTACCAGCCGCTGTTCGGGAAAATGACCGGACTCAAGAGAGCGGCGGAAATCGAGCCTATTCTTAACGAGAGAAGCGCTGAAGTGAGTGTTTGTGATTTGTGTCATTCTCTGCATAATTTTCTCATTGAATCAGAAAACTCTTATCCTGAATTCGACTGATTCAGATGAAAAGAGAAGAAAGAAAATATCTGGGCCCAGGATAAAAAACTCTTCTAGTATTTGTACGAGAGTCGTAGGTTTCGACAGATTGGCCCATAGCGGTGAAATAGATCAAATGCACAACAGCATTCTCTTTATTTCATCAGTTAATTTACCGTATATCAACTTGATGTAAATAACTGACTAGACTGAGATATTTACTCGCCTGTTCATACATGAGTTTGTTATCAGAGTGCGCCGCTGACGACAGATTAGGAGACATATTCACCTACAAACAAACCCATTTCACATCATCATCATCATCATCATCAACAACTACTGTCAACTGTCTGTGGTTAGCAATTGGTCAGTATAGCGCGTTTTTCCCAATCAAATAGTCGACATCTAATTGGTTGGGTTTAGAGTTTTCTGAGTTCAGAAATTGGTTTAAAGAGCTGGTGCAACGTTCTTTATCCAATGAATGAAGGGGAAAATTGGTTTGACTGATGCGCCATTGCATGTACGCCACAACAAATCCTGTCGTAATGCCACAATCCAGTTAATTGATGTGCTCTTTAAATCTCTCAGTTTTACACTTTATTTCTAGCAACAACTCGCTACATTTGCGCAGTTTCTTTGCACTGAACATACATTGAAAGTAATTATTGCTTAATTTGTTTTAAATTTGCGTTTACTGAACTCTGTATCTATAGTTCATTGGTTAAAATAAAAACTTGTTTGCAAATCACAGCGAGACGTTGTCTTTTCAGTCACGTGATTTTCCCCGCGCTTTCCACCGGTTGAAGTCAAGTTCTAATTGGTTTAGTGGATTTCTTAGTATTCATTAGAAAACTCAGTACTCTAGAAAAGTCTTGTACCTACAACAATAACAACAACAAGACGATGAATCAGTTACCTCCATAAGCCAAACTTTCAAGTCGGCATCCAGAATGAAATCAAAACGCACCATCTCAAAGAAGTTTCTACACGGAGTGGAGAGATGACACATGTTCATTACAAAGTCTAGACAAGTTTCTCACTGAGCTAAATTCACGCTCCTTAATTCAAGCCTCTTGAAGAAACTTTCGGCTCGTCACGCAATACCCTAGCCCCAGTAGTATACTAGTGTGAACAGTTTGATTCTTCATTTAAAAACAATCCACTTGGTAACCACTTTTTTTTATTCTCACGACAAACTCGCAGGTTTGTATTAACACATTGAGGAGAAACTGGAGGAGGATCAGTGGCCGGCTGAAATCCTGATCAAGTCATGCAGCATGTACTGTCTTACCTGGTGGATTTAAAGTGAGACGCTGCACTGATAAGATCGGGTTCCTTTCTTAAATAAACCTGAAAATCCAATATGATCCAGCAAATTAGTTTCTTATTTAGATTACCGCCTTATGTGTGGACGCGCATGAAGAGGATCGAGTGAGTGATTTATATTTATAGCGGTCTTCAAGTGACTTTTAAAGCGAATTACTGAGTTTGCTTTGGTTTTGTGTTTGTTGAGCTCTGTCATTGGTCTAAAAAAATGTGTCCTAGCCAATCAGAGCAAAGATGTTGTCTTTTCCACCAGTCAGGTGCAAAACCACTCAATTGGCTCGTGTTTTCCCACACTTGCCACCGGTTACATTTTTCCCTAAAAGTGCTGACTGGTGTAACCCATAATCACAAATTAAAATTTGAATACAATTTGACAATTGAATTAGCAAGCATCACAATTCAAAAGAAACAAACAACACAGTTGCAATAAAGGAGTTACCTCAGCGATGGCTCTGTAAGCATCATTCCACATCTTATTAACATCTTTACCTGTAAAAGAACAAACACAGCCATTCCTCACAGCCAGGACTTTGTATGCGACACTACTTACTGAAGCAACATACTGAACTGTTGAACTCTGGCTCTTCGGTTCAATCTGAATTCATGAATTGTTTACATTGAATTATTTTATCATAATTTTGCCAGACCATAAATTCATCTCAGAGAAACCTTGCCAGACTTTTGAGGTAAAACATTTCCAAATCAGAAGTGAGCTGTTAAGTGATATCACCAGACGGAGCTGTTAAGTGATATCACCAGACGAGTATTACACGCCCTATGCGACACATGGCGCTCAACAAGGGATCAGTAAGCTGTAACCAGACGGAGTCACTAATCGTGACAAGAAAACTAGAAAGAACATGACCCATACCTTGTTGTTTAAGATATGCATTCAGTAGCATTTTGCGGCTGTACTTTCCTTTATTCCACAATTCCCTCAGAGATGGTAACTGAAAGAAAGTGGTAAACAAGTGAACATGACATTAGAAAAGTGGGGCGGCGAGTACAGGGACAAAAGGAAGCAGGGACTGTTGTAGGGATAAGGATAATGAAATGAATGAATTTTAATTTATAAGATTAATGCCAATATTGCATTGTAAAAGTAATGGGGAGGAGTTTTTAGATTATTAATGAGACCATATGGTGACTTCTCAGAACACACACTGTACCTGAAGTTTGAGCATGTCTGTTGTTAAGTACTAACTGTACATTTACAGAGCAGTCTCTCTTTTTCCCCTTAGTTTGTTGAGCAAAAGAAGCCAAAAATAACCGCACAAAAACTGGCATGCTCAACAAAGTTAGAGAAAAGAGGGACTGCTCATAGTTTAACATTAAGCTACAAAAAGGCAACTTAATTATCCAGCATCATAGGCACGTAATGTGTGCAGAGTGCATAGCTGTAAATACTGTGAGCCCTTTGTAGGCATTGCACGCCTATGATGCATCACCCTTGGTCATGCAATGCATGCATGCGGGGGGGGGGGGGGGGGGGGGGGGAGTAAAGGAAGAACTGGTTATTACACTGTACCTCCCACAGCTGTGTGAATGAATCTTCCACAACATACTTCTGTTCAACATGAAGGTCTCATGGCAGGGGTGACATGGCAGAGGGGGAGGGGGTGGGGAGTAAAGGAAAAACTGGGTAACACTGTACCTCCCACGGCTGTGTGTATGAATCTTCCACAACATACTTCTGTTCAACATCTGCGTCAAAAGGGTAATAGTCCTTCTCACAAAATCTGCACAAGAAAAAAAAGACCATCAATAGTCACTTTGTTAAGGAGGGACTTTTAACTATAATTTGGCAACTGAGTGCGCATGAAATTGTCTGCTACTTTTGTCATACAATTCTGAGTACTTGGTGGTAGTTACATGACGTACATCATATTTGCCCTAATTGATGTTTTTGTTTTGATATATAATGTTTTGCATCAAATGATCATTATAAAATTATAGGGGTGGCGAATGGTCAATTCAAGACTTTGTGAGATGGTGAGACCAGAGTGTTTTTCTCTGCGAGACCGAGACTTTTTGAGTTTTTAGATTGCGAGACTAAGATGACTTTACTCCAAAACGGTTTTGCAAAAAAAATCGAGACTGCGAGAGACTGTGAGACTCATGAAATTTGACTAAAATTTTGCGAGACCCATATTTTTTCAAAGACCATTCACTACCCCTTTATATAGCACTTTGTACTGTGACTGTACCTAATTAGAACTTCCTGGTCATAAACATAAACTCTAAGAGGATCAATGGATGTAAGGACAGTGTAAATGCCAATGTCAAATTTCCGCTGATCAACAAGAAATGGATTAGCAATGTACTCTTGGACAAAATTCTCATCAGACCCCTTGTTGAGATCAATGTCTGTGAAAAAAAAATCAAGATAAATAAGATTTTATTATTAAATATTAAGATCAAGAACAAAATACAAAGAGGATAGTGTGAGAAGAACCCAATCCAGAATATGGTCCTCTCTGATCTGTGCACTGACAGCTACCAAGGTTAGGAAGTACATATAGCAATAATATTCAACTAGCCATTTCATGCTACAGAAACCAGAGTTACATACAATCCTCAGCACTGATAACTGGTTCTAAGAGATTTTTCCATTCCAGTGGATTGGAACAAACCTTAAGCTTAACAAAAATGAAGAGGCTAATGTTGTACCTTTTGGAGCTTTGATGTGTATTCCTCTGTGATTGTTGCTCTTTTCCACCCACAATTTCTCGGGATGGTTTTAACCTGTAAATCATATCATTATAAATTATGTAAATAAATAATTATGTAAATAAATTATGTCTAATTTATAAACACAATTGTAGATTTGTCACTTTAGGCCTCTATACGTACATACACTGACTCGCACATGTAAAATCTACTTACCTCTTCTAAAAACTTGTCAGTATTCTTTGGAATCACAAAAGCAGGAGGAATGAATTGAAAATGGTTCACAGCCAGACTAACTTTATTTGTTATAAATCCAGAGCCTGGAAAATGATTTATCTACAAAAGAAAAACAATAATATTAATATTAATATAATTAAAATACATCTGGGACCTAAATAATAACTATTGTATTATTCAAGCAAATGGTCCAATATTCGATCAAATGGTCCATTATCAAATGAGCAAGTCCGTACAAAGGAAATCCCTCCCACTGCAATTTGTGTTTATCAGAGAAACTCTGTATCTCACTGCTTATAGATCTAGATCTAATTAATTACCAAATGCCAGAATGAAAACAAATTCTATGCAGCCAATAAATATTTTCTACCGTCGCCAATGGCAGTCAGTCTGATAATCGCTTAGTGCATGAAACTCAAGAAACTGTCTCACGGTTTATATCTTTAAATTTGTATTTTGCTCTGCATGAATAAGGATATTTGTATCAAGCACTCCTATACGACTGAGTGAGACCATTAAAAAAAATATATATATATAGTTAAATGTAATTTAACATTAAACAGTTTATTGAGCAGTTCTAATATATATCAATGTATAGTGTAAGGATCCGGAATTCTAACCTTTTGATGTGGCTCTAAAGTTTGTAGCATGTCTTTAAGTTCTCCACCAAATGGGTAATCATGGGCCCACATCACATCAAATAAGCGATTACGCATCTCTGTCCTGGTGTAACCAACACGACTGAACACTGCAATCACATGCTTTAAGTATCCTGATCTAAGCTGTAATTCAGTTGTTAGGATAAAAGAAGAAGGAAGTATCGTTAACGTGTTACACTTTTGTACAAAACACATTTCACAATATATATACACTGAACCCATGGCCAATTAATACAACAAACTCTTTGGAGCCTCCATAGCATCATTGTATTTTCATCCCTCTTTGACCAACTAGATTAATTTTCACTGCAAGCTTTCAACAACTTACTGTAAGTCAATTTAATAGTTCTCTAATTACATTTTTGCCATTCATCCAAACAACGGGTCTTGTTGAGCTTCCAAAATCTGGGTCACCCACAGTCAGCCCAGCATTCAAACTCCGCAGCTGATAGATATTGATTAAAATCAACAGTACACCAAAGCACAGGCACCCCACCATAAGCTGCATCATGCGATGTGACACTTGGAACCCAAGATGAGGGTGAGGTTGGTACTTGGACTTGTCTGATGCATACTGAAAAAATAAACAGTAAGGTATCCATAAGCTTTTGTTTTGCAATATTTTGTAAAATCAAACTTGGTATTCTTTAAAATTAAATTTGAAAATTAAGTACTCTTAAATTCCCAGTGAAAATACAATGTGGGAAGAATAAAGAAAATGTGTGGAACTTCCAGAAAATATCCATACCCACCCCAAGGCAGGTCAATGGAAATTCTGTGGGGGAGGGTTGACTCAAAAGCCAAAAATTATAATGGTAAACTGGAATTTCCAGAGGGGTGGGATTCAAACCAAACCCTTTTGCGGCGAGGTATGGATATTTTCTGGAACAACACAATAAAACAGTAATCACCCAAGGGGATAACAGCCATTAATTCTCAAAACTAGCATAAATAGAAGTGTATGGAATCAGCAGGAAATTAGTAGCAATGAATATTTGCATTGAGAATTTAGGGATTAACTACTATAGTTTTACCTTAAATGGTACAACTCTGAAACTAGTTGGTATTGTTTCTTTTCATTGCCATTCAGTTTGCTGACTCATTTCCGCATATAATTATCATATGAAAATTTACAATACTGGAAGGAAATTGAAATTTTTCCAATCTAATTTTCTGAATAAAAATGTAATATTTCTAAACATCAAAACCCTTTCTTTAGTTTCAGTTTCTAAAATAAATGTTTTTCCACTGAAAAATTAAAATTTAGAGGTGATTGAAAGTTATTTGCTAAAACCTATTGCTAGAGACAGCTGTTTGTTGTCTTTCTCTTAATGGGTGCTGCAAACCATTCAATTGACAGCCATTCACTTCACTGATGGCAGCTGATGTCGCAAACAACAGCTAGAATGAAGCGCAAAGCTCTCAGTACTTGAACAGAATAAAACTTGTATATTGCATTTCATTTTAAGGTGTAGATCTACTGGAAAAGCATATTTAAAGTCTTCTGTGAAAAATGAGAACGAAATAAACTGCAAATGACTAAATTAAACTGGGTTAGCAGTCGATACACACATAGCTGAACACATGTATAAATGGCTGTACGTGTAGAAGAAATGTCGATGTTTATTTACTTGGTACGTTTCTAGGCTCAACATAATAAGCTTATAACATTCGTAAAAACCAAAACATAAAATTAGTCAGTGAACTTACCTAAAGATTAACCCTGCATATTTAGGCAGATTTAGGTCAAAACAAATTGACGAACGTCGAACGATCGATCGAAGTATAAAGTACAATGTACATAACGTTATGAATGATTTTCACTTCAAAGCTTCCCATTATTTAAAATGCCAAACTCTGACAGACCCGTTTTAGACGTTAACCCGTTTGGATGTATCTGATACTTGTGGCAGTGTTTTATCGTTGCCTTACGTCGGCTTTACTTATTGAACTCACCTTGTATTCTGGTGAACGATTGGAAGATTTCCATGGCCACATAGTAATGCAGAGTAATTAATGCTTCTAGTTCTTCTTTCGCGCGTTGCTCGATATTCCGACTTGAACGACCTTGCAGCACGAAATACAATCGCGTGACGTAAAAGTGTTCAGCCAATATTGGCTTTTGTAATTCTTGGTAACGAATACGCTGTTTTGTTCGTTTTCCACATCAAAAGTTAAATATAAAAGGAAAGCTTGTGAAACCGTGTTATTTTATTCACCTCACAACACTTCACTTGGCGGGTTTCCGGTGCAGAGGGACGAGAAAGACTGGTAACTGCTATTATAGATAGCGCTGTATAATAAGATCGCAGGCGTAAAATAGTTTCAGAAAATGGGACGAACCGTCGGACGAACCCCTTGGCACTTCGTTAATTCGGGGTTCCACTGTAATTCGGTGAATTGTGCAGTAAAGGTGATAAATTATTATAACTAGTAATACGTGACTCGCATGGGTCCTCGCGAATCTGTGATGGGGATTAATTATTGTTGGGGTGCGAGGGTAATAACCAGGCTTTTAGAGATCGACTGGAGCTCGCTGGTCTCCCGACATCTTCCCTTTTATACTGTTGACGGTCTTCTTTCTCGACGAACGACTGCCCAGTGGACGAGTAACTTGCGTGACACCGCTTAGAATATGTCCTGGATTTCCGACAACAGATTTGCATCAATTATTATTATTTCATGCAAAGAACATTTCCTTTTCTTATTAAGGAAACATTTGAAAACATATTTCCTTTTTTCAACGCCGTGAATAAGCCGCGAATATATTTTTTACTGTGAAGTCTGTGAAGCATATCGAATCGAATTGAAGCCGTGTTCTCAGATGTCAAACGTAAATGTACAATGTTGATCGTACTTTGAGAAATTCTTGAGTCGTCGTTCATGTTCCTGTTCTTGATACAGGATTTAATAAAGCCGGGTTTTTTTGTTCTAAATTCTCCGCACTATTAACGTCCAACAAAGTCACTTCCAAATTCGGTCGATAATTCGATCGATAAACAAACTTGGAGTAATTCTTGCGGCTCCTGTTTCTACAGTTACGTCTAAGTCAATGTTATTAAACAAAGAAAAGGAAAAAAAAAAAAAAAAAAAAAAAAGAGAGAACGGCCCGGATTCGAACCTAAATTTAAAATTTTTTTTAAAAAGGACGCTTTAGGATTTGAACTGTCGCCCTCAATCCTGAAGATCAGATTTAAAAGTTAGCGCCTTAAGCCATTAGGCCACGAGCACGTGTGACGTCATGACATCCCCCAACTCCACAAACAAACAATTAAATAAATAAATAAATAAATAAATAAATAAATAAATAAATAAATATGACCGTAAAGGCCACACGAGAATTGCTCTCGCGTGAGCTCTTGGGGGGACAGAATTATAAACCCCGCTACGCGAGGCCTTCGGCCTCGCTTCGCGAGGAATTAATAAAGAGTTTTTTGGGGCTCGTAAAAGAGCCAGACAGGAGTACATTAGTAACAGTATGCGGACCACTGAGGAAACGCTCTATTTCGTTTCATGCTGTTCATCTACATTGATACTGAATTTCGATGTCATTGTCGATGATACTTGACAAAGGTATTTCCATCATGTCAATAAATTAAAGTGCAAGTGAAAACTTTGTAGAATTCTGAATGGGCCAACGGACAATACAAAGGTACCGGATGCTGGTGGATCTAATCAGCAAATTTTAGGTGCAAGTGTAGGCCAAGATAATGTTAGTTAACCTGTGTTCATTTTATTGCCTACTTCTTTAGAGTCAATTTGGCTGCATTTTTAGGCAACATTTGCATGGCATTATAGACTGTTCACAGTCCCTCTATTTTTTGCGCTGAAATCGTCGCGCTGTCACGATCGATCGTGGAGCCGCCATCTTGGATTATTTGGCGAGTTTTGTCCTCTCCCCAGACTCGCTCGCCAAATAATCCAAGATGGCGGCTCCACGATCGATCGTGACAGCGCGACGACTCAGCGCAAAAAATAGAGGGGCTGTGAACAGTCTAATGGCATTACGACTCGTTAGTAAGTCCTTATATATAGGGTCCCAGTGAAGAAAGAAAAATTAAAAAAATATTTCTCATAAACATGCCTGACCTTTACTTTGTTGTCTCCTGGTGTGTCCTGGCCGGTTTATTTGCGATTTTGTCGATTTTGCCGCCTGAGAGGTACTGATAGTGGACAGTACCTCCAAGTGCAAAATCGACAATATGAGAAAAAAACCAATATGAGAGCTCAAATAAGTGAACTCCACTAGGTCCTACTGGGGAGTCTTTGCATCAGTTGCGCTTGCATGCAACATCTCTCGAAACATCACCTTTCCAAATTTGCGGCGTTAATATATTATTTACCTTCATCAACTTCAAGTTGAAAATCGACTAAGTGCGGTTTCACTTGCCATCTGACGCAGTACAACAGTTTCTTAGAATTAATTATTAATCGCGTTTTTTATTCGGCTAAAGAATTCCCCACCCTACCCAAGTCAGCATTTTCGGACTAAACTCACAATTAATATTATATGCTAATCAGCCGCTCTGCAGTTTTCTCATCTGCGCATTTTATTCGTTTCGAATAAAGTTTCCCCGATCCCGATCCCGATCTCATGATATATATATCACTGAAAAGCCCCGTAAGGGGAGTGTCAAATTAAAGTATTGTATTTTATTATATGGCAAACTGGTCCACGATGAAATGGAGCATTCTGATTGGTTCCCTGAGCGGTCCGAATTTTACAATACGGACCGCAAAGATGGACCGCTCACGAACTCATTTCGCCAAATTCCTTTTATGAAACATTGAACAAAAGAAAAACTGTTTTTGAACATTTTTTCCTCGTGTCTGGCGGACAATTTTGGTTAAACTTTTCGCAAAGTGGCCTGGAAAATGCAAGAATATGCTTAGCTTTGGCGCGCGCGCGTTAGCCGAGAATGGTTGCACTAATTTCTCAGCAAATTTTTTAAAAAGCCATTATAATAAAAACTTTATTGAACTAGCTTGTTCGGTCCGTATTGGGAAATATTGGTCGAGTTCGAAGACCGATATTTTCCCAATACGGACCGAACAAGCTAGTTCAATAACATCTATGTATTGCCTACGACTGCATCATCCCGGAGGTGTATGGGCTGTGTGTACTATTGCCGAATCAAACTCACTCAGTTCAAAAGCTTATCATTCTAACAAAAAACGCAATGATTTGATTGTATCCACACTTCATTCTTTCTTTCTTGTTCAGTGTCATGATATATAGAGCACCGACTTTCTAGCAACAAAATGTGTTCGTGTTCGCATTCGAAATCGGCTAGCTTAACTGCGAATAAAAAATGATCACGAGATTTTTTGCATGTAAAAATGAGTTACCCTATCGATTCGATTTAGCATCGGTTACAAATTGCATATATATAAAATAACAGTACTAGTTTTATTGATGTGGTAATTAAAGTTGGCTTAATCAAAGAAAAGTTGACAACGGAGTGATTAACGTTTTTTCAAAGACTGCCAGGTATCTTAGAAATATCTTTGAGTATTGATCTCAGTAGGGCGGCTTGCACGTGTTCAATTTGATTGTTATCTTACTACAACATATTATGGGCGGCATTAATTATTTCAGATATTTATCAACATCGCACGCATGCAATAACAAGGGTTTTAAAATTGATATTCTTACCTGGGACTTCAGTGAGCGAGGTACGTTCCACAGTCCTTTTTGCCACTTTAATATACTACTGAGCTAAATAGCATTTTATTTTAAATTTAACTGCATACATGTATGCACACACCAAATATTTTTTTCTATGCTAATTATTGTTCAGAGATACTTATAATAAATCGAATCATCGCACTTTAGAAACAATCTCGTCTCATTGCTACACAGAAAAACGAACTTTTAATAATAGTGCATTTATATAGCGCCTTACCAAAAGCCCTAAGGCGCTTTACAAAGTGTAAGAATGATTTAAAAATGAATTAAAAAGTACACGAAATCAAATACAATAATAAGTTTAAAATAATTACATGTAAAAACTTATGTAAAAACGTATGACTCTTTTTAAAGGACTATAATTATTGTGTGGTCGTTGTGAGCTGAAAAGTCCTTCCGTTTTAATTTTAGAGCAAAGTTGATTCGAGAGAGGTGTGTTCAGCTAACACTTGTGCTTACAGGGAGGATCCAGAACGGGGGGGGGGGGGGGGGGGGGGGGGGGGATGGCTCTTGGTAAATCTTTTTTGTCATTTTATTTTAGCTGAGAACAGCAACAATGTTTACACCTGCCCAGTGCATTTCTACTTATTTTGTATGTAAATAGATTTGATTTTGTCGGATTTCTTTTTTAGGGGGGGAGGGGGTGGACTGGGTGATGGCTAGCTACCCAATCCCAATCCATCCCCCCCTGAATCCTCCCTTTGCTTACTCATTTCGCACGATATGTACATGTACGTCATCTCAGTCTGATATAATCTGCAACACGTCTAAATATAAATTAAATAAATAAATTAAAGTGTTTATAAATATTTACTTTTTTAACTGAAAGGATCAAACTTATAAAAAAATCGGTAATGTATTCTGAGTCACGACTACATGAGTTGTAGTCAACTCAATGACTCAACATAAATCTAATGTTTTAAAATACTCTTAAAATAAATACTCGAGTAAGTAAAATTACTCCAGAATAGCTCAAACGTTTTAAGCTAAGTAACTGCTTTGGATAATATTAAAGTAGCCATACGATTGCCATATTTTCATATATTTATTTTTTTCATATACAAAATTTTCGCCTTGAAATGCATTGTTAAAGTAAGTAATGGTGTTTTAAAAAGCACTGGGCCACTGGGATGGCAGTAAAAAAATTAAATAGTAAGAAATACATTTTAAGGTTTGGGACAAAATAACGAAACTGTAAAGTGCTGTATCTATCTGTCCTTTAGTATTGATTTACTTTAAATCGTTATACATGGAATGAAATCATATAAAAACATTCCATCCCATGGATCATGGATTGATACGCTCAGATTAACCGAGAGGCCAGCATGTTTTTGTTATTATTTTACCGTGTTGAGTGATGTTTGCCACGCTGATGTTTTCTGTCGCAAAGTCTCAAGAGATGCGTCAGTGCAAAATCTTATCAACCCAGAAACCGTTACGCGTAAGATCCAACGTTCACTTCAAGCGCAAGCCGACAGCTCTGAACACAGATAAATGATCGCATTACTTAGCTGTTAACTCGTTCATGACGTATTTGTAATCGCGAACATTCAAGTAACTTATCTGTGTTTTCGTTTGCCTGGGCGCACAATGAAAGCCACTTTCATTTCGACGCACTTGTTTTCTGCGATTGCAGTTGAATCTGAATACGAGAATTAAGAAAGCAATTCAGTCCATTGTAACAGTATTTTTGAGGTGTAAAGAAGAAAAATGTCCGCCATTAACCCGAGTTTAACACGTTCCTTCGCACGCTTGAGTGCTCGCCAGTCTGTTATTGATCGATAACAATATTTATGTTGTCAGCTCAGTACACAGCAGAGGTCAGCACTTTTATTTATCCCTTTAATTTCCAGAAGTGATTAACATATAATTTCTCGTTACAATATCTGACATTGGTTTTGTAAATTGTTCGTTGAAACCAAGGTTTTCACAGTTAATTGAAATATATATTCTCCTAACATTTTTTGCATAACCAGAACTATGACTATCATAGCGAAAAATAAAAAAAGAATTAATATTGAACTGATAAATTTATTATTTCTTTGCCTGAAGCGCACTTAACTTTCTATTTATAATTAGATAAGAAATGAGATTTTGATCTGACTCTTGGAGGTTACCCCACGTTTCCATTCCATTCTAACGAGTGACTTATCTCGTTATTCCTGGTGTTTTAACTCGATCTGTTCGGTTAATTTTACCAGATCGCTTTGTCTCGCGGCCACAGTCAGCATGAACGACCCCCGACAGTGCCGCAAGTCGACCAAGAGATCGTTCCGTGTTAATGCGAGGTAGGATATATAAATATATCAGGCTAGATGTATTTCTGTTTCGAGATACAAGTAACAGAGTTAGCATTTTACAGCACTGCACGGTCTTGCGTGGGAGAAATAGTCCTACAAGCGCAAGAGAGCCTGCTAGCTCCTGCTCGCAGGCTAGCGTTGTGCCGGACGTTTCTTAATTCTGTAGGTCGGCTTCAGTGTTCAGTGAGCCAGACTACGGAAAGATTTCAGTTCCGAGCCGACATTTATCGGTCGACTGACTATACACACACAAGCTAATCCTATATACATGCAAATCTGCTAAGTGCTAACACTGGGAGTTTCACATAGCGCTTCGTGTTTACACACTCGAGAGGTGGTTAACCCTCCTCAGTGGCGCGGTTTCCGGGGGTTCACTGCATACTTTTATCGAGTTCGGGTAAGCAAGCGCCCACAGGTTGCTAAATGTGTTAAGTAACCGAGAAAGTAAAATATAATCATGCTTCACTCTGAGGTAACGTATAAAACTCGAAGAACCAGGTGTCGATATTCTTTCATGCTCTCAAGACCAACTACTGAGCGCGCAAATAATAGACCATAATACAACCGGACGTCTGGTTTTGCAGCTTTCGTGATGTCATTTGTTTCTTTTCTTTCACTTTACAGTAGAACCTCAATATAACGATACTCGATATAACGATGTTCCCGGTATAACGATCAACATTTCACAGCCCGGCAAATGTTACAGTAAATGTATGGAGAAAACTCCCGATATAACGATACCCGATATAACGATATTCCCGATATAACGATCACAATCTGGCAGCCCAAACGTAAAATTTACCCCGATATAACGATAAAATCAATCATCGCGCGATGAAAAAGGAGGCTTAACACTTGAAAAGATATGACAATACTCCCAGGCAATACTTTTCCTTTATAATTTAGTTCTCATTGCATAAGGACTGTAACGTGTCTGTCAACAGCTTGTTACGATAGGGATTTATACAGTACACGACAAATCAATTATTAACAATACCCCGATATAACGATATTTTTGGCTCTTTTCCCGAAAAATCGTTATATCGGGAATTCGTTATTACGATTTCCCGATATAACGATCTAATTTGGTCAGTCCCTTGGCACATCGTTATATCGAGGTTCCACTGTATAACTAATATGATGTGTCAAGAGCACGTCAAGGAATTCTTACTTAGAAAGCACAGTAGACAGTTTCGTGTCGTGACGTTGTATTAGATCAGTCGTGCGTGTACGTTACGTTTGTCGTTTTCGGAAAAGCGCGGGAAATGACCCGTATGTAGAATATTGTCCAATCAGATCGGAATATTAAGCATCAGACAATATGTTCTTAACCCTCATTGATTTACATGATGTCTCGTATGAAGCTGGTAACCTTTATCGGTGATCAGGGCTGATGATAGATGATATGGCTTTCAGCATGCATTGACTAAAATACTGTCCTGGGTCAGCTAGCAGCAATGAAATGTAGAAATAAAACGCGCAGATTTTAAGGCAATTAAGGGCAACTCAATTTCGTTCGCTTTCGCAGTTTTGTCCAAAATTGCCTTCTGCAGCTGTGAAGGATTTTTTCTTTTATTGCGGTGCTTTCGTCACTTTCGCCACAATTTGAAGATTTCATCTCATTGCCAGGTCGTGATATAAAACTTCAAAAGTTTTGTTAGAAAATTGTGTCTTAGCATAAAGTAATTTATTTTGTGTCGCGCGCTAAACCGATTGAATTTGTCGTGATATTATGATAATCTTAGATAATCAAATTGGATAAAACCACACTTCGCTCCAAAAATAGTAAATATTAAACACAATTTTCGAAACTTCGATTGGCGCTCATCGTATGCAGTGTATGGCGTTGCCTGAGATTTTCAACTTGTTTCAGTCATGATATCCTGGTATATCCTTTATATCTCGTAATTGTAGACAGAACACAAATGATCTTGTTTCAGACACGGGCCAGTCAGTCTAACAGAGGCCCTTCTTTCTTGTTGGACGCTGAGCACCGAAAATCGAAAATCGCAATGAATCAAAAAGTCCATTTCTAAAAATCGTTATCGCGCAACTAAACTGAATTAAATATCGTCAACATCCTGAGACGTGGTCGATAATCTCAGGTATTGACCCTTCAGGCATTAAACAATCACTGAGTGTTATTTTGGATAAAGCATAACAAACTGTTGTCCAATGCCACCTCACTCATCGCCATTAAATTAATCGTTACAATCAGTCGTTTTGGAATATCAAGTCTTGCCCGTCAACGCGGAATTCGTAGTTAAGAGACGCTGTGAAACGATGAATTCGGCAAGTTATTGAACGGCGATCCTTTCAGATTTTGCTGATAAGATTTTTTGCACAAGTGTCATCGTTATCTGATTAACAGTGTATTTGGGATCAAGTGTGGATCGAAAAGGAAATGTCGTTTCTGTCAAAACGTCGGAAGGGAGCCAACAGGATAGCCATGTAAGTAGTGTTCTTTTCTGACAACCGTTTAATCAAAAAACAAACTGTGCAGGATGTATCATGCCGTAATTTCAACTGACTCCATTGAACTCTTGAAAAGACAGAGCAAATATTTACAGTTTTAATGAAAATCCGATGAGAAGGTAATTGACCTACGCGGTCACTCAAAGGAACAGTAAAAAGCAAATAAGTTATCGTACGGACTTGAGAAAATACAGCGACAAAAAAACGAGGCGACCACTCGAGAACCTAATGACTATAAGAAACTGAGAAAACATATCTAGAGTTGAACGCAAATTAAATGAACTCGTTTACCTTGGTGTCTGAGTGACGCGCTTTCCGCCATAATTGCATATTTTCCCTGACGAATTAATTAACAGAGATGATGTCATCTGTTTTGTCAAGAATTCGTTTGATTGTCGAGTTGCTGTTCTGTTCCTTCCATGGTTACCAAGGTCTTTGTTCGGTGGCTTGTTGTTTTCATTTTAGGATCAACACATATTTTATGAGGTAACAAAAGGGCGATCGATTTAAAAATCATCAAGGTAGACACAACATTTTTGTCCGTTTCCGCTTTCAATGTTCAGAGCAACACGACTGCAGCGAGAGCGATAAAAACATCAAATTTTATTTTGTAGTTGCGTGGTACGTAAGACAATATAACGACAGCACTTTAAAACTAGCTTAAAGGTTCATTAGCCTTCACTCGCGTTAAAAGAAAAAGAAAATAACTTGAACATGTTGAAAGTTTTGCCACCGGGAAAGCACGTTGGTCCGGCAAAACGCAACTAACGAACCCTCGGGGTGTCTGTTTGAAAGAAAAGGGATTTATGTGTTTACTCGCCAACTATTTGTGGATTGATTTAGCGTCAAATGATCGAGAGATGCCTTATTGCCCCAGGGTAACAAAGTACTGAGCCGCAAAGCGCCAACACAGTCATTCGGTGCCGTTGCTGCTAACCAAAAGCAAAGCACTTTCAGACCGGGAAATACTTGTGTGCAGTTACTGGCAGATATTGACTGATAGGTAGATATACAAACCTCCCTCTCGTGTAACTGAATTTTAAAACATTTGTGCATTAGGATTCAAGAGCACACACAGTCGGACATCGCAGATAGTAGTCCCGCCGCGAATACTGCCACCGACATCTCTAGTTCTGCCTCGCAGCATCCTCGCACGATGTCTCGATCGCGGTCTCGACTCTTCGACTCTGACAACCCAGGAGAAACAAGGCTGTATCTGAACGTCGGAGGACAAAAACACGAAACATTCGTGAGTACGTTGGCCAGTATACCCGACACTCGCCTGGCATGGATAGCAGAGCGAGCTCTTAAGGATCCTAGACCGCTTGGACAAAAGCGCGAATTTTTCTTCGATCGGAACCCCTCGGTTTTACGCATATTCTGAACTTCTATCGCACGGGAAAACTTCATTGTCCAAGGGATGTGTGCGGCCCGCTCTTTGAGGAAGAGCTTAACTTCTGGGGTCTGGACGAGAAACAGATTGAAAACGTGTTGTTGGGCAAAATACGACGAACACCGAGACGCCGAAGAAAAACTTCAAGGATTCTCACGAGACGAAGATCAAGATTCGGACTTGGAAGATATCGACAGCGGCTCTGGTGAAATTGAAATACCGAGCAGTGGAAGCGAAATTTGTCACGATGCGCGGCGGATTACAGCTCCGCGCGTCAGATACCCCTGGCAAGCGCTGAAAAAGAGAATATGGAAAACATTTGACGATCCTTACTCATCTAAATTTGCAAGGGTAAGTGCAATACGACAGATCAAACATATGGTGGATTTACATTTAATCCTTCCTCAGTGTTGTTGTATAGTTTAAGCTGCCCGTAGTTTTTTGTAATACTTTGGCGCTCTTAAAATTTGTGGTCGTGAGCCATAAGTAAAATATTTCAGTCGCGAAAATATAATTTAGTTATGTTTAAGTATTCAGTCTCAACAAGGCCCAGTACTGTTGTATTTTTTAGTTGTATTGAGTTGCCTTTTACCAGTGCTGTCCGTTAAACGTCCTCATAATGAAAGCCATAAAAGATTTCACTTAACACACAGAGCATGGTGTT
Source organism: Desmophyllum pertusum (assembly GCA_029204205.1). Classification (NCBI taxonomy): domain Eukaryota; kingdom Metazoa; phylum Cnidaria; class Anthozoa; order Scleractinia; family Caryophylliidae; genus Desmophyllum; species Desmophyllum pertusum. The sequence goes on along the minus strand of MU825885.1, from coordinate 1,329,816 downwards.
CATTTGCTTTCAACTTTACAGTTATTTGCATTCAAAACATACAAAAATCGCTACGCCGTGATAAAATATGGTTATCGTTTGGAATATTTTATAGCAACGTATTTCACGATGGTTTGCAGCTTATGAATAAAAGTTTACTTTTTAATGTTCTGCTTTTCATGTATCTGGTAATAGCTCTTCTTGCGTTAATGGATCTGATTTGTATATTCAATAAATCTCAAAGAAAAGAGCACGCGGTAACACAAACATTTCGTACGAACTCGGCCTAAAAATGCAAACAACAGAGATGTATCAGTGCTTTTAATAACGAGGCGATGAAAACTACACAACTGACAAACATCTTGTGAAATGTGTCAGCAACGCCGAATCAGAAGAAACTAAAATCTTTGCCGAGTGTCAAGAGAAGACGATTTTTGCCCTAATTTAGCCTTTACACTGTTTGTTCAATCTTCTATTTAGCTACCTCTTCTAATGAATGAAAACTCCTTCATTCATTCAGTGATTGGCTGAGCCCAGACTTAACGTCGACTATTGAAAATGCCGCTTCCGATTTCTTGGTTGAAAATGAATCGTTCCTTCCTCGAGTCGAAAGATATCGAAACGCGACAACATGACCACGCAATGATTAGAAAGACAAATTTCAGAAAGATAGCGCGATAAGAAGAAAGTAGAATATTCGAAATCGTGTTTGAAGTATTTCAGACTTTTCTCTGTTGTTTACATTAAAGAATAAAGATGAATTAATCAATTCAAAGCGAGAGATAATTTTTCAGGCTCCTATGTTGTTGAGTTATTATATTCGCTTTTTCTAATAATAAAAGCAGGTGAACATGATTTTGCATATAAATGTCTGGTTCTGTTCCTGAAGATGAAAACCTTTTGTTAATGTGTCAAATCTTTTCAAGGGCCTCTGAGAAAACTGTCTAGATAAATATTCATTTATTTTTATTTTGCAGCTTTCCCAGCTTTCAAAATGGACTTGTGATCATTTCATTATCATAAAAAAGTCATAGGGTGATTCTACGTACGAAAGTACGAAAATATTGCTACAAAGTCGTCACAGCCTTCTTAAAATGAATATCTTTTTAGTAGTTCATTGACAACGGGTTTTCCTGAATTTTATAAAATATAAGTTGGCTTGCAAGTATAGCATCACGTGCCATTCAAATAATCAGATGTTTTCCGTCATAGACTGAATTAATTATAGACAGTGAAGAATTGAACGAGAAATTGTTATTCAATTGACATAAAACAAAAACTGAATGCATAGATAACAGTCGAGTATATTGGTTCAGCCATTTTCGTATCGAGCGAGGTGTGAGTAGTTGTATTCTTTCTCACCTAAGTAACGCTCAAGCAAGCGAAACATGTCTGATTGTACTTTTGTATACATTTAAATTAGTTTCCGCAAGCAGCCGGTGTACAATCATTCAAACATCCTTCTGAACGCGGTTAGTTTATAGATCAGAGCGCGCAGCGTAGTTGCAAGAAAGCGGCCGGGTCTAAATACTTCAACCTGCACTTTGTGATCGAATAATCAAGTGTTGATGTCGTCGCGTTATGCGCGCTAAGTTGTATTGAAGTCCATAAGCCAAACGTTTGGCCACTAGGCCCTTATAGATTGTAAATTGTGGAAAAGTTGCTCAATGAAATAGTCAAACGCTGCTCAAAAGTTGCTAAAAATTTAAAAAGTTGCTCCCAAAGTTTGAATAGTTGCTCGCCAAAATGAGCCATTTGATTCAACAAGAACCTGGATAACACCTTAAAACAACATGACGAAATATTTGCTGACCTTCCAATCACGCTCGAAAATCTTCGGAAGACGGGTGATTTTCGGAAATCTTCGGGTCATCTACGTAAATCTTCAGAAGGGTTTGGCTCATCTTCGGAAATCGTCGGAAGTCTTCGGGTGAACTTTGCACTGTTTGGAAGACCTCGGGCGATCTTCGGGAATCTGTCGGAGTAATTTTGCCCTGCATGGGCATACCAAAATTAACGAAAAATGCCTTCTGTCTCAACCAATCAGAATTCAGTAATTTAGACTGGGCTGGTTACATTTACGCCAATATTATATTCAATATTATCATTATAGTCATGCCAATACAGGAATAACTGCAGTGTTTTGCATTCGTAAAAGCTCGGGTCAAACATCATCATTTGAAGGAATGTTCTATGGAATTACATGGTGGATGTATCGAGTATTAATAAGCCCATTAGAGTTTCCAGAAAGGAATTTATTTTTCATACAGTTTTTCACTGTCAGGCTCATTTTCCTCGATAGAACACATACCAGTAGTAGCAGCTGGACACAGCTAGAAGCCAAAACAACTGGCCAGTAAGAAACCACGCCCTACTCACCCTCCATGAACCAATGGGTTATAATAATTAAAGCATGGGTAGCAGGCAGCAGGGGGTCCCACCCCTAATATTAAGCCCCTATGTGTGGCAGTTGTTTTGACCTCTTCCCTTAATCTATGTTCGCTTTAACTTGATTTTGTTTTGTTCAACAGGCTGTTGGTTACATCTCTCTCATATTCAACGTGGCAGTTGTAACACAGTTTTGCATCCTGACTTTAGACTACTTCAGTGACGAGCAATCTCCACAAAACCAAGTACTTTTTATCATCGAATCCATCGCCGTTTGTTGGTTCACATTAGACATCGTAATACGTCTGTTATGCTGCCCTAATCGGGTGCGCTTTCTAAAAACGCTTCAAAACTGGGCGGACGTCATCGCTATTATACCATACTACTTGGTTATCCTAACGTCATACGATGACATCATCAGAAACTTCAGTATTTTGTACGTGCTTCGAATGATACGCACGTTTCGACCGTTAAAATTTTCCTACGTTATGCAAGTGTTTACGCAAACGCTCCGCGCCAGTTCACGCGAATTGTACTTCTTAATCTTTATCCTTGGTCTTGAAGTGGTGGTGTACGGCAGCCTTGCTTATTACTCTGAACGGAGCATACCTGGGTCTAAATTCGTCAACATTCCAATCTCGTTCTGGTGGGCGCTGGTCACTATGACGACGGTGGGGTATGGTGACATGTTTCCAATGACGCTGCCTGGTAAGTTGGTAGGTTGTTTATGTGCCATCAGTGGCGTGCTTATGATAGCGCTGCCAGTGTCTGTCGTGGCTAGTAACTTCTCATTGTATAACTCTTACGCCAAGGTGAAGCTTAAACTTCCTTCACGCGGAAAGAAAAATATGGTGGACAACGCGTTAAAGGCGCTGCAACTCGCCACGCCACAAACAAGCGTTAGTGTTGCGTCACCCGATGGCGTGAATGGCAATGGCAGAAGCCGTTACGCATCACTGGCCACCTCAGGGATTGAAATGGGATTGTTAAATTCCAATAAGAAGTGCCCTGGGGAAGAGAGTGATGTGTTACCCAATCACGAGCCGGAAAACCGAAGCCGGTACGGAAGACGTTCGGCGCACTTCTCGTTGGTTCCAATAAGAGCGCATCCAGAACTTCCTGAAGGGGACAGCGAATCAGAAGAGAGCACGAAGCTGGCAAGAGACGGAAACCGACTACAACCTGCAAATAACAACCTCAGTTAACCATTGGGGTTTAGGGTTAGGGTTTGGAACTGGCGCCTTCTGGGAGTGTCAACCCAATGTTAAACACAAATGATAACGTCGCAAACTATAAGGGGTATATTGGGAATTGACATCAAGAGAATAATATTTTGAGCTTGGAGCTGGAAGGGACTAGCCTCGGCTATTGTGGCAGAAGAACAAAAACATTGCTTTATTACCACACGTCATACATGCTGCAAGCATTACCCAGTCCTTCAGATGGTCGTGCACGGGATGCGGAGTACTGGTGCGAGTCATGGGCATTGCTTCCTGAGACTCTTTCAATGTGGTCAGACCAAAACATACAAAGACGACAAGATGTACATGTAATGACAATAAAGAGAGATGCTCTCTCCTCCGCAGAGGCTTCTTTGTGAGAGAGATGCATAACTTTTTACGAAGAAGCAAAGATAAAAGGCAGTAATCATAGCACTAAATAACAGATAGGTAACAAGTAGTTCATTTATATCAAATTCAATTCGTATATTTACGGCAACGGTTGAGTTAAACTTGGTATTTTTTAAGAAGACGTGTATGTACATTTTACAAGAGATACAAACGTCCGAAATATTCGTTTCCTGGCGGTTAGAAACAACTTAGTAACCTGGCACATTCTTCACGGAAATTACATTGCATACCTTTAGATTTATATCATGATTAATTAAGTTTGCATACTTGTTACAGAGCCCCGCCCTATTCCCAACACGTAGAGAAGGATCTAATGAGGATGACATGTTACAGCTAGAAACACTCACATACATCAATCGCTCCCTTCTACGTGAAGGCTGCAGATCATCTCCTTTGCAAAGAGTGATCTAAACGTAATAATTATGTCATTGCCAAGTAGACAGGTGAGAAAATAAAGATCAATTATATTAAAATACTTATTCATAATTTTGGGGTAAATTGCAGCGTTTTGCAATTTTTCCTTGGTGGATTGCAATTGTGGAATCTTGTCATTTCTTTATCGCGAATGGCGAACACATTAAACTAAACTAAAACTAATTAAATCGCTGTTGCTAATGAAGCCGGCGACACGCGGCACACGTACACGTCCTGCATATATAAATATCACTGTAGATAGGACGTCACAATTCAATGCCAGAATTAGCTGTGTGCTCTCAGCCAATGAGAATCGAGATTGAGAGTAAAATGTTTAACAAATAGATTCCATTTTGCCGTTGTCTGTCCAGTTACAGATGACGTCAAAATGTGGTAAGAACAAAAGTAGTTTAGTCGAGTAGTTTACTGGTGTTCGTAGTTCACTTGGACGCTTTATATAACTTCTATAACGGAAGCTAGAGACAGCGGCAAAATGGAATCTATTTGTTTCTTAGTGAGATAAATATAGCAAAAGGGGGTATGCCCCCCCCCCCCCCCCTTGTACCTCCGAGGGATAAGATAATTTCTTCAATTTAAAGCAACTTTTCAAATAAAGTTATAATCTTAAATACGGTATTTGCTTCCTCCCATATTCATCCCGCTTCTGTGTTTGTATCAGTTACCACAACAGCACTTGTACATTTTATAAATTAAAGGGACGAAGCTGTGAAGAAAGTGGCATATAATTCCCTGGCGTTTTAAAGTCACAAAACAAGCTTATTTATTGCGACCAGCGAACGAGCACCAGCGAAGTGAGCTGGGCGAAACTCTAATCCTGGCTGAGAAAGATTTATTTGCCGCTGACTAGCGATTGCGTTTCCCCCCAAAATTCGCGGGCGCGTGTATTGTTGTCTAGCTATATTTGGCAATGAACATGTGAACAATAGACCAATTCCGATATATTAATATTCTAACTTGGCTCCGAGGCTTAGGGGAATAAAACAAAATAAATCGACAATAAATCACATCGAGGTTGAGGGATGAATAAATAATTTATTTTGTCTTATTCCCCTAAGCCTCGGAGCCAAGTTAGAATATTAATATATCGAAATTGGTCTATTGTTGCTCATGTGTTTCTTATTCGATAATCCATATTTGGTGTACTGGTGTCGTGCGATAATGCCATATGCCATATTGGTGTAGCTGCGAGTGTTTGTACTTTGTACATCAGCCCGCCGCATATCGAGGCGTTTTCACATTAGTTTTGTGCATCTCGGCGCGTCGAAAATACATAGAAAGGAGGCGCCTCGGCCGACCACGAAGTGAAAATACTTCTGCGGTTTAAAAAGCTCAGGTAGACCGTGTCTTCCTTTAAAATGTTTCTAGGAAATAAGTATAGGAAATCGTATGAACGCGAGTGCAATTCGTGATTTATGGGCACGCGGGTGATGTTTTGAAAGTTCTCAAAATTGCACGAGCCTTTCTCAACAAAATTTTGCTGCGGCCATCATGCTACTCTGCACACGAAACGCTTCACTAGTTTCCAAAGTGCTCACATGTTTTATTTGAACGCGCAGGCAAACCAAGCGTGAACGTTTTGAAAGAATTACAGTACTATAGTTTAGAAAACATTTAACCATTAACTTGAAAGCTTATTTCAATGCCATTAAGCGGCAAAAACGTCTCTACTTGTCCGGTACCGTTTATCACAATTCCGTATTGCACTCTATAACCTATTTATGCATTCGTCATGGAAAACCAGAGGAGGGGCCATAAAGTAAAATCAAAGCAAGGAGAGGGGGGGGGGGGGTGCTCTAGGTAAAATAAGTCACTCAAGAGAGAGGGGGGCTTAACATTTTATTTCAAGTACATATTACATTGGCGAATCCATACCTATTTATAAGGTGGGGACCGAAACATTTTCTTCACCGGACCTGATAACACACATGCTCTTTTCCTTCTGCTATGGCTCTGTTGTACATTGCTACGGAGGTGATGTTTGTTCCAGATGTCCAACAATTAAACATGTAGTAGGAGCTAGCTCTTCTTTCTGTTATAAGATTTTAATCCACAGGTGTAGAGAAAATGCAGGGTACTCGTATAAAGGTGTGTGTATACTGTGAGGGGGGAAGGGGGGGTCGTACATAATTTCTGACTGATTAGAGGGGGGGGGGGGGGCAATAACTAAATTCACTCCTTTAGGAGGGGGTATTACCTAATATTTTCCTACATGAAGCCCATTTTCCACCCCCCCCCCCCCCCTCCTGATAATTATTGCACAGTCCCTTACCTTACCTTACCTTACCTCACCTCACCTTACCTTACCTTACCTTACCTTACCTTACCTTACCTTACCTTACCTTACCTTACCTTACCTTACCTTACCTTACCTTACCTTACCTTACCTTACCTTACCTTACCTTACCTTACCTTACCTTACCTTACCTTACCTTACCTTACCTTACCTTACCTTTCCTTACCTACCTTACCTTACTCGATGGGGCTTATAACCGGAAAGAACCGTAACTGAGGGGGAGGAGAACAAACTACTTCCTGTCTCCCAGATGATTGTTGAATGAGACCGCAGTTCTGGTGAGGTTCAGGTTGCTAAAAAGCTACAGTATTTAAAATGGTGACCGGAAATTTTATAAGAACTTTAATATATATTTTATGAGAAATATTAACGCGGATAAAAGCATGACGTTTCGACGACTCCATGTCATCATTTTCAAATGCAAATTTTAGAAGTTTTACAGGTATATATGTCAATAATTTTATTTTTTAGCTTTCAATTAGCCTCTGGTAGACTTTGTTTTGACCTGTCATAATTTCACCTTTTCAAGTGTTTTTAAGCCTGCAGGCGGTCATATTAACAAATGCATCACTTTGCCGAGGGCAATGTCACAACATCCGCTTTGCTGAGAAACATACGTTAGTAGGGTTGCACCTGCTGTATACCTTCCTGTGAGTCATTCGCGGTTAATGCTTCGAGATAATGCTTCATGAGAAGATATCAAAACTGCTTCATACAAAAACCTGATACAACCAGAGTAGCAATAGCGGTAGGGTGAATCTGAGTCTAGGTTATAAGGTGGGTATATAATATATCATGGCAAATGTTCTTGGCTTTCTTGTTACAAGCGTGTATACAAATTTAACAGGAAAAAGCTTCGGCTTTTTATCAGCCCAGTTGACGTTAGTATATTAGCGTAATGTTCTGTTATCTGATTGTGATATGAGTCGGTAAACCGGTTACTTATGTACTAAATGATCGAGTGAATTGAGTGGCTTGGAGTTTGGAAGAGCTCGCCTGATTCCTTGTTTGAATTCGGTTGTTGTCTCAGTTAGTATCGGTTCTCCGGTAGGATCAATATTTTCTTATCGATCAATTTTTTCATGATTATTGCAGGAAAAACAAAATCCATAATACACAGATTGTAAGGCTGGAGTGAAAAGGTTTCCTCTGCAACATGCAAAATTATAACCGTGGTACGATTACTAATTAATTTCCCGAAATTATTGTCCTAGGTAGTCGACAACAAAGCCTCCTCACCCGCTGATTTGTTTAAAGGGGAGTGGGGGGAGGGGGGTTTGCGGGGAGGGGGGGGGGGGGGAATGGAACCCATTGGTTCTTCGTCGTTGTAAGACACTTAAAAAGTATTATGGTTTGACTAGATAGTTTATAGCAGTTGCTCTACACTGAAGCAGAAATACTGTGAGTTGCTTTTCTCGTGTTGTTTTGTTAAGGGTTTTTTTTCCAACATCGCCAAAGTCTGTTATTTTTAATCGCTTAAGATGATGCTCCAAAAGCCAAATTTAAAGCTTCTCAAAAAATAGTAGCTGAGCTGTGTTCAGGTTAGAAATAAAAAAAACATTGTTTTCCGTGTTTCCATGGAGTTATGACGACACGAGCAGATGTTGAAGAGCTACAGTAGAAAAGCTGCCAAAACACTAGCCATAATTGTTTTGAGTTCTGTCAAACTTTCACAAATGGTGTCATAACTTTATGAAAATTCTAATTCTAATTTTGTATGAACTTAATACTCAAAATAATTTTGTATGCCGGGTTCCAAACGATTTCAACCAAATCAGTCAAATTCTGCAAAGCTAATTGTCTGAGAGTTGGCCGGTTTGTTGCTTCATAAAAGGAATTGTCGCGTTTTCTTCTCGCCTGGTCGAGAGCTGTTTTAGTCACTCGTTTTATTTGTTGAACTAAGTTTTTGTTTTAGCTCGATTCAGAACAGTTTTGCCTGGCTCAGAATCATTTTCACACTAAGTTCAAAGTAAAGTTGTTTGTCGTTCGTTCTAGCCAATAAAATATTATTTGATTTGTCAGTGTCCGCACACCTGAGTCATGGCAAATATTTTTGACCAGCTCAGTAAAGTGTGTCTACTTCGATCTACTTCTTCATATCACAGAACAGCGTGAATTGACACCATCAACAACACAAAACTAACTGACAGAGAATATAATATTAAAAATATTCAAAACGCAATCTTTGAGGAATTAATTGCAATCTGTAGCCGGCTGGGTTATGATACGATAATGTGCTTTTTGCCCCTGCACAGCTCGGCATGACGGCAAGCTAGCTGCGTCATGAAATACATAATCGCATGTCTCCATGGAAACATTTTAATCTGCTAATATGTCACTTATTTACACTCATTAATGGAAGTTTAAATAATAGTTTCTATCAAAGCTAAAAAAGTATATTAAATGTGTTTGGTTTGAACCAAAACCTTGCTTTCTCTCTTACACTATATCGGAATACAGAACTGAATACATGATTACTTAGGATTTTCTCTTTATTTCTTTTACGATAAGAGAGCTTAATCAAATATCTGATAAAAAACAAACAAGCAAATGTCTGGCTTCGCAAGACTAACTTAATAACCAAAACGATTATGGGACTGCAACGATTTTATTTCCAAACTCACAACACAAAATAGTTTCAGCTAACGACTACAAAATACAGTTTACAGAAACAAACCTGCACCGATCCATTTTCACTGCTTTGTTCAATTTATGTTTCGCCTTTGAAATATAGGAAGCATTATCATCTCGAAGAGATAACTTCCTCTTCTAAAAACATAAATAAAATTTAAATCACTTTTCTGATGGTTTATTTTGTGTCTAGCCGCTAAACTCTCAACGTGACTGAAAATATAAGAAAGGTTTTGCCGGTTGTTGGCTGCTCATTAAAATCATTTTCTGTTGTCGCTTTCAAAGACTTGAATCCCTTTTCTTGACTCGTATTCATAAAATAGTTTTGTTATTATGCAGCTTGACAAAAGTCTCCCATATAATTCGTTATCGTTAGCTCCGAGGGGTAAACAAAGCTTCAAACCCTGCTAATGAGATCCGCTGACTATGCACTTCGGGAAATGTGGCAGACTTAAGAGCTTTACCTTACAAGCTGTAACTATACAGCTGTTGGCTTGACTAGCTTTAATTTAAAAATCATGATCAGATCAAAGTTTCTACAGCGCCGCGCAGCTACGAGGGATATTTTGAATAACTGGATAGAGGTTTAAAGAAAACAATTTATAATCATATTCAGCTTGAAGTTGACTCCATGCGTTCATCGCGCGTCAGTTCAAGCGACGAAAAGAAGGGACACGACGGATTGAAAAGGTAAATGTTTATAGAGTTTTTATGGATCGATTCGTTAATTATTAAGGTACGATCTTGACGATGTCAGTCGATGAGTTTTCTGCCAAAAACAATTACAGACAAACGGCAAATTCAATACGAAGAAGGTTTAATCTTCAAACGAAACGAATATCTCGATAGGATGAGCTGATTTCGTGCCGGACGTAAGTCGTTAGTAAGCCAAAGTTCATCTACGAATTATGCTCCAGCTACAGCAAAACACGAAATTTGGAAGATTAATCATAAAAATACAAAAAGAAAAATGACAGCTTATAGCACAGAGAAAACATCTGATTGATAAAGTAGCAGTAGCACTTTTTTTTTTTGCGGATTCGACTCAGTAGCGCCTGAAGAGAACCTAAAATTCGACTAGCAATATGTTTTATTATTGATTACAATGTTTGCTGATATACGTTAGATATGCGCGGAGTTTTTGTAACTTAAATTAATGCACCGGACATTGAGTTGTAAACTGAAGTACATGCTTTATGGCTTAAATTTTCCGTACACACAATATATAATATATTGCACTGGAATCGAATATGTAACCTTCGATAGCGGCTAAACTGAAGTCAAACTGGACTCAGAAAGATGTCAAACGCAATTTCTTTGGCTGAGGATTGTAATTAATGAACCAGCTTGTTTTGAGAGCTTCGAAGGAATTGTCTGCACACACAAATTAATCAAGTGAAATTTATTCCATCGCTGCTGACGTATTATATATTTTCATTTCAATTTTAGTTTGCAAATTCAACTACCTAAAAGAAAAGCCTGAAAATTGTCAAGAACATTATGGAAATTACCTAACATTAGTCGAGAACGTTCAGTAAATGAGCCAAACCTTATTAAGGTTTTGTTTTGCAATAAGTCTTCAACGCAAATGAATTTGCTTTAAAATAAACTGTAGGGGGGATAATGACTTGTAGTCGAACATCTGTCGGATAATATTTGTAAACAAAATTTGTGATATGCTGTAACCGATTTCAATGAAGTGCTCGAAGGATGTTAGTTTTTTCATACATCAATAGATTAATTATAGAACGGGGAATAATTTAATATATGTCACAAATATGTGCATGAGATATATAATTTTCAACATATCAACTAAGCGTGGGTTGCCGGATCTGAATCAGACGCAAACATATTGCCTCAGACCAAGTTCCAAGGTCGAATTCTATTATTTTGAATGATGTGAGCCATTATTATAACCGACGGCAAGACAGGGGTCTTGATAATTTCACTATAACGTGGCAAAATCTAATCCAACATCTAAAATGTTAATTAATTTTTATCACTGAGTTTTTAAAGTTGAGAAAACTTTGAAATGGTTAACATCAAACATAAGGTTCCGTCCGATCTATGACCAAGAGATCTCTCTTACTATGACGTAATCCAGAATGGCAGATCCAAAATGGTGAGCAGCATATTTCAAATTTGATTGTCGACTAACTAAGATGACCTAAACCAATTAATGAACAGATTTAATGTTTTATAAATTTAACTGTCACTGACCATTCCAAACTAACTGAAACACCCAGACGTTGTGTAGTTTATTCTGGTTATCACTGAGCGTATATAGTTTGAAACTCTTCTACCTAAACCCATGTCAATCTTCTCCAATCTTAACCATCCTCGTTCCTCTTTGATTTATTATTATCTCTTTGGTGTTTTTCTACATTATTAAATTGTTATTTTGAAGTTTCCAGAATTGTGTACATCCATGGCTTGATATAACGTGACAGAGCTCCTTTAATTTTTACTATTCAGACCGGGATTTTTGGGGGTATTTTTAGACCAGGGGAATTCTGCCTCCCTCCGTAACTCGAACAGTATTATAGCTACGACAGTGAAACTTGGAGGGTGTATGGCACGTCCAAAAATGTTTCCTTTGAGGTACATAAGATGAGATGATGACGTCATAAGACTTGGAAATTACTTCATGATTTCCGAACAGCCGCCATCTTGGATCCACCATCTTGGATTTTTTATTTTTCCACGAAGTCAGAAAGGCACCAAAAATGGCTGAAGTAATCAAAATAATAAAATAATTGAATCTAAAATGATCTAAAGCTGTAAAATTTGTTGCAAGAAAGTTAATATTTTCTTTAAGAAAACAGGAAAATTGCAAATATGGAAAACATGCCGTAACATGGCAACAGCAAGTTCCATGAACAATAACACGTCATACCAGATTGTTGCCAGTTAAATTCCAGGTAAATTCGAACGTTTGGCGCCGGGCTGTTGTTTCTGTGGGGTAATTATTTAGTGATTTTTGGTTTAGCCTTATTACTTTATTCCTTATAATCCTTTTATTAATAAGAACATAAATTTCCCGACTGTCCCAGACATTCCCGACTTATCAAAACACGACGAGGTAGATGTCGCCCATTGTTTCCCTGGCTATCGGGAATGTCTGGGACAGTCGGGAAATAACAAAATCCCCGATGGTCTGGGATTTTCTCGAAATATGAAAAACAGGCTTAAGTCAAACAAGAAAAAAAGATCGTACTAAACAAAACATGTATGACCGTCAAAAAATATATTATATTTACCATACATTATGAAATACTGATTAAAAAACAATTACACACTGAAAGTTGGACCAGATAAAATTAAACGGCGATCGTGCAAGACAATTAAGTTGTTTGACTGCACGTGCATCGGGCGCGCCAGCATTGACAGCTGAGCGAGAATGATCGTGTCAAATGGAATATTTGCTTCTCGGTGGCATGATTTTGAAATATCACCGTCATCTAACAACGTCATAAGGCCAAATGTGATTGGTCCATGACCTGAGTATGGCTTTTGTCATTTCTGCGAAGACAGCTTATGAAATAAATGGAATAATTTAAACTTTTCAAAGGCAGTCGAAGACTGACTGATAGACAGCGCTTAATATAATAGTAACGCATAAAATTTAACTGCATTGTTGCTCCGCGCTGAAATCACGAAGGAAGTACACGTTAACAACGACTGATACGTTACGAATACTCGCCTGAACGGCGTTAGGTAAGTAACGGAAAATCTAATTGACTATGAAACAGCGTCGGTGGTAACAAGGGTGGAAAAAATCATCTTAGTGTAGTAAGTATCAGCTCAATATCATCATCTTTGCTTTGTTTTTTATATCAGGCTTTGGACAGAAAACAATCGAACTGAACTGAAATGCCTTCTGGCAAAGGAAAGAAGCGCTCCAATCGAATTGTACTAAACGTTGGTGGCGTACGACATGAAACTTTCCTGAGTACGTTGAAAACAATCCCGGATACTCGACTCTGTAATCTTGGAGAACATCACACGACAGTAGCCCGGTCGCCTGAGTATGATACGTCCAAAGAGGAGTACTTTTTCGACAGACACCCAGGGGTTTTCGCACAGATCTTGAACTTTTATCGCACGGGAAGACTTCACTGTCCTTCAGATGTATGTGGTCCACTGTTTGAAGAAGAACTCGGCTTCTGGGGCATCGACGAAGAACAGGTATAAAGTTTTTTCTTACTCTTGTTTTGGGAAAAATTGTCTGATAATGACAGACTGAACATGAAGCTGAGAACGCAAAAGCTGGATACATACAGCTGAAGCCATGTTCGTGCAAAGTTTGGTTGTTGTAAAACATATATAGGCGATCAGATACAGGTGGTAACGACACGATGTACAGTATATATATGTTAGTTATTGTAGCTGTTGTTATTTTATGATGGTTTGTCGAACGTTTCTTTCTCCGTTTAATTCTCTCATATCTAAGCCGATATGTTTCGATTTCGCGCGTGACGGTGTTATACGGTATTGTGAAATTAGAATTGTAATTTACATAAAATGTTTGCTCGTATATAGATGATAAATCGATTTGCTCAAAATGAAATGAACTAAAAACCGATCTGCAAATGACTGCTTTGCTTATATAAGATATAAGATAAATTAAGCATTACTGAGAAGACAGCAGTTTCTAGAATCCTAATCATTGAGGCTGTTTTCCTAAGATAATGGAGAAAAAGGGTGTCTTTTCTATGTTTCACAGCGGTTGGTAGCGATTTGGCAAACTCTAATCGAGATCTAAATATTTAACGCACACCAAACAAAACTGAAAATGGGTCAGTTAGCAAATGGTTCGACTTTACTAACATTTCTGTGTTTCTTTATTATTTTAAACGGACAAATGATAATATATTTTAATTTGTTGTGGTGCGAGTGATCAAGCATTCATTATGCCGCTTTATTTTCACCGCGCGACACACGAACCAGATCAGGCATAGATGTCCAAGCCTTCTATTTCATTTTAATATTTCATTGATTTCACAAATATTTTCATGTTGTTTTAAAATATACACACAGAATTTGAGAATGGTTCTTAAAATTTACCATTGTGCTCAATGGTTTTCTGAAAGCGTACTTATTGTAAAGAGAGTGAAGTATTCTTGAACTTGTACCATTGTCAACTATCATCATGAAGAATAAAACATTCTTGCCATGAAGAATACGATTATTTATGGTTGTCGCTTTCTCCTGTAGTTATTAATGAAAATGTTGTCAAAATTGACTTTGAAATGAGCCCCAGGAGTTTTCATCTAATGCTCTTAATCTTTAAACTCCTGTTGTGCGTTATTTTTCGCTTTTTTCTGCTTACAACATTACAAGATAAAGGTATTTTCAATAAGGAACTAGTATCCCGTTTGTTGGTTTTATTCCTACATGGTTAAAACGCGTTAAATACAGGTATTCTATTGCAATGATCGATATTCATAAACAATTTTAATTTTTAAGCCAGATATGCTAACACGAGCAGGTGGTGAAGCTTTTATCTTCTCGCATTTCCTTTGCAACCGAAAACCTACAACTTCAACTTTACTTTATTTTCTTTTAACCGAGAATTATAGATGCTTCACACACAAGATGTACAAATGAACAAAATAAATTGAGCTCCGGCCATTATTGGCTCTGCACATATTATTCAAAATTTTCTTCGATGATTAATTTGTCCTTCTAAATGCAAATTAAGGTTGTAGGACTAAACATTAGGTTTGTTTATCAAGTTCATTGACAGCTCGAGATAGGATAGCACTTTCCGTTATGAGGGAATAGCTATTATAAACATACATGTAATGAACATAATCCTCGTTAAAAGGAAGTCAAATGCGTTTTTTCGCGAAATAGTCCTTAGTTTATGGGTGTCGAACTGTAATTTGAAAATTCGTTTCCTAATCGATCACACCTCTTTGAATTGTTTTTATCTACGTGATGAAAACGTGAAGCAGTTGTAAAGTTGTTATAAATCAAGATGAGTTTTTGTCGCACTTTACGAAATACCATCTTAGTTTGTACAAGCAAGACTTGTAGGTATAAGTACCTTGATGAAAGTTCTCGAAGAATCTCACGTTTCGTATAATATATTACTTAGGCAGGAATCAATTTACAGCTGAGTCAGCTCTGCTAAAAGAACCGTAAACAACCGATCTATCCGTTTTAATTGACAACTTTTAGCTATATAAAGGACAAAACTACATAAAATTTTCTTAAGTTCATTTCAGGCAATTTAACGAGGAACTTAAAGGGACACTGTCCTGATTTTACCATGATTTTGGGAAGCTCAGAAACATATCTAGATCATAGGAAGTTGAACAATAATGGTTCAATTCTGTAGAATAGCACTCGACAAATGACAGGAACCCATTAGGAAGTGAGGATGACAAACGACAGCGAAGATGGAAATGGATTGCAATATGGATTTTTGAAAAAACGTCAGGATGTCAGTTTTTCAAAGTTTCAAATTTGGCTCAGAAATCTTTGAAATTTTGCAAACATTTTGTTGCAATATGGAATTTCTTGAAGAAATTGCTTTTTATCATTTAGTTAGAGTTTATTAAGTTTTTATTTCATAGATTTAGGGACCATTTCATGCATTTATAACAGTTTTGAGCAAATACGCCGGGACAGTGTCCCTTTAAAAAGCCCCCTCAGATGAGCTTAAATTCCAAGCGTAGATATTGTGCCATTGATATCTCGAGTTTTGTTTTGTTATTCAGTTGTCTTCTCTCTTGAGTGGGAATACAATGCGAGATAGTACACTGAACTATTGCATTTAAAAACTGATCATGGTATAAATTAAAATGTTTTTCCTTTCTAAAGCCTGGTTTCCATATGATCGCAACGATCGCAACGATCGCAGTCGCAACGATCGCAGTCCGCAGCGATCGTTGCGATCATATGGAAACCACTCTTGCGATCGTTACGATCGCAACGATCGCAAGAGTGGTTTCCATATGATCGCAACGATCGCAACGATCGCTGCGATCGTCGCGACTGCATGCGATCGTTGCGATCATATGGAAACCAGGCTTTAAGAAGAGGTCAATCCAAGCCATAGACCGATTGCATAAATGGCGCCGAACAATTTGAATAACACTAAGTCTATGGAACTAAGCACGAGGCTAAGGTTTTCTAAAGTATTTATATTCAAATTCTTCGGCGCCATTTATGCAATCGGTCTATGTTCATGCTTTTATTTAGTCAGTGCTGCTTGATAGAGATAAGGTAAACTCGATAACTATATCTTCTGACGGCAACCTTCTAGAAGAGGTACAGTCCTTTTTATATCTGGGATTAGTCATCAACAAGAATCTGACGTGGGAAGACACATAGAACATATACGCCGTAAGATAAATAAGAAATTAGGCCTTTTAAGGCGTATTAAGTCATGTTTGCCACTCAGCGCTAGGATTACGTTTTTTAACAGTTTTGTTTTACCGCTTTTTGACTATGGTGACGTTATTTGGGGAGATAGGAGTAATGCTACCCTCATGTCCGAGCTTCAAGTTTTGCATAATAAGGCTGCACGCTTAATATTAGATCTTCCACCGAGCGCTTCCGCAAGTGACGCGCTTGCGAAACTTCACTGGAAGTTGCTGCAGCGCCGCAGGGCTGAGCATCGCGCCATCTTTATGTATAAATCTATTAATAATTATTTTTGTCACTCATTTCAATTTTCATTTAACAGAGAGTTTCATGACCATAACACCAGGTCCAGAAACAACATTCGTAAGTCTGCTGCAAATAGGAGATGGGGCCATTGGTCCTCCATCAATTTTGCAGCAGACGTATGGAATTCCTTGGACATCTCCCTACGAGATTCCAGTTCATTATTTATTTTCAAGCGTAACATCAAGAAAGCCATTTTCTGATTTTTGTTATTATTATTATTCTATATGTTTCAATAATTTATTTAGTAGTTAGTTATTTAGTTAGTCAGTCAGCATTTTATTTATTTATATTGTAAATAGCTATCTTATTCATCTTCATATATACATTATATAATATACATAATCCTAGAGGACCCCTCTGTAAATCACCCTCCAGTGAAGTTGGCATCCTCAATAAAGATTATTATTATTATTATTACCCTTCTGAATAATTAAAGCTCAAAGAGCCTGTAGCATTATGAATGATTGGGAAGAACCAGACATATTCAATCACGAGTGAGAGATTGTCAAAACATTAAATACAGTGGAACCCCAATTTAACGAAGTGCCAGGGGACTGGAGAAATTGGTTCGTTAAATCGGGGCATATAGTTAATCCGTAGGTCTCCCCAACAATTACTTCGTTAAATCGGGGTTCGTTAAATCGGGGTTCCACTGTACTATGACACCTCAGTAGAAGGCGAAAAGGTGGAGAAAATGGTTTTCGACCACCAAAAAAGGCAAAATGTAGCGTGGTTGATTCCTGTATTTGAAGACAATCTATAGTGTATATATCAGAGTAATTCTTATAATCGCTTCAGTGAAGCCACTAGAATATTACTTTATTATCTAGTTTTATATTTCCTTGGATGGAATGTTAGTCAATCGCAGGTTAACCACCAGTATGTTTTCAGGTTTCTCCGGCAACTAATAATTTTTCGGCGCCCGGTCATGTGACCTGCAATGAGTCGAGGGATTTAGTGTCTTGCCTGTCCAATTAATCCACGATCGTCCAAGAGTGATCGTGACTTTCAAAATTAAGATAATTTGTTCATGCCTTGTCTATAAAGGCACGGGTGCAAATATCGATCATATACTCCATCCACTATGCACTCCTAATGCTATCATAACATGAATGTTTTTCACCCGGTTTAAATATCAAACAAAGGCAGCGTAGTCGAAGAGGTGCAAAATTCTCGCGGGCCTATATATATAGACTATATCATTCTATTTTTTTTTTCAGTAAGTAAAATGTGCATTTTGTAGTTATTAATCCAAAACGAACCTTTACGATATGACTATATCGCCGTCGGGCATAAATTATAGAAGTATTATTAATCCATCTTGAATAATCTCTGATATAAATAAAAATGGTGAAATCTACTTTTTGGATAATGACTGGATAATTTCACCAACAAAACATACAATCAACTATTAAGACTAGTTTGGGACCATTGCAAATCATTCAAATCATTCTGTTTTTTTCTAAAATTAAAACAAAATTAGAAATGTTTTCAAATTAAAATGGTTTCAAAATATGGTTTCAAATTACCTAATCTTTATAATTAATGAATATACGAACACC
Source organism: Desmophyllum pertusum (assembly GCA_029204205.1). Classification (NCBI taxonomy): domain Eukaryota; kingdom Metazoa; phylum Cnidaria; class Anthozoa; order Scleractinia; family Caryophylliidae; genus Desmophyllum; species Desmophyllum pertusum. The sequence continues at coordinate 1,311,214 of MU825885.1, read as the reverse complement.
TCTTTTTCGTATAAATTATATGAAGTTATTAATGTCTGGTCGGTAAATTGAAATTTCACTGAGGAGTTCAATCCATATTATTTTGTGAGCGAGTTAGGAAAATACTGTTTTTAAAACCTTCCCAAGACTCAGTTTCTGTAACTCGGTCGAACTCTTCATTCAGTTGTAACCGGTGAAGTATTTCTCAGTAAGTTTCTTCTCAGGGAATCTCTGTCAGGTTTTTGCCAAGGGATTCAGCGTAAAGCCTATTTAGTAGTCATTTTCATCTACGTCAATATAAAGTGAATTCTTGCAATATTAGAATATTCACGCAATTTATTACTACATCCACTCGGAATTTATTTAATTTGCATGACAGAATAACATATGACAAAAATTGCCATATTTTGACGTTCCTATTTTTCAAACAATTTGTAAATAACGTAGCATGATGGAGTAGGTGGGATTAGTTTCTATTATGAAGGTGAGATTGTTGTACTTGGTCGGCGGGCAAATGAAAACTCAGTTGGTAATATTTACAAAATATTGTTTGCCTTTTCATGCATGTTTTCGCTGACCTCTCTTGCCCGAACTCTTTAGTTACTCTGGGTTGAATTGTCAATAATTCTTCGCCTGATATGATTTCCATTGTCGGCTAAAGACCAAAAAAGTTAATCTATTTATTTCCTGATTGACGGATATATAATAATATATCTGTTACTTTTACACAGCTTTCCTGATTGGAGTTTCTTTTTCGTACTGGCTAATAGGTAGAAACTTGCTGCTGGGAGAATTACAAGCAACACAAGGAGAAACAAGAGAAGCTAAAAAATTTCAAACTTCCCGGATTTGAAGAGGATCCAGAGGATCCGTTCCTGTCAAAAGACTCGGGGCTTTTGAGGACGTAGATGACGTGCACACATGGTGGTCTCGATATCAGCCCAAGGTCTGGAAGAGCCTTGAGGAACCTTACACTTCATTCTGGGCAAAGGTAAGAGAGTAACACTTCACTTCTCGTTTGAGGGGAAAGAGGAAGGCTGTGAACTAAAGAGGGCGAGGCAAGATGCCCCACCCTAGCAAAAAGATCGATACATTCTCACATTTCCTGAGTTAAAGAGAGAATTGATGAAATATATCAAACACGATATTTATTTCCAAACACCGAGAAGTGACGCGCAGACAAATTGCCAAGTCGATGATTGTCTTTATTCTCGTCCCTATCTGCTTACAATGTAGTGATATTGTATGGAGAAATGATACGTTGATCACTGTTGGAAGTGAGTGGTTACCAGTCTTACTCTCTTTTCAGATGGTGGGAATCGTGTCATTTGTCGTGTTCACAGCTTACATCATCAAATTCTCTTTATCAACACTTGATTACTTCAGCGTAAGAACCGCCCCTCAATACATCGCCCTGTCAGTCATCCATCTCATCTGCATTTCATGGTTCACCATGGACTTTGCTCTTAGGCTCCTATTTTCGCCCAATAAGAGCGCCTTCGCAAAGAGTCCCTACACCTGGACGGACCTGATACCTCTGGTCCTTCTATACGTGTTCTTTTTCCACCCGGAGCTGGAGAGCATCCCATTCTTGGAGATGCTAGTCATGTTAAAGGCGGCGCGTATTTTCCAGCTATTCAAGCTATCATACGTTCTTCAAGTGCTTGTCAACACTCTCAAGGCGAGCTCCAGTGAACTCTGTGTCTTGCTAGTAATCATGGGATTCGTCATGGTAGTATTTGCCAGCTTTGTGTATTTTTTGGAAAGACACGAGTTTGATAGTGACTTCAAAAGTGTGCCCGAGAGCATGTGGTGGGCTGTCATCACCATGACAACGGTGAGTAGACCATTTATAAAGTAGAATATTGTCGCCAACACAGTCATGACTTGGTTCTCCTAGCCTCTGCTCAACGATCAAACATTTTCGTTGATCATTTAGCCGTTTCTTTACTTTATAATGATTTCCCTAGATCAATAACTTCCATCCAACATTTTGTGTTAAAAGCAATTTTTTCTAACAAAGCCTGCACGTTCAGGCGATAAACAGCTAACTACAAATGTAACTTTCTGAGATGTTTGATCATTTGGACATCTTACTAAAAGGTTCACGATGACCTTGTCGGCACAATGCCGGATAAAAAGGGTTCATCGTTTATTCAACCATAGTATGACGTCATAGAGGGCGACGACGCATTTTTCATCGGCTGTGACGAAATACCAGGGTCTATATCATATAGATTTTTTATAAAAATATCAAATATAAGAATAAGTCGTAATGTTTTATATAATTGAACGAATTAACGTTTTGTTTCAGACACGTATACTAAAATGAATGCGATATATTAAAGCAAGATTAGCCAATACTAAAGTAATTTGCTTTTACTCTGCAGGTTGGGTATGGTGAGGTACATCCACGCACATGGATCGGAAAGACCGTGGGGAGCGCATGCGCAATATGCGGGGTGTTGGTCATCGCTTTACCGGTGTCAGTGGTCGCAAGTAACTTTTCTCTCTTTTACACCTATGCCAAAGCGAGGCTCAACTTACCACCCAAGAAAAGGCGAGTGGCTTTCTCCCATGTCCTCACGTCCATGCACAATCAGAGAACACAGGGAGAAGCCGAAGACGGTGCGCATGCCAACTTTATGTCGTTGTGCAGTGAGAGACAGACTGAACGAAGCTTTCCCTCCGAGATCTCAATAAGCTGCTCAGTGACTCCCAGAGGCAGTCTAAAGAAGTCCTCTTTCTGGTCTCTGCGTTCGATGTCAAAGCTGCTGAGGCCCAAGAGAAGATCCAGCGTGAGCCGGAGCAAATCTTTGAATTCGGTTCTTTCGGATTTCAGGTCACAGAAGGAAATGTCCGTAGATGGTATAACGTTGAAGTTCGAGCCTCCCTCGAGAGCACCATCAACTACTGACATACCAAGAGATCATAGAGAAGGTAAAGATAACAGTGCCTTAGCATATAGCATGCATAGATATAGTAAGTCGAACCTCCAGAGCACCATCAACTACTGACATACCAAGAGATCATAGAAGTAAAGATAACAGTGCATTACCATATATAGCATGCATAGATAGTAAGGTAAAGATAGACTGGAGTGCATTAGTATATAGATACAGTAACCAGGTGTCACTTGGTAATCAATCCTGTTATTCTCATTCCCATCATGTCTGACTATCTTGTATTATTTTGATGTTGATAACTCGTATACCTAGTTCAATTGTTTGACCTCCCTCTAGGTTCCTTGACAACAGGGGATAATACCTTCCTTCACGTGCCACCAGGAAAGAAAAGAAAAATCTCAGCCAAAGAAAGTCCAAAGGAAATCCAGAGAGCGCCAATGATAAACAAATCGCTTTACCCACTCCACCTCAGACGGGGAGCCGTGTCACCAGCGTCTTTCAGCCTCAAAAGCGCGTCAACGGCGTCTAGTTTAAACGCGTTACCGCGAGGCTACAATGAGCTTTACAACGCTCTTAGCGGCAAAGGACCGATTATTCTCCTGTCGGACCAAGCCAGCATGCAGAGTCTTTGCTCCATAAACTCACGAATGACTTGTTCCTGTTCGAGTTTAAGAAGCGCAGGGAGTGATGGGACACAAGTAACGCCGACTGGTGCTGACGGGATCGGCGCACGCGCGGAGAGTGATGGGAGTTTTGTGTACAGCCCGACCGATAAGGTTGACGGGACACAAATAACTCTGAGCGTGCCCGTGGAGTGTCACGGGAAACGGAAAGATAGCAGCGACAGTCGTAAAGAAACCGAGTGCAATTATGTGAAATGCGAAACCGACACGACTGAGAGTGAAACAAATCAAAATGACGTATTTGCACCGGTAGAGCTCGAGACGGTATCAAATGAAAGGATGGCTGGGAACATGAGCGGATGTATAAGTTCACCAGTGGATTATTATGCGACAAATAGAAGCCCAGTACCTGCAAGCAATGATGGGCAAAGCGTCATTCAAAACAATTCAAGCTGGCATTCAGGCCAAGTGCCCGCTCTCGATGTAGAAAATGCACCCGACATGGACAACACTCCTCGCGAATTTGTCAAAACATAAACAATTTGCCATTCGAAAGAGATCACAATATCGACGCCTCAGAAATAACATTTCCTGTTAAACCTGTTCCTGTTATTGGTAGAGCTGTGTCAGCTTATTCAATCATGGAATACAATATCGGTAAAGATACGTTGCCTAGCAACAGCGAGTGTCAACCGGTGCACGACGACTCGACACAACTCGGCAGTGAAGAAAACGGCCCTAAACGTCGGCATAGTGCGTTCACGCCGTGTTGTGAGAACTCTTCTTCAATAAAACGACGCAAGGGTCGTTTGAGTACAGGTTGTATGAAGGAACATGTGTCCGAGTGTGAACCGCTGATCAACGGAAATGTAGTGCGGGCTCATCTCAGTGAGGACGAAGAAGATATTTTTAGCTCGCAAAGCATCAGTGATGAAAGTAATCAAGGCGGGAAAAGGTTGCGGAAGAGTGGGCTGAGTGTCTGTTACTCGCCAACAAACTTCATTCAACCTCCATTATGGGACGAGGGTGATAATTTGAATGAAGAGACTGGGATTGAACCTTTGAATCCTTGTTCATCGAACTCGGACTGTCTCAACAATGGCTCCGCGTGTGGCCGTGTTCCCATTATAAATATTCAATATGAAAACTACCCTGAACAAGTAAGAACATCCCGGGTTTAATACAGATTTGTTCGGCAGGCATATCATGGACTGTTTTACCTTTTATGGTATAAAATAATGTTGATCCTTTTGTATGTTTTGTTGTTGTTGTTGTATGTTGTTTTATCCAATATTGCGAAGTTTTACATATATCATGTTCTTATCAATTATTTATAAAAAAGGCTCAGAGAAGTTTGGAGTTAGTCATTAATGCTAGATGAAATGTGTTCCAAGTTATCTGAGACAAGTGTAGTACAGTAAAAACCCGCTTAAAAGAAACTACTGTGGATGAAGAACCTGCAGGCTAAAAAATTGGCAAATTAAGCCCCCAATAAATATATATAAGAATCACTTCAGCCTGACAAACAATTACTTCAATGTCAGGGAAGTTAATGGGTAATTAACACTGTTGCAGAGATGGGAATTTTGAATGCCCATAAGAGTGCCCAGTCACAGACATAAGACATTTGGGTTATTATACAAAGTCTACTTTGTTGTTTTACCAAGGAACTAATTACACGTTTGATGACTGGTGTCTTGTGAATGTTTAGGTGGGAAGTTGAGTTAAGTTGAATGAATTGATTTTAGATGCATTTGTAGTTCATTTACGATTATCGTAAAAGTGAGTTATATTGTCACATGCAGATCTTTTTACGTGAAACGTACATGCCATCGGAAAGGCTTGAAAAGCCGCCGCTTGATTCGGCGACTCGTCGCTTTAAAATCTGAAGCCATTTACGTTCTTTTGTCATGTTCTTGTGTAGTGTTCAATGATCAACAGACTTTGTTCTAGTTAGCGCAATAATTCGAAGGAGGACTAAGTCGCTGAGCAACTCGTGTCGGTGTGTTTGTTTACGCAGTTGTATGAATCGATTAAGATTCAGAATTTGTTTTATTTTATACAATATAATTAACTTATACGCGGGGGGGGGGGGGGGGGGTATAGATTTGAAGCTAATTAATTGCAGAATTACACACCACGTTCTAATTGGTCAGTCAGTTAGGCTAGTAAACTGTTATGACGTCACATGTGTTTTGCCTTAATTTTAGTTTCGTCGACAAAGCGCGCGACTGACTTGGCGTGGGAAAACTCGCCGGAAAATACTAACATAAACCCTCTCAAACTTTATATCATTGTTCACATGTTTAATTTATATCACGTATGGTAAACTCGGCTCGTGTTTTCTTTTATAATCCGTAACCATATAAAACGAGCACAAGACCCTTATAAACAGTTTATAAACACTTTTGAAAATTACAGCGGATAACAAATAACTCCGCTGTTAAATGGCACAATAAAATAAAAAAAACCCTAGTTTAATTAATAATATCAGTTTTGTTCTACAAAGTCATGAAAAGATGTTTAGTCTTATATAAAAATTGCTTTCATTCACGTATTAAAACAGAGAAAACCTCAATTATTAAGACTTGTCTACTGAGAGACGCTTCTAAAGCGATTTGTGCAAGATAATGAGTTAATTATTTCTAGAAAGAAGTTCGGAAGGCCTGCATGAAAGTGCAACAACAATAACTTCATCAATAAGATGCAGAGATGACAAGGATACAAACAGGATGATTGTTTATATGGTAATTCTCCACAGGCCTTGAAATCTTTCAGTCGCATTAGTGAATTCGGCAACCTTATTTGATAATTGCCTCTAGTCAGCGTTTATATTAGTTAGTGCATGCATATTTTACACTGATTATTTCCCACCTAAAAAGATAGAATTTACTCTCAAATGAACAACAACTATTACCGAGAACAGGTTGTTCTCGGTCGTCAAACAGGCTCAGTCCTATTTAGAGCTCATGAACACGAAAATCGCCTACTGCCTGATATAAATTCACCAGCTTGACGTGCAAACTATGCTCTTCAAGTCTCCCTGGTTAGCTCTAACAAAGGAACAACCGTCTAATGTAAACCCAGTTGCGGCCGTCAAGATTACAAGAAAATCATTCTTTAAGACAAAGTTAGCGTACACCTTTGCTTCTTAATTAATCGAGTCAAAATTACTTTGAAAAGGTATGCCAGCTAAAGCAACCTGTAAGATACGATGCAGTTTTGGGTTCACCTTGGGCGGGTTGTAGCAATCCAGAACTTTAATTCTCTCGTCTAAGCGACTGTGGATCCCTTTGAGGTTTTTCGTAATTTCCTCCATTTCTCGATTAAAGATTTCCGACTGACGATCTCGTCTTTCCTGATCTCGCTGCAACTGTTTATAGAATGTATCTTTTTTCCGAGCAACACGACGGTTCAACAAGCTGTTCTTGGCCAACTTTTTGTGATCTTTACGCAAATCATTGATGGCTTCATCTCGGCTTTTTGTCGAAACCTTCTTTCTCCTAGCCTTACTGGTCTGTGATAACCTGGGCAGCGTGTCCGAGGAAAGCTTCTTCTTCGTCGCCTCCAAAGTAACATCGGTACCACTTCTGGTGAACGAAGGCTCTTCAAAAATCAAGCCGCAGAAAGAATTCCGGCGGACCATTACCGGAGTGTCGAAGAACGCATTTTCGCTGTTAGCCTCAGGGCTTGGCGGCACTGTGTAAGAGGATCCATCGGGATAACCAAAAAATCAACTGTAGCTGATGAGACGGGACTTTCAGAATTATTCACAAGTTTGATATTCACAAGCGCTGAACTGTCCTCCTCAGAAATCGCCATTATACCACTTGTTTGCTCTTGTTCGCTCTCCACGATTTTAATCTGTGGCGTGCGCTCTGGTTGATCTACATCTGGCGTCCGAATGTACTTGCTGTAATTTTTGATGACATTTTCCGCCAGGGAGAGTCTGCGGTTGAGGATTTTCGAATGAGCGTCTGTAGAAGCGAGCGTGTATTGCTTTTCTGTATCCAAGCCGCTACTGGACGGTGCCTGAGGCGCTGATAAGCGGCGTGCAGATGGGGACGAAGTGTAACCAGAACTTGACGGTGGCGTCTCCGTGGCTTTACCCTTTCCAACACCAGCCGTTATTGAAAATCTGTGTTCTGGGCTCGCAGATTTTAAGTAAACATACGTGTCTTCTTCGTCTTCCTCGTCCTCGTCGTCGCTGTTGTCGTTGCTATCAAGCTTAGCAATATAACCTTTCTCTCTCTTCTTTACAAAGTTTGGAACTTCTTCCTCGCTGTCGAAAGATCCGTCTTGACCCGTCTTAGCTAACCTCTCGCGAAGCCTTTTCCACGCAGTTGCTGGCTGATCCGATTGTTGGTGAAATTGCTGCCGAACCAAGCTGCGTACATACGTACTGCTTCTCGAGAAGTTCCCCAAATGAGTCATAGCTATTCGTTCGTTTTTCCACTCGCCCGAGTCACCTTTGCCACCCATTTTTTTTTTTCTCCGACTGAACGTGCAGAAATGTTCCAACAACCACTCAACACTGAAATGATGTTCCGCGGTTGTCAGGGAAAACAATCCTGGAAATTTATTATCTTGAGCCCGATCAATCAGAGCAGTGAACGAACGAAAACTTCTCTGAACCGCGTCGCATTTTTTTATATCATTGAAAAGAAAGACGCTGTGCAACTGTGGCGAGTTTCTCATTAGCGGCCGATCCAATTAAGGCGATGCCTGCTTTGCTATCTTTGTACCGTTGATATAAACATATATCTATTGCACAAAGAGCAGTATAAACAATTTTAGTTATTAAAATATCAACAATATTCCATATACGCGAACTGATAAAAAATAATGGCCTCGCCACAGCTAATTGCGTACGAGTCCTGTTAATTTATTGAAAAATAGATTTTTTCTTCAACGTAACAAAATGGTTACATTTTAGGCCAAGTTAATTATGTGACCTGCAGACTGATAGTATAAAGTCTCGTATGGTCAAAATTTGAAAATTTATAGTCGATAGTTTATGGCTGCTGATGAGAAATGATCCTTGATCAGTAGCTAAAAACCTTCATTAGTCAGCAAGTTTGCATATTATTGTCATTTCTTAGTTTGAAGCTCATAATTAAACGGACCATACAGCGGGGAAGTTCCAAACAACGCTTTCCGATTTTTCTTGGAATTCAAGAGTTACTTTCGTAGACAAAATTAATTCCCCGTGTGCGGCAAACACCAAAACACGGTCTCCTGATTGGTCGGCTAGCGGGCACGTGGTATAACGAACACGAAAAGCAGTGATTGGTTTGTCTGACCGGCGGACCTCGTATGATTCTAATTATATAACTATTCCCTTTCCCCGATCATTCATCAGTGGTGGATTCCAAAGTTCAAGACATAGGAGAACAGATTTAACAAAGATTTCCGCATTGTCACATAATTCATTATAATAATAATAATAATAATAATAATTAAAATTTATATAGCGCAAATTTCATATCATGATCAAATGCGCTTTACATGGATAAAATGATAAAAATTAAAAATGATAATATATACAAAATTTACAAACAATGTAGTAGCTAAATATTAAGAAATAAAAACTAAAATATAGAAGTTACAAGTTAAAAGCACGTTTAAAAAGGAATGTCTTAATATTACGTTTAAAAAGTGTGAAAGATTTAAGATGGCTTATTTCGCGTATAACGAACACGAAAAGCAGTGATTGGTTTGTCTGACCGGCGGACCTCGTATGATTCTAATTATATAACTATTCCCTTTCCCCGATCATTCATCAGTGGTGGATTCCAAAGTTCAAGACATAGGAGAACAGATTGAAAGGCAAAGGCATTGATTAATATATTACGTGTTTCAGAATGACTAACAAAAGGAGAATTTGTAGTTAGATCAAATGCAGTCTAGCTACAGACGTTTTCAACAACCAATATGGCGCACTAATATAAATAGATGAAGTGATAGATGAATGATATGAAAATCTGCGACACAGCATGCGTTACTCTGATACTGAGGAGTTGCCGCTTGCGTCAAATATCAATGGTTATAAACAGACGAGAAAAAGAAGAAACATTTAGGTACGAAATATTAATTTCTCCTAACTGAATGCCATACATTCTGTAATATATAAAGTTCTGAGAATTTGGTTGTACATCAAAAACTATCGGCGAGTTGATCAGTTCTTTATTCTCATCACCTGTCTGCTTGACAAGTGTATTGATCATACAAGGAGAAACGACATGTTGATCACTCTTAGGATTTGGTTTAATGACAGGTGGAATGGTCTCAACACTGAAATAGCTTCAATATATTCTACTTAGAAAACATGAAAAGATCAAGATTACCATGGCGCTTATAAAAATCATAATCTTTTAAGGGCAAAGCTGCCCCAAATTGCTAAACCAAACAATATATTTCCCAGTTGATGTCGCTCTTCTTACTTGTGAAATTGCTTCACGCTAGCTAACCGCAAGTGATTGTATTTAGTTATCAAAAAATTAATAAAAACCTTGTACATAGCTGGACTGACTATCTTGATCAAAAACACATTTAACAAACTTATCTCAATCTCTGACTAATGAAACTTTAATGAAAGTATACAAGTACAGAGATCTATATGCGAAAGTGAAACACTCTACAAACAATTATAGAATCTTAGAGAAAAGTGTCGCGGGAAAACAAAATGCGAAACATTTTGTTCTTGAATGTAGTTTCCGTTATTCTATTTGCATTGAGCAACTTGGGCGCTAAATAAAATATCACGATACCAAGGGCGATACGTCGAGTCTGAAGAGTTTCCGTACGGGGATTTATTGGCGAGTACGACATTTGAGAAGCAAATGACACCCTGTTGATCATCCTTCAAAGCACCATTTTTATTGACTAAATACCTTGGACTCCAACTTCCTTCATAAGAATTTGCGCATATTCATATTATTGCTTCTGTTAAATAAATACAATGATACATTTTATTTAATTCTCTTTTATTATCCATACACATTGCATTCATCTCAGTTTCACTCCCAGGAGTGCCCCAAGTTGAAGAAAGTGATTTCTCAACCAATAGCAGTATTTCATATGAGTGTTGCGCATTAGGTAACAACCATTTTATTTCACATGGACTCTGAGAGTGAAAGAAAAATTTTGTCTATAAATATCTGGTATCTTCTTGCAATTCAAGACCTTTAGAATAAAAAACAATTTCAATTAGTATGCATAATTTGACTGATCTCTCAGCTACTATGGTACAAATTGTTGATGGTGGTTGATGATTAAAGGGGTTACGTCACGGTTGGTGCATCTTGAAAAAATAGCTACATTTAATTTTTTGAAGTTTGTCGTTCGCAATCCGTCTCAATCTTCTACATCCTTGTTCCTTTTGGGTTTATTATTACTTCTTTGGTGTTTTTCTACCTTAGATAACTATTATTTTGAGGTTTCCTTCAATGTGAAAGTAATTTTGTACATCAGAAAAAAATGACTTAAAATATTGTGACATTGCCCCTTTAAAGTAAGTTAATTTTGACCCGCCTAAGGCCTGGACCTATCCTATGCATCACGTGATCTTCCATACACATCTCAGGTTGTCGAGAATTCCAGCACTCAGCGGAGATTTGCCATCAACGCAAACAAGTCTCTGGCTCTGCTAAGGCGTGGGGAAGTGGAGACTTCAGTAAAACTGTGAGTGGTCTAAAACTCATGATGAGTTTGAGAAAATGAATTGTGTGCTTGATTTGGATGCTTGATGGTAGCTTGATTCAAGTTGTTGTGCGACCCATTGCTGTTTTCTCAGTATCTGAAATAAAAACGAATTTTCTTAGTAAAAGCGAGGGAATACGAATGGTCGGCCAGTTTGGGTATTTTAACTGAGAAAGAACTCGACTCGTACTTCATGAGAGAAATCAAGGAGTATACAAAACTAAAAGAATTACAACCTGACAAGGCATTATGCAATACGTCACGACTGCAAATCCTAAGCAATACATCCTTTCTGATTGACTGCTGACAATTTGGTTGATTTCAACTGAGCATTTCATGGCTATCAAACAGGTCAGTTCATCAACAAAATTCTTACCTTGTTTCAATTCTAGATTTCCTTTATGCAGGGTTTATCGTATGATTTCCTCGTATATGTTTTTTGCTTGTATTTTCTATGAGGTCTACAAGAGTAAAATATAAAATGAATAACGTTTCTTAAAACTTACACACCACTCTTAGCTTGGATTTACATTTTATTATGCACTGCAACACACGAGGGCGACTTACTTGACAGGTTGTCTTGGTTCAATGATATTTCTTCGCTGAAGACTCTTGAATCTGTCTTCAAACAAGTTTCCCTCTTGCTGTGGAAAGACACACACAGATAAGAGATTGGACCAGGAATTAAATGTTCTCAATTTTATACACGCAAGTAAAACGTCCAATAAATTCACGTGACGTCCGTGAGCGTGTAAACATTGTACGCATCAGGGGAAATATACCTTCAGTGGTACATTAAGTACTTTCTACGTATGTTCAACCCTCAGTGCCATTACATAAAGTGGCCATACTTTCTATGTACATGCTCAATTCACAGTGTACAGAATACACCCCCCCCCACCCCCCCCCCCCCTAACCTTCAGAGTACGCAGACTTCCAGTCATCTCTCCACTAAGTTGTATCTCAATATTTGGTGCTTCATATCTACCATTGTAGTTAAGTGATCAAGTGAACTTTAAGTTTAATACTATTAGTCAACATTCATATTAATAATTACATTGTAATATGAATGTTGACTGAAGCAGATGAAATAATTATTATTTCATTAGTAAAACATTTGTGTGATCAAAGCTTTGTTTATTGGACACAAAATTATCTCCAGAAAAGGCCAATTCACATTTATAACTGTTATGTTGCGTCAGATGAAGGCAAAGTTTAATAACTAATTATGGCAGTTGCTCTTACATGTCAAGTAGATATTAGTAAAAATGGTGAACCTGAAACCTAAAACACAATCTTTTTTTTTTTTTTGGGGGGGGGGGGGGGGAGTACATGTACATATATAAATACATCCCTTTCCCCACCCCCAGGGGGCATACATGTATGATTGTATCAGTGTATACAGTTCTGTAGTGGCAAGGATACTGATGTTTGCCGAGTCGTTTTGGTTTTGTAGCAGAACTCTTTTCTATTTCCTCTTTCTGTTTCTTTCTATCTTCAGCTTCCAGGTCAGCCATCTTGATTTCTTTTTTCAACGTTTTTAATCTGTTACAAAAGAAAATGATTATAGTTGTGTAAATGGCTACCAAGCATGGCTTTGCACTTGCTATAGCTTGTATACTTGTTGTTGTTGTTGTTGTTGTTGCATTCATACAGTCATACAGGTAAAACAACTAACCTAAAAATCTCATTCTGTCTCAATTTTTCTTTCTTTTCTGTCTCAAGCCTCTTTTGCTGTAAGAAACATACATATACATCAGGCTGTGATACATGCAAATGATTAATATACACATGTATTATGTGTGTGGTGCGCACTCAATTCTGATACATAATCCATCATAGATTAACAGACATGGCTAATAACTGGGTGATGGGTGGTGATTAGGGAACTTCAAATTAAAGTATTTATAATATATAGATTTATATATTTTAATGATCAAACTTTATAACATTTATCAGGAAACAATTTTGACTTGAAACAATTCAACCTTAAGTTTTGGTTGCATGCAAACAGAGTTAAATGGAGTGAATTTCTACATCAGGGCCTGGCTGTTTGACAGCTAATTCAGCTTTAAGCATATTTTACTGGTGATTTTAGGCTATGGTTTGACTGGGGCATAACCACCTTAACCTTTTTGTTGTTTTCTTCAAAATGAAGGCAGCAGGTCAGGTCCATATCACTTCATGCTTACCTCTTCTTCTTTTTCTTTTTCTTTTCTTCTTTGTTGTTTTGTTTTTCTGTCCACAGCTCTCACAGGTCCAACAGTCATTCCTTCACACTCATCAGAACTCTCCGCCTCGTCCACTTCCTTATCATCCTCAACAAAGAGTCCCTGACTCATCTCTTCTGTCCATGTCGGCTAAACATCACACAGAAGAAAACAAAGTCAGTAGCCAGTTACATTGTACTCTTTTAACATTTATTTTTCATTTAAAATTATTAAATAAAACCACAAAAAATGTTGGCCTTTTCTATAGATAGATCCTCATAAATTTCTGTATTTTTGCACACTTGACCTTAAAGTCACTTTGGACATTCTTTATCCCATCTCTTCAATTCCCAGTCAGTGTTACAAACAAACAAAAAATAAATCATTTGATGCTTACTAGATTGGCAGCCTCTTCAGGAGTCAAGAACTTGACTTGTCTTTTCAATTTCTCAATTTCTTTCACTTTTCTTGACTCCACATCATGAGCACTTTGAAGCAACAACTGAAAGTAAAAAAATCAATAACAATCAATTGCATGTAATAAAACATACAGCCTTTGGTACTTACAATGTTGGAGAGTCACTGGAATATAAAATTCACATCACGAGCATGCAGTTTGAAGCAATAATTATCTAGCGTCAATAGGCCCGCAACATGTGCAAGATGCTATACTTCGAGCGCCGACAACGAAAGGCAACACGCACGAAATGGCTTGACATCCACAGGAGAGCTGTAATACAATAATGGCCCTGCAAAACCCCCGGGCCACCCCGCAACCCTACGATCATGCGGGGTACCGCTGGCCACTATTGTCGTGCGTTTAACTTAGCTTGAATTCAAATACAACCCCATTTTAATCAAAATTAATTATACCTAGAGTACACTGCTGTACAGAGTTACATCTCGATGTCACTGACTTTGTTGCCAAATATACAAGTTATATTGTATTTACATTAAATGTTAATTTTGTACTGTTCAATAATGGTACTGCATTAATTGTGCTTGTTTAGCTCAAAATCCTTTTTTTTTTCAAAGATCTCCCCAAATGAACCCTATTTTGTTTACAGCTTATGGTAAAGTAGCAAATAAAAGTATGTTTACCTGATGATCTTCATAAGCTGGGTTATACGAAGCTCCAGGCGCACAAACTTCAACAGCTTCTAACTCTGACGTCTTCCTGTTGATGCTCTTTGGTTTCTACATAACATTAAATTATAAAAACCATAAAACTCCAATATTGACAGTGATGGTTACATGTGTAGCTGATCTGGCTGCTCTAGTGTAGGTGTTATAATGGCACCAACTGGTCAGCATCGCTGTGTTGTGTTCTTGGGCAAGACACTTTACTGTCATAGTGCCTCTCTTCACCCAGGAGTATAAATGGGCACTCACAAATTGTTGGTGGGTAAAATAAAAAAAATTATGGGGTAACATCGTCATTATCCCTGGTGATGATTACACCAACATGTAATTGAATAAATATTAATAATCCTCTCTGTTTTTCACAAATATTGATTGATTACTGGACAGGTACAGTGGCAATGACTTTTTACCTTCACTTTGCTTCTCCTTGTAGTTGTGAGAAAATGTTCATCTCCAGTGTGTAAATCTAAGACAAATAGTATTAATAAAATTGATACAAACTAAGGGCACCAAAATAATGAAACGTACCTTACATGTACAGCATGGTGCTCTTCTTGTGTACTACTAATAATAATAATCTCTCAATAAAATAAATTTCAATATTAACAAAAAGTTATATACCCCTTATTTGATGGTTTAACATAACATAATACGCGTGGATATTTTGCGAATTGCGTAGTATTTTTCCGAGCCCCGTAGGTGCGAGGAAAAATGTGAGCAATGAGCAAAATGTCCGCTCGTATTATATGTTAAACCATCGAATGAGGGATTTATTATTCTACTGCAAAATTTCCTGACTATTATGCTATTTTCCGTATTCACTCTGTTCAAGTAGTCAATATACCGTCTCATATTTTACGTGTTCTCTTGACCTTATATGGTGAAATGATGTAATAGTAGAATAATAAATATATATAATCCGCCCTAATAATTCAAAAGTTTCCGGGATATGCTCAAAATGCAATATACATGTACCTTGTGTTTCCCATAAATCAAACTTTGCCACTGTTTTAAGTCTATTGTTATTTCTCTCAACAGCAACAGGTCTGCTTTTTTCTTCATCTACATCTGAATCAGATGAGTCACTGTCAGCTTGTCTGTTCTTTTCATTAATCTTCCTTCTCTTGCTTCCAACTGGTTTGATCTTGCTCTCTGGCAAAAGAAGCTGATCTGCCTTGAGAAGTTTCCGTTTCCTTGACCGCACTTTAGGCTTGCCTGTATTGTTTTAAAGTATTAAACAATTCAATGAATATGTGACTATGTAGAATTATGTTTTCTTTTTAAATTATTAATAATAAGACATGCACATGAATAAAACATTTATCACATTTGAACCTCGTTATATGGCCTTAGCTCCCACAAGTCTCCTGTAGCTCAGTGGTAGAGCGTCCGACCGGTGTGCGGAAGGTCATAGGTTCAACTCCTTCGGGCCTGAAAATAAATCCCACAAAGTCGGAAGCCATGTGGCTTGGGAAATGGAAAAACAGAGAAGACACCCCCTTTAATTTTAGATGGCAAAAAGATTCTGTTTATGCTTTGGGGATACATTTTTTAATGACGACGAAACATGCGAGAAACTTAACTTCTTTAGTAAGCTAAATGTCTTGGAAAATACTCTAAATAGCTGGAAAAGAAGAAAGTTAACATTGCTAGGTAGAATAAATATTGTCAAAACGTTAGGTCTTTCAAAGCTTATATACAACGCCTCTGTTCTTCCTGTACCAAAAGCTTTTTGTGAGTTGGTAAACAAGATTACTTTTGGCTTTATATGGGATAACAAAACGCCGAAAATAAAAAAAAGTACAATTATTGGTGACAAAGGAAACGGGGGGCTAAATATGATCGACTTCACACTAATGAACAAAGCTTTGAAATGCATCTGGGTAAAACGTTTTAATTTAAAGAGTAATGCAGCATGGAGAATCATTCCTGATGAGGCCACCTATCAAATGGGATGTTTTAATTTTCTTTTATCTTGCAAATTTAATGCTAAAGAAAATAAGATAAACAATCTGCCTCCATATTATGAAAGAGTATTACAATATTGGTATGATCTAAGAGAAAATGATCAATGCTTCGGAAGTAATGCAAAGAAAACCATAATTTGGAATAACCGTGACATTAAAGTAGATAATAAGACCATTTTCTGGCGTACTTGGTTCGATAAAAACATTACCTTTATAGACAACCTCCTCGATATAAACTCTGATTTTTTATCATATGATGTTTTTAGCTTTAAATATCAAATTCAAATCAATTTCTTAGCTTATTGTGGTTTAGTTAAAGCTATTCCGCCGGAAGTTAAGAAAGCGATTAAAGCACAAGAAAACCAGCAAACTCAACCGGCACAGCAAGTACTAGAACCACACAACTTAACAACCAAAATAATACATCAGCGATTAGTTAAACAATCTTTCTCGGAGCCCACTTCAAAACAGCGTCTCGTAGACTATGGATCGCACCAGAGCGAATAACCGATTATTATAAATTAGCTTTCTCCATTACAAGAGAGATCAAATTAGTTATGTTTCAATTCAAAATTTTACACAATATAGTTTTTACAAAAAGCAAATTGTTCAAAGCAAAGCTAACAAATGATAGCAGTTGTTACTTATGTCAATCTGATAAACAAGATCTTACACACATGTTGTATTCCTGTCCTTTTGTGACTCAATTCTGGGATTTGTTTGACAATTGGTACAGACACTGCACAGCTTCGACAATTGACCGCTCGATTGTCAAAGTTGTGTATGGAATTCTTGAACCAAACAATTTAAGTAGACTCACTAATCATTTGTTACTGATTGCTAAATATTATATCTACTGCTGTAGCATTAAGGAAGAGCCTTTATCTTTGCAAACGTTCCAAGCCTTAGTTGTTAATAAGTGTGAAATAGAAAAACAAGTTGCAACTCGTTCAAACTCCCTGAAGACGTTCTATAACAAATGGAAGCCCGTGATAGATGCAAACATTTTCTAAGTAATGATGCTAGTGCTAAACATAAACGCTCTTCTTGGAATCTTGTACTTGCTATCTCCTGTTGTAGTAACTATAATGTGGCATTGTAATGTAAGTTAAGTGTTGTAAGTAACATGTTGTATTCTCAGTGATGTAATGTAAGCAAATTTATGTAAGTAGCTAAAAAAAATTAAATAAAGAAGCAAATTTATTAAAAAAATAAAAATAAAAAAATAAAAAAAATAGGTTCAACTCCTGTTGGGAGAACTCAGAATTGTTTTTTTCTGAGTAACTTGTGTCACTGACTGAATAATATCTTTCTCAAAATAATTTTACTTCAAATAAAGTTATATTTTTGGTGTAAAAAATGTTGTTTGTCACATCTTATTAATATTGCACTTTCAGTACTCACATTGTCAAGGTCATTATATTTCTTATATTTCTTGTACTAGAAAGTTTGTATTTCATACGCCAAAGTTTTATGCCATGGTTTTTGCCATAAAAAGTTTTCTAATACGCCACACGCCGGTCCACACCAGCGCTCTTATAACTTGTCCCCACACCCCACTCAGCCAGGCACATTGCTATCGCAGATTCTACATGTACCAAGTGTCTTTCTGAGCTAAAATATATGAAGAATGGAGAAGGCTTAAAGCTATGAATCCGGATTTACGAACATACACATTAAATGCCTGAAGTAGACCAGTAATTGTCATAAGCAATATGTTGACCAATGTTACAATTATTTATTGTTTAGGTTAGCATTGAATGTTTGGAATGTTTGGGATTTCTGCCACACCAGCGCTTTCAGCGAGAAAAGGCCCTGTGAAATACGCCAGAAGTTGCGTAAAAACCTATCTCCACGCCGAAGATCTTCGGTGTAACATATGAACTTTCCAGTATGGGACATGTGTTAAACAGGAAACACTGTGTTGAAAATATTACAATAGTTTATAATAATAATATTATCATATTTTGTAATAAAAATAATTAATTACTGATTGTGTATTGTGATTATGATGTGTATTTGATCGTACCAGTTGTCTTGATTTCCTCAGTTTCTTTATCAACAAAAAATAAGCCTTTATCAGGCTTCTCTGACACTGGACCACTGTTGAAAATATGGAATATATCAGTTTACTTAATTATCAACAGAAAATAAGCCTTTATCAGGTTTCTCTGACACTGGACTACTGTTAAAATACGGAATACAACCATCAGTTGAATGTAATGACTCGCAAATCATATTATTTACACGTAATGGGGCGAAATATCCGCATGCAGTTAACCCGGGGCGTCTAATCGAACAAAACTGAACTGAACACCAATCAAACTCAATGGTTCGGCAATCGACGATCACGACACGTGAATTTGAAGTTAATGCAGGGGTAATAGTGTTTAGGCTGCGGGCTAAGGGGTTTTGGTGAGGAGCTAATCAACTGAGAGCGCGTCCCACGTGGATTGAGAAAACGAACTAACCATTCTCTTGTGCTGTACGTTATTTTGTTCAAAATTTAACTTAACTCACCCAGTTCTTTCTTCACGCCTTGCTTCTTCCAGATGTTCCTCCACATCTTTGATATCCGTGTGTTTTCGCCAGCTTTGCTTTGATTTTTTACTCACTCTCTTTCGCTTAGTTGTCGCCGCCATTTTGATTTCTTGTCTGCGGCCGAGAGCGTGGGCTCAGTTATTTCGCAACATGTAAGGTGGTTCGTACCCAGGTCTCAGGAGTTCTGTGCTCCTGAATTTGGCGGTAACACTAGCCTCCTAACCACTACTGTCACGGGGAAATCATCCCGGGAACTCGCGACAGCCAACTAAGCTTCGTTTTCAACGGGAAAACGAAGGAGATAATACTCCTTATACTCTAATATATAAACACACACAACCCACAATCCTCCACTTTGCTCCGACGAAGGGCTAACGCTCGAAACGTCAGCTTTTAGAAATTCGCTACGGCGGTTAATTTACCTTTATCAACTCTGAGTTGATAATCAACATAGTGTTTCACTCGATTTCGTAGAACACAAGAATGCATCGAAACATGGATTATCCAAAGAAGATAGAAAATTTCTGGAGATAGCTGAGTAGGGGATCCATACAGCCATTATGAACTTCCGTTGCCACCAAGTGAGAGTCCATGAAGAACACAGGGATTTCCTGCGCTTTCTCTGGTGGGAGGATGGTGATGTCACTAAGGAACCTCAAGAGTACAGGATGACTGTGCACTTGTTCGGAGCCACCTCGTCGCCTGGCTGCGCTAATTTCGCGTTGAAGTCAACCGCAAACGATCATAAGAATGAATTTGGAGCTACAGTCGCAGATTTCCTTCCCAATGATTTATACGTTGATGACGGTCTAAAGTCTGTTCCGTCGGTTGATGAAGCAGTAAAGCTCGTTGCAGATGAGCAGCAGAGGAGGTTTCAATCTCCACAAGTTTGTGTCAAATAGCAAAGAGGTCATCAGAACAATTCCAGAGTCAGACAGAGCAGATGGTGTCAAAGAGTTGGACTTAGACCTTCATTCGCTTCCCATAGAGCGTACACTCGGTGTTCAATGGTGTATTGAGTCCGATCAGTTCATCGTCGTGCTTCAGGACAAGCCGTGCAATAGACGAGGAATTCTCTCCACTGTAAGTTCAATATTCGACCCACTCGGATTCGTTGCTCCGCTCTTGTTAGACGGGAAGTAAATTCTTCAGGAGCTGTGCCGCCAAGACATAGGCTGGGATGACCCGATACCAGACGATATAAAGGCTAGGTGGGAGAAGTGGAGAGCAGAGCTGTTACAGCTACAGCGCATCTCAATCCTAGATGTTGCAAGCCCAAAAACGTTGGTGGTACGTGGTGAAAGCAGAACTCCATCATTTCTCAGATGCTAGCGTCAAAGGTTACGGCCAATGCAGCTATTTACGACTGATAGATGAACACCAGACAATTCACTGTGCTTTCGTGATGGGCAAGTCCAGAGTAACACCGCTGAAGCCAGTGACCATACCAAGACTGGAGCTTACCGCTGCTGTGTGCTCAGTGAGGATTAGTCAACAGCTGCGTCAGGAGTTAGAGTACCACATCGCCCAAGAATACTTCTGGACGGACAGTAAAGTAGTACTCGGATACGTCAGTAACGAGGGTAGAAAATTCCACGTGTTTGTTGCCAACAGAGCCCAGGATATTCAAGACAGCACTTGTACTGACCAATGGAAGTACATCGCATCGAAACAGAATCCAGCCGACGAGGCTTCACGTGGAATGAAAGCGAAAGAGTTGTTGGATTCCCGATGGATAACTGGACCAGCATTCCTTTGGGAGAAGGAAAACAAGTGGCCAACCAGTGACCAAGAAGATAATCAGGCCAGTTATGAGCTCCAGCAAGACGACCCTGAAGTTAAGAAATATGTCGCCATGGCAACCACAACAACCGCGCAAATTGAGCAGGCAGATTCACAGAAGTTAAACCTTTCAGAGAGAGTAGAATACTTCTCTGACTGGTATCGTGCGAAACGAGCAGTTGCACTGTGTCTACGCTACGTCAGGTGCCTAAGAGATCGCGTGCACAAGAAACAGTGAAACAATGAGGAAACACGATCATTGAAGGTCAGCAATCTGGAAAGCGCAGAGTGCGCAATCATTCGTGCAGTACAGATCATCGCATTCCAGGAGGAATTAGCAGCCCTAAAGAAGATAAAGCAGGAAAATGCCCACCCCGACAGTAGAGTCTTCGCTCAGCAGAGGAAAGCAAACATGAAAACATGCAGCTCGCTCTACAAGCTCGATCCATTTATAGATGCAGACGGACTACTGCGAGTCGGTGGACGTCTCAGACGCGCAAGCCTGTCTGATGACATAAAGTTTCCAATCATCCTGCCTCGAGATAGTCACGTCACGATGCTGATCGTTAAGCATTTTCACGAGCGCACAAGTCATCAAGGCAAAGGCATGACCCTTAATGAGATACGGTCGAATGGGTTCTGGGTGATCAGCGGTTCGTCGGCAGTCGCCAGCGTGATTTCGTCATGTGTTAAGTGCCAGAGACTGCGTGGAGTAGTGCAGGAACAAAGGATGTCAGACCTGCCCGAAGATCGCCTAGAGTCTACTCCACCTTTCACGTACTGCGCCGTTGATTATTTTGGTCCCTACATTGTAAAGGACGGCCGCAAGGAGCTGAAGCGCTACGGCGTCCTCTTTACCTGTATGGCTTCGAGAGCTATACACCTTGAAACCGCCAACTCCCTCGAGACGGATTCATTCATCAACACCCTAAGGAGATTTATCAGTCGTCGAGGTCCCATCCGCCAGTTAAGGAGTGACCAAGGGAACAAACTTCGTAGGAGCTCGTAAAGAACTCGCCCAAGCCTTAGCTGAGATGGACCAGGAAAAGATCAAAGCCAAACTGCTGGAGGAACAATGTGACTGGTTCTCCTTCAAGATGAATGTCCCAGCAGCGAGCCACATGGGAGGTGTGTGGGAGCGCCAAATTAGATCGGTGCGCAGCGTCCTGTCATCTCTATTACAGGATAACGGAGAGCAGTTAGACGATGAGTCTCTCAGGACTCTGTTGTGTGAAGCGGAGGCGATAGTCAACAGTCGCCCCCTGACAGTCAACCAACTTGAAGATCCAGATTCGCCAAGCCCCTTGACTCCTAACCATCTGCTGACCATGAAGTCAAAGATCGTTTTCGCTCCACCAGGTGCGTTCCAGCCAGCAGACCTGTACTGTAGGAGGCGTTGGAGGCGAATTCAGCATCTTGCCAACGAGTTTTGGACCCGCTGGAGAAAGGAGTTCTTCCTCAGTCTACAACAGCGCCAGAAGTGGACACGCCCTCGGAGGAATTTGCTGATTGATGATGTCGTCATAGTCAAGGATGAGAATCTCCATCGTAGTGCATGGCAGCTAGCACGTGTATCAGCTGTCTACCCTAGCTCTGATGGGCAAGTGCGCAAGGTCCAAGTAGCTCTTGCGGACAGCTGCTTGGACAAAACCGGCAAGAGGACTGGTCCTATGCGGTATTTGGAGCGACCAGTCCAGAAGCTAGTGCTGCTGATGTCAACAAAGGACTGAACGAGATCCGGGGTAAGTCCCGGCCGAGGAGCCACTACAAGCATTGACTGAACTGTGAAAGGAACTTGATTTAGTGAACACTTGAACGTTGATAGCTTAATTTACGAGTAGTGAATATGATGGAAATATGATTATGTCAGGGGAGCCATGCAATGGACACTATAATATTAGTATCGTGACGAGCCCAAAGAGCGTCTGCGTAGGAGGCTACTATCTCACATTCAGAAAAGTGTCCGTCTGCAGCATAGTTAGGTCTGCAGCGAGTTCCTTCAGCAAAGTCTTACCTGTGGAGGAGGGGGAGGGGATGGGGGGGGGGGGGGGGGTGACACTGACTTCAGACGGGCAACCTGACAAAATACTGGGGGTAACCTGACTTGAAACAAAATTTACTTTATATTCACTATAATTACCATGAATAGTGACCTACCGCTGCTACTCGACAAAGGTTTTGATTAATCTTTTTGACAACTTGAAATTCGTTCTGGCCAATCAAAATGCAAGAACTATGAGAAGCGGAGTTGTGAAGCTCCACGTTCGCGTTCTGACAATTGACATATCTTGCAATTTGATTTGCTCAGTTTAAATAGAAGCAGGGGCTCCTGATAGAAGCCATCAGAAAAGTTGTCAAAAATATGTAAAAAAGTTGAAAAACTTCGTCGAGTGGCATCAATAGGTTGTCACTGTAACCATAGTTGCTGTAACCGTGTAACGCACATTTTGAGGCAACATCATGCAACCTCGTCCCCAGGGCGCTTTTCTCTACACATAGGGAAAAGCGCCCTGGGACGAGGTTGAACATCATGCCAACGCATTTTGCAATGATTTACTGATAACAATACCATTTGCTAAAAGTTTTAATCTTCTTAAATTGTAATATAATGTATTTTTTTTAGACGCAGGGCCCCTATGGATACCAGCCTAGAGCTGAATGGGCCACCCTGCTTAAATAAAGATTTACTACTACTACTACTCACGCAATGGCGCTACAAACTCAGTCATTCGATCGTTTCAAAATCTTTTTTAAAGTAAGTTTGATTTTGCTTTTCGCTTTGCTCATTCAAACGAATCGTGCACACAACGATGAGGAACAAGAAGCCGAGACAGTGATTCTTGTCTCAATGGATGGCATGAGATGGCAGTACATTGACGATGAATTTGCAAGCACACCAAACCTCGACTCCATCGCTCGAACTGGCGTTACAGCAAAGTTCATTAAAACTGTTGTACCGAGCAAGACATGGCCAAACCATCACAGCTTCCTGACGGGATTATATCCTGAAAGCCATGGAATAGTATCCAACAATTTTTGGGATCCGGTCTACCAAGAAAAGTTTGTCCTCGATTATGACTGCGCCAATTACGATAGTAAATTCTACAGTGCGGCCGAACCAATATGGCTGGCATTGCAGAAGAGTGGTGAGAGAAGCGCAGTGTATTTCTGCCCAGGATTCGCGGGATACTCCGAGAAGCCGACATTCCACGAGAAGCCCGCGATTTGCCCCGTCAATTGCAGTGATGTGAATCCCAAGGATTTGGCAAACATGAGGAATACGACTCGCAGTGTGTGGCCGCCATTCACTGTAGTGAATCACAGCGAACCCTCGCAACAGCGCATTGATAAGATCATGAGCTGGCTCAAATCTGATACTCCTCCGAGATTTGTCGCATTGTACATGGAGCAACCCGACAGTACCGGGCACGGGTTCGGAATAATGACGCAGCAGTATAAAGACGCGATGGAGGCAGTCGACCGTGATACCGTGGGATACCTGATGAACAGCCTCAAGAACGCCAACCTCTTTGACAAAGTCAATTGTTCGTTAGCGACCACAGCATGACCAATACTTCGTCCGCTCGACAAAGTTTCCTCGAGGATTATATCAACCTTGATGAGTTTCAGCTCGTGGAGGGAGGAGCTGTTGGTCACATTTGGGTCGCTGATGAAAAGATAGACGAGATTTATCAAAATCTTACACGTGCTAATAGTCCGTACCGTGGCGGTATACAAGAAAGAAAACATCCGGATGAATACCACTGGAAGCATAACAGGAGAAAATTTCCCCATTTTAAAGTCAAAATGGCAAAAATCTATACTCTATTTCAGACCAGTAGGCAAAACATACCCTATTTAAGACCAAAATGGTCAAAATCTATATCCGTTTTCAGACCAAAACAGCTCAAAAAACCATACCCTTTGGCGCCGCACATACCTATATAGCTTATTTAAGGGAGTACCCCCCCCCCCCCCCCCGGGTAATATAGTAACCGAAAACTATAAAGTTTAACTTGCCAAACAAAATACAGCAGGAGATCCTGTTTTTCCGAGAAATCATAGAGTTGATATAACAACATAGAAATGTTTTGACTCCTGAATAGTGTACCTTATTCTCACTATACGAGATACCTTTTTTCGCGGGTATTTAATTTCGCGAATTTTTTTTCAATCGAGAAAATCGCGAAAATTAGTACTCGCGAAAATAAGTGAGAAAAGGTAAAACAGCTTTTCTCGATATTATATATCATCAACTACCGGTATTTCTTGGAAAAGCTAGTATAATACATTTTATCATCGATAATTCCTAACAAACGTTTCATTCACTTAGTCGGGCGTCCAAAGAATTCAAAGTCAAGTCTCAAGCCGAGTGTAGCCATAACTATAGTCTCAGTGCAGACTATTCAAAGCCACTTTGTAAACAATGACGTATATCAACCGTCTTTCTTGGAAATAAAGGATGTAGATGACTAGTATATAAGACTGATTAACATCTAGCGTCATGCAATAACGCCTAAAATTGACCGAGCTAGACACTCGCATTTAAGGCAAAACAGCCACACGAAGGATTGAAGTTCAATCGGTTCACAGCCGAGGCCACCGTACGTGAACAAGCAGACAAAGGTACAGTTTGAGTATTGTGCTTCTCAGTTAAATGAATACTTTGTGGTTTCAGCCTGACGGGAAGATCTTTCAATTGAAGTCCTTTCAGACTGTCCTTTGTGGGCGAAGTTTCACTTTCGGAATAATATCGAGAATGAAGCATGTCGAGTTTTGGAAGCCATCTTGACGGGTAGGCAACACGCGTCAGCAATAGGTGTTTGTATGGGAATCCGATGGCCGAACAATTCTCTTAAAAATTGAATTCTGAACAATTTATAAATTGCAAAGTTAATATTAGGCAAAGGATTGCAACCAAATTTGAGGGCTGTAGCTGTGCTAGAAAGCGTCCAGTCGCGTTTCCCGAATTGTCTTCGCTAGTATCCACGACATTTAATTTAAATAGCTACACTGAACACTTCGTAAATGATCTATAAATAACCCTTCTTGACCTGCTTATTGGCTAGGCAGTGATCACGCCACTAGAAGTTGGCTCAGTTCCCAGCCGTGGGTGTTTCGGTGCGCGCATGTGGGAACTGAGCCTGCTACTTCTACAACCTCGTTCCCAGGGTCTCTCATCTAGTGACGTGAATACACACGCTTAAGTTATTCAAGTGAGCATAAGTCGATTATCGTTCTGAATATAAAGCAGTCCTTCCCGTTGTTCAGCAGTTCATCTGCACGTTAGAGCATTCAGGTGGTTGTATAGTCACAAGTTGGAATCGCTTGGTTTGCCGCTGAGTAAGTATCACAAATTTCTTTTAACATTACCGGCTATATTTCGAAAAAAACGTGTCCGAAAATGAAACCGTCCTCACAAGACTGTTGTTATGGAAAACGTCTAAACACTGTCTATTTCTTCTACGGAGATTCTCTCACTAGTATATACTTCCGTTTTATACTATTTTATTCCAAGTCCGTACTGAGTCACCGATGTTATGTTGTCATCTAAGCTTTTTTCGAGTCTGTCAGTATTGAAGGTCTCTTTAGTTTTTGCGAATCGTGGAGAATATGCGAAAGTCATTGTCACATTAATTAGACCAATAAGAACTCTATGTTGGCCCAACACCATTTGCAACAGTCATGATCTACTGCATGTAACTCCGAGTCATGCTGAGTGATTTCCTTTAACAACAGTTAGTGCGTAATGGTCAAAACAAAAGAAAACAATGGAATTTTTTAGACACTATTAGACACTAATTCCATTGTTTTCTTTTGTTTATTCGTTTCATGGTTGAAATATAATCACTCTATTTCACGGGTTTAGTTAGCCTGAAATCAGGCTCCTGAAGAAAATTTGCGAGCGAAGCGAGCCGAGTCGCTGCAGATCGCTCGCAAATTTTCTTCAGGAGCCTGATCTCAGGCTAGGGTTTAGTCAGTTTAGTAAAATCACTCTATAGGAGACGGTTCACTGTTTACAAACATCACGTCAAATTTGTTTTGTTGTTCAAATTTGCCAACCATTGAACAAAAGAACTCGAGCCAATAGTTCTGACGTACCAAACATTCCAATCTCAGACCCGGTCAGTTTACGATCTTTCTCTTCATCATGATCAATGCAACACATTAACGGATCCGCAAAACAAACCAAAGCATACCTACAGAGATAATACGAACATAACAATATCTCAAGAAACGAATCTAAAAGAGGATAAAACAATAACTTTAGGTTTTCGCCGAGGTCTCAGCCAAGGTCAGTCAATAAACTCCGTGGGAGCTATTGTCAAGTGCCAAAACCATTGGAACAAATACGGAGAATAAAATGATTTGGAGCCAACCTCGTTCCCAGGGTCTCTCATCTTCCCGCCCCCTGGAGCGAGAGAAGAGAGACCCTGGTCTGGTCTGGTCACGTGTCTAATTGACATTTTCAAACCCCAGGGAGGGCTCCTACAATTACGAATTTTTGTCGCGCTTTCTTTTGTCGACAACAAAGCGAGGCCAGAAGCTAACGGCCACTGTTCACAGGCAAGCGATGTTTTTATACAGCAGTCTTCAGTTCGCTGTTTGCAGCAGTTACTCCAATGTTTAGAGGCAATTTACTATGGCCGAGATGTCTACGGAAAATCGATGAATTTCGGAAAATCGATGAATTTCCAGCGCGCTAGCGCTGCTCCACGGCAGGCAAGGTCTCGAAAGGTCAATGTCGTATCGGAGTCAATTGTCAAGGCGTCATCATTATATAAAATTACACTGACGTCTGAACATTTCCACAAAGAGGAAAGAAAAATATTAAGACACCATGGGCTTAATTCAAGTTTAATAAACCAAGCATATATTTTGCGAGTCGCTGACTCTTAGTCTAAGCGCTGCAAAATCTAATACATCACGTACACATCGCATAAATGTAAAACAAAGTGAATGCACGTTGCATATCGAGTTTTCCTGTTTTTAAAAGATATATCCTAAAAGGGTAAAGGTAAGGCGAGTGCAATAAAACAAACAGAAACAATCAACAGTACGTAATTTACCTGGAATTGGGTTGAATTTTCTTGACAATCGCGGAGACCTGCTCTGGTCGGTGATCATTTTGTCACCTTTTATCATTTTCGCAACGCCGCCGGTAGCGACGAAATACACGATACCGAATACAGAATAAAGAATCAAGTAAAACATCGCCGCCGAATAAATAAAAGCTATAAAGATTTTCTTTATCCCTTTCCTGTCCTGGATTCGCTTTCGACTCCTTCGTCTTCGCAGATCTTGATCAAATGTGCGTTGTACAGCAGTGTACAGATGGCGATCTTTCGATACATCTAAGACCATCTAAGAACCCTAGCTTTCCTTGATCGCGGTCTTGAAGGCTACAAAAATATTTAATCGTCCGTTAATCGTCTTTTTGGCGTCTCGGAACATGCGGTTATTTCGATTTACAACACTTTCCGCTCACCCCTAGGCAAAGTGGAGACAAATTTCACACTCATCTGCCCCTCCCACTAATCTTTTATTTGCTACATCCCAGATTCTGGGACACACGTGACCAGACCAGACCAGGGTCTCTCTTCTCTCGCTCCAGG
Source organism: Desmophyllum pertusum (assembly GCA_029204205.1). Classification (NCBI taxonomy): domain Eukaryota; kingdom Metazoa; phylum Cnidaria; class Anthozoa; order Scleractinia; family Caryophylliidae; genus Desmophyllum; species Desmophyllum pertusum. The sequence goes on along the minus strand of MU825885.1, from coordinate 1,282,746 downwards.
GGGCGGGAAGATGAGAGACCCTGGGAACGAGGTTGATTTGGAGCCTAGACAAGACACATATTGTGGTCTGACCTTGACCACTGGACCATGACGGTTGAACACAAGATCATCACAATTAACTTTATTCAGACAATACAAGGCCGCTTTTTTTGGTCGTTTCAGACCGAAGGGGAATCCAATTCGATAGCCGAATAGCCCCACGGTATATGATTTACCTTTTCAGTGCTACTGCACACACTCGGCTGCCAGGCCACCGCTAAGTCATTTGACTCGTCCTCCCGGTTAGTTGTGTAATTTTTTGAACGGGCCTGGTGAAGATATTACGAGGGCCTCAAACGCGTGTGCAAAGGCATTTCCTCTGTCATTTCCATCGAGAAAATTAAAGTCATAACGAGCAATACACGCATATTCACTGGTCATTGGGATGTTTCTCATCGAGCTTTATGTGTACACATGGGCATGATAGTTTTTAGTAGGTTATTTTATTGCTCTAATGTCTGGGCAATCTAAACAAGTTGTAGGCTGCAGTGCGGCCCTTGCCGCATTGTACTGTTAGTGGTGCTCAAACATTTGACCATGTAACTCCTCACGGCCTGTGATCTAAAACAATTAACTCCCTGTTAGAGCGGTTTTCATTTGAGTGTCGTAAAACCAAAACCAAAACCAAACCAACACCATGATTGGTTTTGGTTTAGCATCTGCAGGAACATATCTGCGCGATTGGTTGAGTAGGTGGCGCGAGGTTTTTAAACCAATCACAGAACGTAGTAAAGCAAAACCAATTTCTGATTACTTTCGATACTCAATTGAAAATCGCTCGACTAAGCAACTTGACTATCGTGAGGCTATCATGATGTCCTTCAACTGTATGACAGGCCGTGCTCCCTATCGTGAGGCTATCATGATGTCCTTCAACTGTATGACAGGCCGTGCTCCCTATCGTGAGGCTATCATGATGTCCTTCAACTGTATGACAGGCCGTGCTCCCTATCGTGAGGCTATCATGATGTCCTTCAACTGTATGACAGGCCGTGCTCCCTATCGTGAGGCTATCATGATGTCCTTCAAGTGTATGACAGGCCGTGCTCCCTATCGTGAGGCTATCATGATGTCCTTCAACTGTATGACAGGCCGTGCTCCCTATCGTGAGGCTATCATGATGTCCTTCAACTGTATGACAGGCCGTGTTCCCTATCGTGAGGCTATCATGATGTCCTTCAACTGTATGACAGGCCGTGCTCCCTATCGTGAGGCTATCATGATGTCCTTCAAGTGTATGACAGGCCGTGCTCCCTATCGTGAGGCTATCATGATGTCCTTCAACTGTATGACAGGCCGTGCTCCCTATCGTGAGGCTATCATGATGTCCTTCAACTGTATGACAGGCCGTGCTCCCTATCGTGAGGCTATCATGATGTCCTTCAACTGTATGACAGGCCGTGCTCCCTATCGTGAGGCTATCATGATGTCCTTCAACTGTATGACAGGCCGTGCTCCCTATCGTGAGGCTATCATGATGTCCTTCAACTGTATGACAGGCCGTGCTCCCTATCGTGAGGCTATCATGATGTCCTTCAACTGTATGACAGGCCGTGCTCCCTATCGTGAGGCTATCATGATGTCCTTCAAGTGTATGACAGGCCGTGCTCCCTATCGTGAGGCTATCATGATGTCCTTCAACTGTATGACAGGCCGTGCTCCCTATCGTGAGGCTATCATGATGTCCTTCAAGTGTATGACAGGCCGTGCTCCCTATCGTGAGGCTATCATGATGTCCTTCAACTGTATGACAGGCCGTGCTCCCTATCGTGAGGCTATCATGATGTCCTTCAACTGTATGACAGGCCGTGTTCCCTATCGTGAGGCTATCATGATGTCCTTCAACTGTATGACAGGCCGTGCTCCCTATCGTGAGGCTATCATGATGTCCTTCAAGTGTATGACAGGCCGTGCTCCCTATCGTGAGGCTATCATGATGTCCTTCAACTGTATGACAGGCCGTGCTCCCTATCGTGAGGCTATCATGATGTCCTTCAACTGTATGACAGGCCGTGCTCCCTATCGTGAGGCTATCATGATGTCCTTCAACTGTATGACAGGCCGTGCTCCCTATCGTGAGGCTATCATGATGTCCTTCAACTGTATGACAGGCCGTGCTCCCTATCGTGAGGCTATCATGATGTCCTTCAACTGTATGACAGGCCGTGCTCCCTATCGTGAGGCTATCATGATGTCCTTCAACTGTATGACAGGCCGTGCTCCCTATCGTGAGGCTATCATGATGTCCTTCAACTGTATGACAGGCCGTGCTCCCTATCGTGAGGCTATCATGATGTCCTTCAAGTGTATGACAGGCCGTGCTCCCTATCGTGAGGCTATCATGATGTCCTTCAACTGTATGACAGGCCGTGCTCCCTATCGTGAGGCTATCATGATGTCCTTCAAGTGTATGACAGGCCGTGCTCCCTATCGTGAGGCTATCATGATGTCCTTCAACTGTATGACAGGCCGTGCTCCCTATCGTGAGGCTATCATGATGTCCTTCAACTGTATGACAGGCCGTGCTCCCTATCGTGAGGCTATCATGATGTCCTTCAAGTGTATGACAGGCCGTGCTCCCTATCGTGAGGCTATCATGATGTCCTTCAACTGTATGACAGGCCGTGCTCCCTATCGTGAGGCTATCATGATGTCCTTCAACTGTATGACAGGCCGTGCTCCCTATCGTGAGGCTATCATGATGTCCTTCAACTGTATGACAGGCCGTGCTCCCTATCGTGAGGCTATCATGATGTCCTTCAACTGTATGACAGGCCGTGCTCCCTATCGTGAGGCTATCATGATGTCCTTCAACTGTATGACAGGCCGTGCTCCCTATCGTGAGGCTATCATGATGTCCTTCAACTGTATGACAGGCCGTGCTCCCTATCGTGAGGCTATCATGATGTCCTTCAAGTGTATGACAGGCCGTGCTCCCTATCGTGAGGCTATCATGATGTCCTTCAAGTGTATGACAGGCCGTGCTCCCTATCGTGAGGCTATCATGATGTCCTTCAACTGTATGACAGGCCGTGCTCCCTATCGTGAGGCTATCATGATGTCCTTCAACTGTATGACAGGCCGTGCTCCCTATCGTGAGGCTATCATGATGTCCTTCAACTGTATGACAGGCCGTGCTCCCTATCGTGAGGCTATCATGATGTCCTTCAACTGTATGACAGGCCGTGCTCCCTATCGTGAGGCTATCATGATGTCCTTCAACTGTATGACAGGCCGTGCTCCCTATCGTGAGGCTATCATGATGTCCTTCAACTGTATGACAGGCCGTGCTCCCTATCGTGAGGCTATCATGATGTCCTTCAAGTGTATGACAGGCCGTGCTCCCTATCGTGAGGCTATCATGATGTCCTTCAACTGTATGACAGGCCGTGCTCCCTATCGTGAGGCTATCATGATGTCCTTCAAGTGTATGACAGGCCGTGCTCCCTATCGTGAGGCTATCATGATGTCCTTCAACTGTATGACAGGCCGTGCTCCCTATCGTGAGGCTATCATGATGTCCTTCAAGTGTATGACAGGCCGTGCTCCCTATCGTGAGGCTATCATGATGTCCTTCAACTGTATGACAGGCCGTGCTCCCTATCGTGAGGCTATCATGATGTCCTTCAAGTGTATGACAGGCCGTGCTCCCTATCGTGAGGCTATCATGATGTCCTTCAACTGTATGACAGGCCGTGCTCCCTATCGTGAGGCTATCATGATGTCCTTCAAGTGTATGACAGGCCGTGCTCCCTATCGTGAGGCTATCATGATGTCCTTCAAGTGTATGACAGGCCGTGCTCCCTATCGTGAGGCTATCATGATGTCCTTCAAGTGTATGACAGGCCGTGCTCCCTATCGTGAGGCTATCATGATGTCCTTCAAGTGTATGACAGGCCGTGCTCCCTATCGTGAGGCTATCATGATGTCCTTCAAGTGTATGACAGGCCGTGCTCCCTATCGTGAGGCTATCATGATGTCCTTCAAGTGTATGACAGGCCGTGCTCCCTATCGTGAGGCTATCATGATGTCCTTCAAGTGTATGACAGGCCGTGCTCCCTATCGTGAGGCTATCATGATGTCCTTCAAGTGTATGACAGGCCGTGCTCCCTATCGTGAGGCTATCATGATGTCCTTCAAGTGTATGACAGGCCGTGCTCCCTATCGTGAGGCTATCATGATGTCCTTCAACTGTATGACAGGCCGTGCTCCCGAGCACCTCTCTTCACAGTTAGTCAAAGTGGCGATGTCAGCAACCGTACCACTAGAAACTCCCAAAAACTCAACATTCCCCTGTTTAAGAACAGCGAGTGGTCAGCGAACGTTTTTTTTTATAGAAACTGTTATTATATGGAATTCCTTAGATCAATCATTGAAATTATGTAGCTCCGTGAATATTTTTAAGCGCCGCGTCTGAAGCATAATTTATTTGTAAATATTTTTAATTTTTAACTTAGCTTAATTATATATTGACAGCTCCTTGGGGGGGAGCGGATAATAAAGTATGCATGTATGTATGCATATATGTATTCAATCTAACAAAAGGCTCTGAATGAGCACGTTCGATTTTCAGTTGAAATTTTGGTCATTTCTCAGCTTTCAGTTATTGCATTCAGCCAACATTATCAGTTCAAAAACCCTTCAGTCATTTTGGCCGTTTTAAAATTTCGCAGCTGGACTCGATTCAGACCGAGTACTCAAACACTCGACTCTTTCATAATCATTTTTTCATCTACAACGTATTTCATGCGCTTTTTTCCTAATGTTACAGTATCACTTTTCGTCAAAACTTGAAATATTAAGAAACGTACGTACGTGACTAAACGTAACTTAATCTACATTTCAGCTATGTATAAAAATTCACTCCAGAAATCAGTTGCGGCAGATAAAATTGTATTGGTAGAAATTCAGCCAATCCTAGTGAGCCCCGTGTAATGATGGGTGTGGTGGCGAATACACTGAACATAATAGTCCCGCGGCTGTTTCTTATTATATCTTCGCTTATTCAGTGAGAAGACTCACAGTACGTAGCAGAGGACAAAACAGTTTCAATTGATCTTTCGGTAAGTTTTATTGCATTTCTTGATGTAATCGTCTCTTTCCTTCTCTCAAAGATCGAAAGAAGCTGCGCTGGAAAAAAACTGGGAACTAAAACGACAGGACCGTTAAGTTGATGTGGGCACTATCGTCACGGTATTTTCTTCAGTTTTTCGTTGCCACGTCTAACCTCATAAGGCTCTGTAGTAGAATTTTGCTATAAAATACAACGGAAATGCAGCTTAGTTACTCGGATAGGCTCATAACGTTTCCGCCAAAGGAACTTCCAATTCCTGGCATTCATGGCTTGTTGAGATCATATCAAATGTAACCGCCATTCAGTCGTGTTGATCGAACATTTGTAAACTTAGATGATCTCAGCTAACATTACAGCACGAGTAAGAAACCACAACAATCTTAGCTATCTCTGAAAGCCAGGACTACAATTTAATGCCAAAGTCATTTTTTTTTTCTGATCATGTGGCAATCAAACTGATGAGAAAAGAAATTCAAGCAGACGTTTTGTCCATCAACTGATTCGTCTGCGCTCGGGACAATAACACCACTCGGAATATTATAACATATTTCTATTTTTCTGTATAAGAGAAATTAAACCATAATTATCTTTTTATAAAACTAGCACATTGAAAAATTTCGGCTTGACGTTCTCGTCGCCATTAGTTCAGCTGCTAGAAAAATTGGTTAATTATCATATATATTGCTTTTAAACTTGCGTTGGGCGGCCAAACGGACCCGCAAGCTAGCGCTGCTGTAATTCAGTACTCGAAACTGAGTAAACAAAAAAACTTGCGTCGATTTGCGCGCAAATTTGATCTCGATCAAAGTGAACGCTAGTCGGCATCGCAAGTCAACGCAAGTGCGCGCGACAACTTGCTTCTATTTTGCGTCTCCGTTTAATTTGGCCAAGGATTTAATGTAACACAAATTTGTGGGAATTAAAAAAGCATCCCTCCACCTGGATGGGACAGCAGTATTGTTCGTAATGTGCCAACCAGAGAACCATTGCCTAGTTATTTTGTTTAATGACGGGTTGGAAAATTTTGGATAGCAAAAACAATGTGTGTACATATGTCCTCCCTTAACAAATATACATCTCGTGTAAAATAAAAACTTGTAGACTTCTTTTACATGGATATGCAAAATTCTAATGAATACCCAGACTTGTGTCTAGTTGCGTAGGTTTAACGCTCCTTATATAGAAAGAGCATATGAATCTTTCATTTTATATTATGTACCCAGGGGCACCCAACGGATCGTTTCCCAACACACTTTCGCTATCAGCTGGAAATATCGTATTTACCTTTACATATCGCAGGTTTCAGGTTAGCGAGAAATCATGAAACGTATTTTAATTATACAGTAGACTCTTGCTATTTCGAACTGTCAAGGAGAACGGAAAATTGTTCGAGATAGCGGGGGTTCGTAGACTACGAGCAGTCCCTCTTTCCCAGCTTAGTCCTTCGAGCGAGAGCGATAAAAATTCGCGATCGGAGCTCGCCCCCAGTTTTTCGCGCGGCCATTTTCCGATCGCGAATTTTTATCGCTCTCGCTCGACGGACTAAGCTGGGAAAGAGGGACTGCTCGTAGTCTAGGGGTTCGAGATAGCGAGGGTGTGTCAAATTTCGTAATTTTCAACGAAACTAAACTAGTAAACAAATCACCGACCTGTCGGTGCTCGCAAAGTCTGCCCTATAGGTCTCTTTATTTGACTGATTAGCAATAAATACTGTTTGTCACTGTTTCTTTTTTCTCATTCAACGAATAATAATAATAATAATAATAATAGAGTACATAGTGCCAAAATCCAAACGTCCAATGGCGCTTTACAATGTTAATAAATACATGCTTTATTGTAAAGAAAAAACCCAGTGTCTTTTATACAAAGTCCAGTATAACTGTAACAATTGTTATCCTACTTCGAGTGCTTACATAAAAAGCAAACGGCTTTATACAACGAATACTGAATATTCACCTACAGTACTTCACATCTGGCGGTCAAAATGAAGATTCAGAAAAGTGAATCAAATTAAGATTATGTAGGCTCGATTAACAGCCGCTGTTCGGGAAAATGAGCCCACGCTCCACCCCCGAAGAGACTTGTACGGCGACACAACTTTTCAATACCGTAAATCCACGAATAAGCGCCAATTTCCGGCTTTTCCCTTGTCAACTCCATAATTGAACCAGTTGTATTTTTATATTTTTGGCAAGAAATCTGGAGTAATTCTGCTTTCTCTTACTTCATACATTCGTTTTGCCTGCTTTTTAAGGAGAGAGGTGGGTTTATATTTTAAATTTCAAGATTATTTTGGAGCGCTGTGCGCTAATTCGAAGGGGGGCGCTTATTCGAGGAGGGGCGCTTTCTTCGAGGATTTACGGTATGCGGAGTTGGCGTTTTCTTAAGTCATTCAACATCACAATTACTGTAGTTCATGATAAGAGTTGTTAATTTATGCCACGGGAAGTGACTTTCACTTCCAAATAGCGGAGGATTCGAGATAACCGAGTTCGAGATAGGCAATAATAAATGACTAGTAAACCAAGGGAAACGGGTTTCAGTTCGAAATAGCAGCGAGATAAAGGACACCTACACGGCCTTACGGCTTACGTTAGGAGTCCGATGGCTATGCATGCTGATGAGGTCTCCGAAGGCCGAAACAGCTGTCCATGGTTTCCACTGCCCGGGTGATTTGGCTGTGCGCATGCGTAAGGTAATGGCCATACCGCGGAGTTGGTGTAGTAGTGTGCTATCTGCAGTTTATAGTTTCCTAGGATTCGAGATAGGGGGAGTCTACTGTATTCCACTAGTTATTTGATTATGGCATTGTAAAGTCACGCGAAATTAGCCACTCGGAGAGAAAAAAAAACCCGCGATTTACGTTACGTAGCGAATGCAAACGGCTACACCGTGCTTACTCCAACTGGAAAGACCGTATTCTTGTTGACCTCCATATAATTTTACTATCGCAGGTTTCACTTGAATCGAAGTTATAGCACAACATGCCATTTGAAGACGTAATTAAAGATGTCGGTGACAGCATTGCCCAAGAGAAAAGCAAACGAGCCAGGTTACAAGACCTGGACTTGATTGTAGTGGACAACTCGATCCGTGAGAGCACTGTGGGTCAGCTGCGTGGACACACACTGGAAAATAAGTGGAAGATTTACAACGAGGTGAAAAAGTGCGGATTCAAGTTCATCGTCGTAGCAGCCTTCTCGCACATGACACGCGTGGACGACACCTTCATCCGTGAGATCGTGGCTAAAGGCGAAGACGTGAACAACCTGTTTGCCTTCACTGAGGTAATTGAGGAAGTCAAGGATGGTATTCCTGACACTAAAACTACTCCAGTGGGTCTGAGTAAGATGCAAGAGGTAGGATTGATCAATCCCATGATCGAGATAGATCTCGCCATCGATTCAATCAACTGGGATGTCTTCACCGTGCAGGACATGTGCCAGCTGTTGGTGCAGAGGTTTAAGTGGAGCCGAAAGAAGCTGTCACCCAATGCCAAGATCATGGTCAATCTAAGAGATTTCCCTGATGCCATGGTTTATCAAATGGAGCGATTGTTCACCGTTGTGGACTTCCTGGCATCCTTACCTGCTTCTGAGCGTCCTTTTGGGATCATGTTCGAGGAGCCAACTGGCAAGTACTTACCTGAGGAAGTTGGAGCCTGGACCGCGGGTAAGCTGGCTCACTATACTAGTGACTCTTGTGTAACACACTTGCATTGCACTTGTACAAGTATCAGGCTGTCTCTGACGTAGGTAATTAAGGAACGTTTTCGTCAGTTATGTTCTGGAACCACTGTCGAACAAATGAAGAACAGCAAAACGCAATAGTGCATTCGACAGGTCCATAATAACAACGAGTGTACCGCGCAATAAGCATTCAAGCCTCTAGCTGACACTATTCGGGATAATTGTATTTTTATAACAGTTCTAGGAAGTATTCTGTTTTTATTATTCAGGTGTGCGTAAGATCATGGACTCCCGTGGATGGTCTGGTAATCTTCTGGCTCATGTTCACAAGAAGTGGGCCCTCGGAGAAATGACCCAACTTGAATGCCTTGTAAACGGCGCGAATGGCATCTGGGCGAGCGTGTGCGAGGAAGGTGCTGCTGTGGGCCACGCTTGTTCTACAGTGACACTGATGAACCTTGTGCGAATGGGTAACACTAAAGTACAGCAGCGCTACAAGTGCACAATGCTGAGGGACGCTGCATCTAATGTGACTAAGATCACCACCGGGATGCCTCCTCATCCCAAACAGGTAATTGGTCTGGTAATTGGTAAAAGCTTACTTGTCTGCCTCGTGCCAGTTGGGATTCTTAACCATGTTATGTTCATTTACAATATTTGTTTTTGAATTTATATGCATATGGCCCACGATGTAAACTACTGGATTTACCAGTACAATTGTGTATAGCCAACAAAGTTAATTTTCTTAACAGGTCATCTATGGCGACAGGGCGCTGGACTTGGCATTCGACTTCGGAAGCATAGCTGGTGGTACGGTTGGGGAAACTGACTTCGACCTGGCCGAGTTCTTTGGAGAGGAAGCTCCAATTAGAATCAGCACCCTGTCTTCCGAACGCATGATCCACGAGAGGCTGCTGAACCTGTTTGGTGAAGATCCGCAGTTCACAATGGAAATGGCTCTTGCCATGAAAGAGACCATGCTTGCAGATCTGACCGGCAACAGGAAGGAAGAGTACATGAGTGCAGCGGGCATCGCTCTCCTGTTTGATCGATCAGGAGGAAAACTCACGGCCAAGATGGCAGATGTGATTGAAAAGGCTGAAGTGAAAAGCGTGCATGCCCAACACCTCATTGAAGAGGTCCGCAAGATCTGGAATGAATGGGACATCCAAGAAGATAAACAAGTTGATGGTCTTCTCAAATTCCATTCCTTCTACAACGGCTTCATGGCTCCCTACTTCGGCTGTTTCAAGTGCCGTGATACGCTGAAGGCACTGAAAGCCATCAACATGGACAACGATGGCTACATCGACTGGAATGAGTTCCTGGTGTATCTCAAATGGGCGATGCGTCAGTATCCCAGCATCAAAGATGTCGATGAGCTGTTGTCGGTTGCCTTCCGTAAGGGGATCATCCCAGCCATGCAAGATGAGCTTAGCGGAGGAAGACGTAAATAATTCAAGAAATGTTGAAGGACAAATAAAAAGCAGTCTCACACGCCCCATACTGAACTCTTCTGTCAAATGTACTTAGGCTATTGTGAAATGAGGAAAATGTTAGTGTAAAACTGTAGTTGAATAAGACTTGTTTTATAACACTTGTGAAATGAGGAAAATGTTAGTGTAAAACTGTAGTTGAATAAGACTTGTTTTATAACACTTGTTGAATAAGACTTTGTTTAAGTTTATGTTCTGTTTACAATATTTGTTTGTTCATTTACAGTGTCCCCAATTAGTAATGTACTTTCTATATAGTATTTTTATCTGATTTCACCGGTAATCAAAATTTTAAAATCTAATTTCAGCAGTTTTTTCTTCATGCAAAGTTGCATGACAATTAACTATTTGCGTTTATCACTCGGATGTAAGCATAAGTAAAAACACTTTATTTCAGTTGCAAGTTGTTATTGTAGTCAACTGTTGTGTCACCTACAGTTCATAAGTGATAACTTAGTCTATTTTAAATTAATAATCCTCCCTAGCTTTTTCTTTGTTTAATGTTTTAAATTTCTCGTCTTAGTGAAGTTATCAACGTCATTTGCAGCCAATTGTAAGCTTAGTCTTATAACAAGGAAGAAAACTCTTAAAAAATAAAACAGGGCGTGAATAGCATTGACTGGTAACTGTGTTTATCCATATTTAATACGATAGAAAACTGTTTGACTGTTGTGGACATGTTTAAGAGGCCCTGACTGGAAATTTCGAGAATCACTGGCCAGCTCGAGAAATCGAAAATCCTAAAAACTTGGCTGAAGGACACTTTTGGAGAACTATCTTAGAAAATATTATTATAACTTTATGAAAATTTATAATTTTCGAGAAATCAAGTCCCCGAGTTTAGCCTCATTAACCCTATTCTGCCTGGGGGTGGGAGGCAGAAAGTACCCGCGCTGACTTTAAATCTATCGTACTTAAAGAGCATTCAAGAAATCATAGCCAAACTTTATGACTTTTCCTAAAAATTATCTGGGAACATTTTGGTGTGTCAAATGTTTGGTCACGTGACTTTATGTTTCCATGGCAACCAAGTTTTGACAGGCCGTTTTAGCCCAATTTGGTAGTTTCAGCTTAAATTTCCGTTTCATGAGATTTTCGCTTTTTACGAAGAGTTTCTTCCAAAACCTTTGCAATTTTTGCATCCTTACATTGTTTTCGATTTTTTTCAAATCAAATTTGGTGATTTTCTGACATTTATGAACAATTGAAAAATCCAAGATGGCGGATCCAAGATGACGGACATTTTAAAAGTATGACGATATTTTGGCGTGAAATGATATCATAATTGATTCGTGTTTGTCACTAAAATAAACATGTTTGAATGCTTTATACACCACAAAATTTTAATTTTTATAGCACAAATACCCCCTCTCATCACGCGGAATATGACTGATTTATTTCGTCATTTCAGGATATAATTCTCTACTAGTTTCACCACCCAAAACTGTACCCGTCTGATCACGCGGAATATGACTGATTTATTTCGTCATTTCAGGATCTAAATTCTCTACTAGTTTCACCTCCCAAAACTGTACCCCTCTCATCACGCGGAATATGACTGATTTCTTTCGTCATTTCAGGATCTAAATTCTCTACTAGTTTCACCACCCAAAACTGTACCGCTGTCATCACGCGGAATATGACTGATTTATTTCGTCATTTCAGGATCTAAATTCTCTACCAGTTTCACCTACCGAAACTTTACCCCTCTCATCACGCGGAAATATGACTGATTTATTTCGTCGTTTCAGGATCTAAATTCTCTACTAGTTTCACCTCCAAAAAACTGTACCCCTCTCATCACGCGGAATATGACTGATTTATTTCGTCATTTCAGGATCTAAATTCTCTACTAGTTTCACCACCCAAAACTGTACCCCTCTCATCACGCGGAATATGACTGATTTATTTCGTCATTTCAGGATCTAAATTCTCTACTAGTTTCACATCCCAAAACTGTACCCTCTCATCACGCGGAATATGACTGATTTATTTCGTCATTTCAGGATTTAAATTCTCTACTAGTTTCACCACCCAAAACTGTACCCCTCTGATCACGCGGAATATGACTGATTTATTTTCGTCATTTCAGGATCTAAATTCTCTACTAGTTTCACCTCCCAAAACTGTACCCCTCTCATCACGCGGAACATGACTGATTTTTTTTCGACATTTCAGGATCTAAATTCTCTACTAGTTTCACCACCCAAAACTGTACCCTCTCACCACGCGGAATATGACTGATTTATTTCGTAATTTCAGGATCTAAATTCTCTACTAGTTTCACCACCAAAACTGTACCCCTCTCATCACGCGAAATATGACTGATTTTTTTTCGTCATTTAAGAATCTAAATTCTCTACTAGTTTCACCACCCAAAAACTGTAACCCCTCTCATCACGCGGAATATGACTGATTTATTTTGTCATTTCAGGATCTAAATTCTCTACTAGTTTCACCACCCAAAACTGTACCCCTCTGATCACGCGGAAATATGAACTGATTTATTTCGTCATTTCAGGATCTAAATTCTCTACTAGTTTTCACCTCCCAAAACTGTACCCCTCTCATCACGCGGAATATGACTGATTTCTTTCGTCATTTCAGGATCTAAATTCTCTACTAGTTTCACCACCCAAAAACTGTACCGCTGTCATCACGCGGAATATGACTGATTTATTTCGTCATTTCAGGATCTAAATTCTCTACTATTTCACCTCCCAAAACTTTACCCCTCTCATCACGCGGAATATGACTGATTTATTTCGTCGTTTCAGGATCTAAATTCTCTACTAGTTTCACCTCCCAAAACTGTACCCCTCTCATCACGCGGAATATGACTGATTTATTTCGTCATTTCAGGATCTAAATTCTCTACTAGTTTCACCACCCAAAACTGTACCCCTCTCATCACGCGGAAATATGACTGATTTATTTTTTCATTTCAGGATCTAAATTCTCTACTAGTTTCACCACCCAAAACTGTAACCCCTCTCATCACGCGGAATATGACTGATTTATTTCGTCATTTCAGGATCTAAATTCTCTACTAGTTTTACCTCCCAAAACTGTACCCCTCTCATCACGCGAAATATGACTGATTTTTTTCGACATTTCACGATCTAAATTCTCTACTAGTTTCACCACCCAAAAACTGTACCCCTCTCATCACGCGAAATATGACTGATTTTTTCGTCATTTAAGAAATCAAAATTCTCTACTAGTTTTCAC